>LR749987.1:358312-486972 GCA_902729485.2 Mus minutoides | reverse complement strand
CTTTAGCAGTGCATTAGATGATCAATTAATATGGAATTAAAGCAATTATGTTGGTTAGCATTTGAAACATCAGAATGATTACCTTGAACTATAAATCAGGCAACTTTAGCAGTGATGACGGATGTTTTCAAATATAGTCACTCTTTAACACATTAGTAGTCTTATTATACACACACACACACACACACACACACACACAGATAGAGAGAGAGAGAGAGAGAGAGAGAGAGAGAGAGAAAGAGAGAGAGAGAGACCTTGGAACACTCAGCCCTAAATGGGATATCTTCATCAAATCCCTCCCCCTCAGGGGTTCATAGAAGGATACAGAAAGAGAGACAGAGGGTATGGAGGACACCAGGAAAACAAAGTCTGTAAATAAACACAAGCAAATCACTTATGGAATCACAGAGACTGAAGCAGCATGCACAGGGCCTGCACAGACCAGCACCAGGTCGTTTATGTAAATATTATGGCTTTCAGTACAGTGTTTTTATGGGATTCCTGAGTCTATGAATGACTGAGTATGTGATTCTTGTGCCTTTTCTCAGGCTCTTTTTTTCTTGTCCAACTATTATATGATAGGATTTGTTTTATATTATTATATTTTATTTTGTTATAGTTTATTCTTGTCTTTCTTGAAATCCTCTTCTTTTCTAATAAGAGAAAGAAAGGGTGTGGATCTCGATGAGAGGGGACGTGGGAGGAACTAGGAAGAGTAAGTAATCTGATACAGTGTGAGAAAAGAATATATGTTTAATAATTCAAGAAAGAAACAAAAAAGAAAAAAACACTATTTGTGTTTTCTGCTAATATCTAGATTCACAAATTCCAAATATCTGATGCCTAATCAAACCTGTGCCTAGTGTTCATTTTCATGATCCCATCTTGAATAAAATTTCGTGCTTTGTAGTTTAGCGACATTAAGTTATTTTAAAGCATATTTCCCACAATGAATTCTGCTTCAAATGTATCCAAAAACATTTATATCCAAAGTAATAAACAAACAAACAACAACAACAACATTGACATTGAAGGCAGAAATAAAAAAAAAAAAAGAGATTCTGTACTTGAGAAATAAAAATGTTTGCATGTTAATATGCTCGGAAGAAGTATACAGAACAAAGTGAGCACTTGGTAACATATCAGCACACAGGAACAACATACACATGAGCACTTTGCCCATGAACAAGTATGCATATAAAGTTCTTAAGTTAAAACTGTAAAATTCCACTGATTGGGGTGCCCACCCCCAATTAATATATTTACAACACCACCTCTACACCAAAGGTCAGGAAACATCTCAAAAGAGACGTTAAGTTCCAGGGTCAGTGAAAGTTATAAGGAGAAGGTGAATCTTGGAGGAATTGCAGGCTGAAGTAAGAAAATATATTATCTGACCTTCTCAAGGAGTTAATATAATTCTAATTATTTAAAAATAATTTTAAACTATTTTGATTTATTCCAAAGAAAGCCTATCTACAAGTTGGCACTAAATGGCAGATACCTTCACTGACAAACTACTCACATATACTCAAAGTTTATTACTTTTCTTTTTTTTTTTCTTTTCTTTTTTTTTTGTTTATTACTTTTCAAAACACTCCACCTATGCTGTCATTTTTGTACTCCATAGCACAGATGTTTCTAGCTCAGGAGAAAAAAGGTTTCTTAATCTCCCTGCCCTCACTTCTAGGACCAGCGAGGAGTTACTGGGCAGTAGTTAGTAACATCAGCAATTACTGAGTACTTAGATTCAATGTCAGTCCCTTTCTTTCCAAATCCCTCTCCAGATAGTTTTATCCAAATAACAACAGACATAAATAGAATAGCAATCAAGTATTATAACTCAGACACTTATAGCATAAGACGGACTCTCAACCAGACCATAGAGCCAGTGAGTTTCCAATGAGCTAAACCCTGCTTGCCAGATTCTTATCCATATACAATTAATAGTAGTAATATATTTTTATAGCCTTTTCTTTTTTGGTGGGTGAAGAGAATCAAAATGCCAAAGTATCATTTTTATTGAGCAATAATCATAAAACATTTCTTCTAAGGGCTTCAGCAGAAAGTTTGGAAGTCACTCCTCAGTACAATAGATGCAATAGACATTTTACTTCCCACAGCAGAAGCATAAATCATTAACTAGAGACCACATTTCTTGTCAGTGTTTCTAATTTCAGCCTTGAAATGTTTGTACTGAATGAGTAAAGCAGCAGCGTGATAATAAATCCCCCTGATGAGAGGCTGTCAGGAAGAAATTGTCAGATTAGCAAGACAAGGGAGAAAAATCGCTGTTTTAGTGGCAATCCTTGAAAGGGAAATAAAAAATTAAACAGCCTAAGAATTGAGTATTTCCAAGATTTTATTCAATTACAGTTTTCTAACATGGAGGTGTTGGTATGAATGTTTGGGAGTTTAGAAAGATGAGATGTAAGCTTACTCTAACTATTATTATTATTATTATTATTATTATTATTATTATTATTATTATTATATTGGTATTCATGAAAGTGAAATAGACTGAGTGAGGTCACGGTCTGATATCTTCTTAGAAGGGCATTATGTTGAAATCTGAATTCTCATCAACTGGCCTGGTCAGTGGTATTTATCACTGTCTTTATGATATAATTCAAGAAGTTGGGTCTAGATACTTGAGAAATGTGTATTGAAAGAATAGGCTCAAATCATATGAAGGGAGATCACTCAAGTAGGAACCAATGAATGACTGGCTTGTCCCTTAACTTCAAATGACAATAGGCAAGGGTCAGTTATACACTCCAGAGTTAAGGTTTAAGCTCACCCTGGAATATTAATTATGTGGTGTTGCCATAACAGAATAGCATAACTACCTGTTGGGCCATTTGAACAGAGTATACTAATATATTGTTTTAATTGTGTCCTCTGAAGGCTATGAAGGAGTTTGTTCTGCCACCCTTTCCTGCCTTCTGAAAACTCCAGACATACATGACATATGAGCTTCAGGTCTTCCCAACTGCCCTATCTGCTTGTCTGTCTTGTCTAAGTTGACTCTTTATATGACAACAATAGTTAGGAGGTTTATTTGTAAGAATAAAGTTGACTCACATATAGAGTGCTCTGACATGAGGTCAATCTATTTGTGAAGATAGTTCTGAATAAGATCAGCAGCCTGAATAAACTGGCACTTGTGCAAGTTTATCCAATTGCTTCAAGCCCCCCTGAGCTATCCACCTTGGGGGGTGGCTTGGACTTTACAGTAAAATGTGGGAGAATACCGTTCAACCCATTGTTAATAGAGAATCTTCTATTTTAATGTATAGCATATGATTAACCAATATATGATGAAATAAAATATTCCTTTTCTGTTACTTTTAATTTCACTTAAGAACTGGAATGATTGGTAAGCTCATTTGCCATCTAAGTAGCAAAAGATAGGTCACTATGTAATGTGCAATAATGGTTAAATACTTGAATTGCATGGGTTAAAATAGATTATATAATATCTATATTTTCTTGACTTAACAGAAATTTATTTAAAATTGTGGAAAGAGAAAGTCCAAAATTGAGAGTTCAACAGTATTTACATCTTCACAGGACGTTCTTCTTGGCTTTTAGATATTGGAGTCCTTTCCATGTGCTGATAAGGTAGTTTCACTTTTTTTTTTTTTTTTAGATTTTTTTCCCCCTTTTATTGGATATTTTCTTTAGTTACATTTCAAATGTTATTCCCTTTCCAGGTCTCACCTCCAGAAAACCCCTACCCCATCCTCCATGCCCCTGCCTCTATAAGGGTACCTCCCGACCCACTCCCTGCTTTCTGCCCTGGCATTTCCCTACACTGGGGCATCAAAACCCCTCAGGCTGCTCCTCCCACTGATGTCTGACAAGGCCATCCTCTGCCACTTATATAGCCAGAGCCATGGGTCCCTCCTTGTGCACTCTTTGGTTGGTGGTTTATTCCCTGGCTCTGGCAGGGGGTTGGGGGGGGGGTCTGGTTAGCTGATATTGTTGTCCTTCCTGTGGAATTTCAAACCCTTCAGCTCCATCAGTCCTTTCTCTAACTCCTCCTTTGGGGACCCCATGCTTAGTCCAATGACTGGATGAAAGCATCCACATCTGTATTTGTCAGGCTCTGGCAGAGCCTCTCAGGAGACAGCTATATCAGGCTCCTGTCAGCAAGTACTTCTTAGCATCCACAATAGGGTCTGCATATGGTGACTGTATATGGGATGGATCCCCAGGTGGGGCAGTCTCTGGATGCCTTTCCTTCAGTCTCTGCTCCACAATTTGTCTCTGTATTTCCTCCTGTGAGTATTTTGTTCCCCCTTCTAAGAAGCACTGAAGCATCCACAATTTGTTCTTCCTTCTTCTTATGCTTCATATAGTCTGTGAATTGTATCTTAGGTATTCCAAACTTTTGGGCTAATATCCAGTTATCAGTGAATGCATACTGTGTGTGTTCTTTTGTAATTGGGTTACCTCACTCAGGAAGATATTTTCAAGTTCCATCCATTTGCCTGCGAATTTCATGAAGTCATTGTTCTTTAATAGCTGAGTAGCATTCCATTGTGTAAATGTATTATATTTTCTGTATCCATTCCTCTGTTGAGGGACATTTGGGTTCTTTCCAGCTTCTGGCTATTATAAATAAGGCTGCTATGAACATAGTAGAACATGTGTCCTTACTATATGTTGGAGCATCTTCTGGGTATATGCTCAGGAGTGGTATAGCTGGGTCCTCTGGTAGTATTATATCCAAATTTCTGAGGAACTGCCAAATTGATTTCCAGAGTGGTTGTACCAGTTTGCAATCCCACCAGCAATGGAAGAGTTTCCTCTTTCTCCACATCCACCCCAGCATCTTCTGTCACCTGAGATTTTGATCTTATCAATTCTGAAATACTGGTATGAGGTGGAATCTCAGGGTTGTTTTAATTTGCATTTACCTGATGACTAAGGATGTTCAGTATTTCTCAAGTTGCCACTGGGCCATTCGAGTTTCCTCATTTATATGTTGTTTGTGCTCTAATCCCTTCATCTTATAAGGATGCTAATCACTGGGCAAGGGCTTAACCTGCAGACATTTTATATAATTTAATTTACAATCTTATCACTAAATGTTAACATATTTTGAGGTAATGAAGGTGATCAATTGGAGGGCTTCCAAACATGAATTTTAAAGGACACACAAAGCAAATAAAAGAAAAAAATTACTTCTCATTATTTTTCAGGGGAACAAAGCTTTGGAGTAGTTAATAGCCTGGATATGGTCCCTATATTATAATGGTTCAACTTCATTGATTCCATAGTGAGGTGAAATCAATAAACAATCACCACAAACTCTGCTTCAATTTTCAAAACTTGATCTTTTCCCAGACTATTGATGTCTGGTAGCACCCTCTCAGATTGTAGAGTAATGGGTAAAAAACTGCAGGTCCCATTCAGTTAAGTAATCACAGAGGGAAATAATTTACTTTCTACAGCAGCAGACAGGTAGCCAAACCTTGAAGTTTGCTCCATGGGTTAGATATGTTAATGGATTTTTTTAACTTGCCATGTTTTAAATTTACCATGGATTTACAAGACACTACCATGTCACAGAGAAGGAGCACCTATGTAAGATCATCTATATACCTAGACTCCTTGTGTCCTGTTGATTCTCCTTTCTGCTGTTCTTACCAATCTAGTTGGGGCTAGATCACCAACTTGCTCTTACTTTCTGCAACCAAGAACTAAATATCCTTCATGTGTATCATATTAACATTTTGTATTGATTTTGAATAGTAGTGGAATTATGAATGGATAGTAAAAGCCAATATACATACATCAAATTTTCCTCCAAATAAGAGGAGCTGAAGCTAGTAACTATGTTTTCTTCTTCAACAGTTCTTGATAGCAGAGCCTTGGGACAAGTACTGAAAGCACTGAACATACTTCAAATGGCTGTTTACTTAGTATTAGTATTCATATGAAATACCAAACGTTGATTACAAACTACCATTCTCTAAGCAGATGAAGGTGGAGAGGTTTCTGCTCATTCATCTACTTGTACTGTAACATCTTGCCATGAGCACTGTCATCCCTTTAGAAATGCAATTTCTCCTCCTGGGAAAAAAATGTTACAGTACATTCCATTCAATCATCTTAAAGACATCTTAAAGACATGCTTATCTCTCAATAGTCTTGTTATCTATCTTGGTGCAAATTTGCAGTTACTCTATGTCATCCTACTTTTTGTAAAACATTCTGACTTTTAATTGAATCTGCAAGAGTGAAGGTAACTCTTATCACAGAAACACAAATGGAAGCTTTTTACTCTTATGGAGTCCAAACAAATGTTTGTGCATTAGTGAGCACAGTTTGATCAAGCAATGCTTCTAGAAATTGCCTTCATCCCATCTATTGCCTCCACAATCTACTTTGAATCTGTCTTTCCCTAGACATTTCCCTAGAGAGAAAAAAAGCTAGAGTCTCCATGATGCTAAATCATTCTTATTCATGGATATTCTTTACGCAGACACTAACAATTATATTCTTTACATCCCTTGTATAAATGAGAAGAAAGTGGTATCATTATTGAACAAGAATCTCTGACTAGCTTTACCCTGTACTTTAAAATCTGCACAAATATTTGTAAGATGCAGAACCCTGCAGAAGATATTTTCTTTAGTTGAGGACTCTGATGGCCTTATATACCTTAGCAGAGCTACTTTTTTAGCATCCTGTGAGATGTCAATGTCTCCTGTCAAAGTAAAGCAGTGATTTTATCACCTTAACTTTGTAGGGAAACTACAACCCCGAGTTGAGCCACAATATATGCACAGAAAAATCCTTCACAGTCTATAATTCATCCATAATGTACCATAAATCTGAATGGTTTAGTCTTTTACCAATCAGCTAAGATATATGTGCAAGTCAGAGTTATTATCTGAGGTTTCAGAGAATACATCCTTTTCCTATTACAAAAATTTAAACAGGTAGCCACAGTAGCAAGCAGAACACGAAGACTTGGGCAATCCTAAGATACAGCTAAAGATACAGACATACGGATGAGAATATGTAATGGTCTTTTAAATTCTCAATCACTGTAGTTATGCATTTTCCCCATAAGAAAAAAATAGTTGGGACACAAAAAAAAAAAAAATCATTGAACATATTTAATTAAATAAATTTATGTTATATTTCAAGATAAGGACAAAATGAGCTTCGTAGAACAAGAGCCAGCAATTCTCTTTCCCACAAAGTCTAGACAGCACCTTAACTTGTTTAATTCTCTAAAAATTATGGTGAAAGACTAAACCGATATATAATGAAAAAGAAAGAGAGCCTCCACAAAAACAAATGAGTAGGTTTTATTTATTTTTCCAGATCAGTAATATTTTGTAGGTCTTACATTCTGATCATTTCTCCAGATATTTGGCATTTGCATTTAATGCAGTGGGTAATTTTTCCTCCCTTCTAATCCGAAACAACTTCTTGTGTGTGAGCTGTCAAGTCCTAAATCCATCCATCATCAGCCTTCAACACTGCTGATCCTTTGCCCAATCTCAGGACTTCCTCTGTACTCCTGCTGGAACCCCATGCACGCTTTTCTTATCTCTGTTCCATTTTAAACCTATCTTTAAAATGTATGTGGTGAGCTTCAACTGGCAAGTACCACTAGACATTATTCTCCCTTATAAGTGACAATTTGAAACTTTTTAAATATGCTTTTTATCAAAATACTTAACATGTGCCAGTCATGATAACCTCTACATTGGATGCCTTCATGTATTTGCTCTATTATCATTGTTTTTCTTATCCAGGGCTTGTCATACAGTAGATTACAATACATTAGTCAAGAGTGAGACATTTTCCATGAAACAATAGCCTAGGGAGATAATAAAATAGATAACCCTCCCTTCTAAGATAAGCACTGTGCTATGAGTTACTTTTAAGACATTTAAAAAGAAGTTAAGGAAACTTTTAACCTTGCAGAAAAGGACTCATTCACACGGAGATGTTATTATTTGACTCATTCTGAGTATGACTACCAGAAACAATGACTAATCTCTGCTTTTATGAGAAATGGATTTAAGTCCATGTTCACTTGTTGGGAAAAATTTTGAAGTAGTCAAATAATGATTTAAAGTATTGTGCTAAGAAGGATTTTTAAAAAAAAAATAATAATGGTTGTGGCAGCATTTATGCTAACAATGGATATCTTAAGAGATGATGAACTATGAAAAAGCTTTGCAAGTGCTTCCTAAAATAAATGCAAAAAAATATGTTATTATATCTCTTCCTGGTGGAACTACCTGCTTTCTTTGAGTCAGCGAGACAATTCCGCATGGGCAACATAGACACATAGCTAGAAATTATGACTAACACCTGGGTTCCCAGAGATGGCCAAGGCAGTTATAACTGTGAAATGCAGGAAACTCTCATTAATGCTTTGGTATCGACTGCACATAAAAATTAGTAGCCAAAGAGTAAATATTTCCAAAGTTTTACCATGTTTACATTATTAGGTCATTATGCACCTTAATCACAACTGGTTGGTATAACAATAACAGATTCACTGGATTAGACTAGATTAAGAAATAGATAGTTATTTCTAACAGTTCTGGATGCTCAGAGATCTGAGGTCATAGGACAATATGGCTAGACTTTGCTGAGTACTGTCTTCACAGGAGACAGATTTTACAAGGTAGAAACAGGGGGGAAAGGCATATAAGAGAGTGGCACAGGGGAGAAAGATAGTTTTTTTTTTTTTTTCAAATGTTCCCAAACTTTCATAAAAAATTTTCATTTTTGCTCTGCCAGTCCAAGATTATTATCAATTTGCAAATCTAACAGAAATACTTTTTAAAAGTTACAAATTACATTCTCCCACCAGTGAACAATTCTGTTCTTCAAAGAAAAGCAAACATTAAAACAGGAAGGTGTAGGAATGCTTTGACTTTCACTACAAACACAAAGAGCCAAGTGGAGTTGGACAAATCCTGTTGTACCCAACAATGCATTGAGTACTAGCCTAAACACCATGGACACCACCAGGCCAGCAAAGTGATACCAGATACCAGATACCAGAGTAGAGCACACTGGAGATAAGATTCTAGTGAACATGGTTTAATTACTTTCCTCTTTTATTCCCAGGTTCTACACCATCTTATTTAACAATATATATATACTTTTACAAACAGTTTTTAAAAAGCAAACTAGGAAAGGGCTGTCTTTGGCATTGTTTAAGATGGTCATTAATAAACAACTGCAGTTACTAAGGCAGTACCACATCTAAAGGTGTGGCTTCCCCACTCAAGCAAGCAGAGGGGTTGGTGGCAAAAACCAGCTTTTGTCTCTCATATCCTTAAAAAAGAATGAGATGGCCACATCAACTAACCACTGAGTTCACAAGTAGTATACAAAGTGTATCAGAGATCTGCTCTGTTTGGGACTTCTGCGACCCTGCTCCCTGCCAGAGTATAAGAAGGTAAAAGGTCACGCTGCTTGTTGCCCCAGGGACCGCTTGCTGTGAATATGTGATCCCGGCCTAGTAGGATAACAGGAAATGAGTTGAATAACCGCTTATCTAGCTTCTGTAAACTGCTTGCACCATAGAAGGAAAGATTACACACCGAAAATGCGTTTTGCCGCCCCGGGCCCAGGAACCTGTGCAAATGCAGACCACCCAGGCCATAGAAAACTGATCGGGCCCCTGGAGCATGGGCTTGATGATTTAAAATGATTGGCCTAGAAACTATGGAGTGGTACAGATCGATTGGCCCGCACTGCTCGGGCTCTTGATGCTATGACATGATTGGTTTGCGAAGTTCGAGCTTTGTTGTAACCCCGTAAAAGCTGTCCCAATTCCACACTCGTGGTCTGTGGTCTTCCACCCCTGCCATGGTATATGATTGTGGGCCACAGAGTGCGTCTGAAATAAAAAGTCCTCTTGCAGTTTGCATCAAAAGAAAATTTTATTTTCAATAAGGCTTTCATTTCTTCTCCTACCTGGACACAATGCTTCAAGAAGTAGCTTTTGCTATTCAGATATCTCTCAGACATCTCTTCCACAATGTTTTTTTTTTGTTGTTTTTTTTTTTGTTTGTTTTTTTTGTGGTAGTGTCACTGATCTCAATTGCAGCCTTGGCCCCACTTCCTAGCTCAATTTTTGACTTTTTCTCCTCCTCTTCCTCCTCCTCCTCCTCCTCCAACTGGGGAACCGCTGGGGGAGTCTTATCACTTTTCACTCTTGCTCTCCCTCTTCCTTTTTATGATTTTTCACTGCTTCAGCCACAAGTGCTTTCATACCAGAATCACCATAGTCAACATAAACCTATTTCCAGGTGGCAGGGGTGGTGTCTGTGGGTTTGCCATGCTTTTCCAGAAGGCCCTGCTTGATCATCATCTTCTCCTGGCTTGCCTTCCAACCTAAACCTCACTTGTGAGGAGATAAGTATCTCTCTCATGATCACCCTCTTTATCTTGTCTACTATACCAGTGTCACACATAGATATTAGTGCTGTAGTCATCAATGCAACTGACATGCCAATGGATTCCTGCTTGTAATGACCACAATCTCCTTGTTGACATTAATGTCATCTTCATATCAGAGAATACCTAGAAGCATGATCTTGGCTCCATAGCAGATTACATTCATTGTACTATCTTTCACAACCATATGTTTATAAGATGTCAACAGCTTTTCCAACAGGTAAACAACACACTGTAAGTAACTCTCGTCCTTATGGTTATCATACAGCCACTGAGCACTGAGTACGTAATTCATTGTCACTATACGGTTCTTTTCACTTGTGACTCCAGAACGCACCCTCTGAAGTTCCTGCATCTGGCCATCAGCTCCCAGCAAGGTGTATGCATAGTGTCCAAATGTAGGTTCCAGTTTCATGGCTCTTCCAAAAGATTCCTGATCTTTCTGGATCATAGTCTCTCATTTTGCTCTCTTAAGCAGTCCTCACTCATAGCTGACTCTTTATTGAAATAATAAGGGGAGGGTTGCTGAAACTGGGCATTTGTCAGATTGTCTCGGGCCCTAGAAAGCTGAGTACCCCCTTTAATAGCACTGTGTTGCTGGACACTGCCCTCTTACTCTTTTCCTGCACTCTGGTGTGATTACATCAGCTGGGTGGCTAGTTCAATGAACACACACAACCAGTCACCAGTGTGCCTCTGTGGCCTGTCTTCTCTACCCAAAGTGTTTGTCACAACCAAGCTATGACCTCATGGGAAGAGGGGTTAGAGGGCGTGTCAAGGTTGATGAAACCTGCCCTGATATAGTCCCCAGTCTCCCTTTTCAGAGGATTTAAACCACAAGGAATAAATGTATGTTGTCCTTACATTTAGCTTATCAAAATTCTTTAGGTACAAGGGCCACTGAGAAATGTCCAATTGAGCCAGTTTGGATTCTAGTCTGATAAGAAAATTTTCAGCATACTGTATTTCAGCTATATCTTCTTTTAGTAATGGCTTCCAGTCTTCTTCCTTCTTATGCTTCTTTGGAAAAGTAATTACTTCTGCTCCTGCCGTTTTGCACTGCACTGCATGTGGATTTTGTCATAATAAGCTATAAAGTTTTTTAAGAGATAGTCTTTGTACACCAGATGATACACATTTGTTTCAAAGATGGTGAAGGAAAACAATTACTGAGATCTAGGCCCTAGACAAAGGTGTGCTAACTTTAAGTCACTGACTCTGTAGCAATAAAAACTTGTTCCAACTTCATCTTTGACTTTGTACTCCTTTAGACTCACTTCAGTTTAGAGAAATTTTAGACTGACAGGAAAACATAAAATCTTCTCATGTCTTCTATACATAGACAACCATCTGCAGTATTAATTCTGACTATCAATCAGTTCAATCTGCTAACACTTGATGATCTTACACTAATACAATGCACCCCCATGCCCATAGAGAATGTGAAGCTCTTCCCATACCTTTGCATGATCAGTGACTTACATAAATGCTTAATGAACTGTGTCAGTCATTACATCATAAAGAGTATGATCACTTCCCTACTAAGTCCCTCCTCTCTGACATGTCCCTAATTGGAAACCACTGGTCTTTGTCCTAGAGTTGAAGCTAAACATTGTGTGGCCATTTCATAAACTTGTGTACTAAGAATTATGTGGAATTGCTTAAATGAAGACACATAGAGATATTCTAGAGCTATTTATGGCCTACTATGTCAGTATTTGGTGTTGGCTAATATTCCATTGTCTGGAAGTGAAATAATGTATTCATTCTCTTACTGAAAGCCATATGATTTACTTAGAATGGAAGTAAAGTGCAACTATTTAACACAATTTTATGAGCATAAGCTCAACGGCATACAAGGCCAGAACCCCTCAAATACAGTAAGTCACTTCTTTGACCATAAGAAGATAGTCATTGACCCTAAACCCAGGAGTCCTTTCACACAATTTTTTTCATAATAAATCAAGACATTCTGGTGAAGTTCTTGGAAAACAATTCCATTGACATTTTGGCTGTATGTACACATTCTAGATTGAATTGTTTAAGATCTAAAGGTTAAGCTGAAAATAATGGAATTCTCTGAAAAGGGCCTTAGCAAAATTCTCAATAACAAACCTTTGCATAACAATGATACAATGTATCTAAAATTGTAGAGATCACAGGTGGGCATGATCACAATTTAATATTTCAGGGTAGGGACAAGGAAAATTGAAGGGGAAAATAAGATGAGGTATTTTATAAGAAACATCAAATTAACAACTCACTGAATTATTCAAAATGATAAGTTTCAAAATGGCATTTTGGTTTCTATGTATCGTGTGCCTTAGCTGTATGCACTCACTCATTCTGCACTTGGTTCTGCTCCCCATTCCAGCCAATCATCCCTTTTCACAGAAAGTTTCCTTTCTCCTTTCATGTATGTAAATATAAATGGATATATCCATGACTACTACCTATCTATATAATGTAAGTTCTGAATATTAATGATAATGGAGAATGAATCTCTCTGAATCTGACTTATTTCACTTAATATGATGATCCTGTTTTCATGTAAATAACATTTCATTATTTATAGTGAGCCACATTCCATTTTTATGATATACACTATGTGCTGTCTACCTGCTCATATTTTCAGGTCCATTTGGATTTTCTCCATCACTTGGCTCTAGTGAATAGTGACTCAAAAGATATGGATGTGCAAACCTCTCTGTGGTTCCATCTGCATCTACATCCTTAGTGACTTGTATAATTTACTTCCCAACCAGTGATTTATGAGAGTCCCTTGTGAAGCTACTTCATGGAGTACATTAGATCTGAGATCCAAGTTCTGTTTATTTGTTTATACATTCTTTGTTGTGCATTGGGTGTGTGGTGAGCATCTCACCTGCATAGTACCTTTACATTTGAAGCCATCTCATGGTCCTAAGGCTTCCACAATTTTGAAGAGACATTCTGACCTGCAGCCAGACTATTTGGAACGTGCATGCACCATAACGCCTAAACTTACTCCATCTTGTAAAGTAGTGGTGTGGGCCTTTCTCAAACCTGTACAGTTTTCATTTTAGACTTCCTGAAGCTAGAGCAGTCTAAGTCTTCCAGGTGTCTTGGCTCATACGTTGCACACTCTCAAATGCCATAGGCAAACAACTCTGCTTTTGCTATTTTGAGATGTGTTGTTTAAGTTGCTTTTGAGATCAAGCACATTTGAAAGTCCAGTGATAAGCTGATTTGTTTTCACTGTTAGTCTGAGAATGATCAAACACTATTGGATATGAAAAAACGATACATAAGTAACATTTGGATAGAACCTATACTTCTATGCCTTTTAAGATTCAATGCAATGAGTTCCAATTACTTCTATAATCTCATTCCTTTTGTCCAGTGTCTAGTGACAGGTAATAAAATAATCAGGGAAACATAATTATTGCTTTAGGGTGTGTTTAAAATTATCAATATTAAAAACAAATACATGTTCAAATTTACACTGAAATATGCATCAAGTTCTGCTACAGAAACTATTTCTCTTAGTTTCTTTTTGCCACTGAGTTTGTCACTCACTGTACTTCTCTATCTGAGTTTAAATGGATTCTCTTTTAAACTGTGAAGTGACTCGCAAAGGTCTGTCTTAGAAGAACACATGGATGTGAAAATAAGTGAAAGAAGAATGACATGTTTGTTTTGGGTGTTCAAAGCAGCAAGGCCCCAGAGCTCAGTCTCACAGAGGAACAAAACTGAATAAAACATGGGTGCCGCTCCTGGAGGAGCTTCCCGATTGGCAGAGGAGTTAATGCATGGAAATCAATACAATTCTGAGGGGAGAAACTGCATTCTTGATGTGGGAGATGACAGTCTCAAATAGCCAATGTTCACTTAGACAGCAACCCTGGAAGCTATTTTCTCAAAGAGATGGCGTTTGGTATATATATATATATATATATATATATATATATATATATATATATATGTTTCGTTAACAACTTTATGGGAATATATCTTTTCGGAACATCAGGAATCTTAATTACTCCCATACATTGATTCTGTCTTTGGTTTCTTTACCATCTAGTCACATACTTGGGGTCCTCATTCTGGATCCCTTGTCTTCCACTTCAGGAGAGGATATAAATCACAAAAAAAATATGAGTAATTTTTCCAAGGGGGTGTGCTGTTTACACATTGTTTTCATCTGTTAAGCACTTATTTTAAAAGCCTATTAACTTTTGCTATTAGCTAAATGTATTCACTTCCTGTCCCCCTTCTCTCTCTCCCTTTCTCTCTTGTTTCCCCTCTACCCTACCTCCTTCTGACTTCTTTTCTTTCTTCACCCACTCCATTCCTCTCCTCCAATTGGTTGCTTGTACTTCCTTCCAACATGGCTGCTTTGAGATTAAACTGTTTTGTCAATTTCAGAATGCACTGAGAAGATATTAAAGAATGCTGGTTTGTTAAGCACATGTCATTTTCATAGCCCTATTATCTTACATTAAGATAGATTACAAGAGAGACACAGATCACTTCTCAGTGAAATAATTATCAAAAATTGTGGAACCACCTGAAATGCATTTTGAGTTTTTCTTCACTGAACAACTACATATAGAGAGCCTACTATGCTGCAGGCACTATACGATTTTATTTTGTTAATATGGCAATTAAAACAAACACTATCACCATATAAAGGAGTTATCTGGTCAGTAGGAGAGGAGAAGCAGAAAAGAAACTATTTTCAAATATCCAGTCATTTATGTATAAGATTATTTAGGGTCATCTGATTGCAGTTCTGTTCAAAGGACTGCAAGATAAAGGTGATGTGTGTCAGGTTCAGGCAAAGATGGTTTGGGGGGTTTTTTCCTTCTCCTCCTTTATTTTTGAGTTTCATAATTGCATTGTATTGAGTACCATCTTCAAACTAAGGTGAAAGGAAGAAAACAGCATTGCTCTGATATCCCACCAAGAGAGAAAGCTCGGTTATTTCTTCAGAAAGGAGAAGGATCGCTTAGTCAAACTAATCCAGCTAATCACAACAATATGAAAGCCCTCACGTTGGGTAGAAGCTTACAAAAATGGCTTCTGAGGTGAGATGCAGAGGGAAAGTGTCAGGAAATGTTGCTCCAAGATGTGTTAGCACCGTCAGTGTTGGTGTGTCTTCACATTGTCACTGATGCTTTACTTTGCACAATATAAATGGGTACTATTTAAAAAAAAACAGTTGAGGGAGCTTTAAAGACAAATGACAAAGTATAATAATAATAATAATAATAATAAAAACTGTTATAGAATTTGAAAGGCAGACTATTCAGGCTGCCCTTACAGAAAATGATTGGTAAAATTAGTATAAGCTCTTCATCATTTGATACCTGAGATTAACACTTGGCCATCATTTTGTTTGTTAAAATGAGAATGACAAAATGATAGATTGAAAACAAAAGGTCCAGCACTTTGAGACTTTTACCAGGTATTATATTTTTAGATAATTTTCTGGCATTGATTGACAAGAAAACATATATGTAGAATTTCCCCATCCCCACCCTCACACCCCCCCCCCCAAAACCCCAACTTTGCTTCCATGCTAGCTGTTTTTGAGACAAGAATCTTGCTGTTAACTTCTTCTAGAAGCAATTTCATCATGTGTCAGAAAGAATAATGGTGCCCTTGGCTGCATTGTTGTAAGATACATAAATTATATGTATACATGATTTATTAAAATGCCTGTCATAAAAAGGATACTCAAATTCAGTGAGAATAGTTAGCTTATAATAACCATTCCTGTAGACATGATCTCCATGAAACCCTTTACATCTTGGTGGTGTTATGAGAGTTAAAAGACACCTGTGACAGCATAGTCATGTTTCTTTTCTTTTTGTGCCTAAGTAACAGAAGGGGATGAGCCTAATATGAGGACAGTCTGAAAGTGAAAGTAAAATGTAGAGACATTATTGTCTTTAATAAATTAGTTAGTAATGCACTCTGCTTCTGTCTACCTTTCTCCCTTGCAAAGGCTTCTTCTATTTCAAACAGAATATTCCCTGACCTTATTTAAAAGGCTGGGTCTTCCCTTCCTCTTGTGTGTTTACCACTGAGTCTGAAGAAACTCAAAACAGAAATGTCAAGGCATAAAAGAACTGGTATCTTCAGAGGCAGGGCAAAAGCTGAGGAGAGAAAAAGATCAATATTTCATAATAAGCTTCAGCAAAATGGAAATGTTCAGCGGCCAACAGAGTTTCATTCCACTACTCAAGATAACCACCCAAGACACTGGTGTCTCACAGAACCAGATATGTTTTAGATCCGTGATATCATCCCAGTCATCTTCTATCCCAGATTCTCACATTTCCTCACAACACAGTGAACAGCAATGCTTTCCTCCTGAAAGTTATGATAATATTGTGTGCAGCTATCTCTTGTTTTTGTTTGTTTTGTTGTTGTTGTTGTTGATTTTTTTTTTTACAGTGCACTCAAAATATCAGTGTGAAAGACCGTTTCTCACTGTGTATACAATTTCAGCCACCACAAGTATGTCTAAAAAGGGGACTGGAAATATTATACCCTTAAGAAAGTTCTCACCAAGTACTTTTCCAACCATAGCATGTCAAAAAGTCCTACTTGCCTGTTTAAAGATTTACTATTTAAACTTAAAAAGAAATCAGTATCTTACAGTAACAAAGGCAGGAACCTTTATCTAATTACTCCTATAATTACTCATTTCTGGGGTACTTCACTACTTGGGCAGTAGTATGTCTAGCACATGAAAAGCATATAGTAAGTTATAGGCACCATTTCATTTTGAAATGAAAATTATGTTGTAATACTTTGTTCATGTTTTTCTACTTGAAATTTCTCTGCCCATTTTCCCACAGTTCTATTACTCTGTGAATTAAAATGTGCACTTGAGAGAATCTACTTCATGTCAGGTGCGCTAAGAATAGTTATTAGATATGCCCTTCATCTAAACTTAGATATCATCTATCCTCAGCAGGATCAAAAAGAACGTTGCATAGGAAACTAAGAGAATTAGCAGCAGTTTTTGCTATGATTCTCCGTTTCTGTTGCCTGAGTCCAATTTTACTTGGAAATGAGAACTTTGGTCTGTAAATAAATGCTTGTGGAGAATGGAAAAAGGCAATACTTTGAATAAAACAGAACTTTTTGATATGTGAAGGCTGAGTTATTTTTAATAAGGTGCGATTTTGTTATTCAAAGTACATCCAAGAACCCACAGCCTCAGCAGTATAAAGCATGTTGGAAGTACAGTAAGTATATTGAGTTATCCCACACATTATCCCAGAAACTCACTGTATCATTCTGCACTTGAACAGGATATTAGGCAAATATCTGTGCCAGGAATATTTGGGAAGCACAGGGCACACCCTCCCTCCCATTAGCCAGGGACTTCCAAGGCATTTCAGTGGAGAGAGGAAATACTGTGTACTGATGAACAATTCACAGCAAAGGATTTCACAGAAATAAAGAAAATGGAATTACGGTCTTCTGTGTCTTGATGAGAAAGCCATGACTGTAAGTGGTAGAAGCCATATGTGCACCTAGACTTGATTGGGTGCCTGACATTTTCCATGTCATCAAATAGAAAAAGAAAAATGCCAGTAAGCTTGAGAAGAATTTTCTCTCTCTGACTTTGAAATATGTACAGCACATTTGATGTTCCTTGCTTAAATTTTTTAAAATCTCTCTTCCTGAGAACTAATATAATCCTTCTATAATGACAGCAATCCAAAGATATCCAAATAATTTTAATAACACAACACCCTTCCTAACCTTTCTGTGAAAGCTTTCTGTGAATGCCCTTATGCACACAGATTCCATGTGTGCACATTTGATTACTTCCAGCCTAACATTCATCATGCTTAGGAAGCCATTCACAGCCATGAACAAAGTGGCACTTATAAAATTTGCCCAACACAAACATTCCTAGGGAAGATCAGACAAGGTGATGGACTTACCAGTGTTTTTTAGCTTTTCCTATTACAAAGAAGTATCTTTAGCACCATTTGTTTAGTTCAAGGTTTTCCTCAATTTTATGTTTGATTTTGTTGATTTCACTCTTTAAAATGACCTTTAGATTCCATACAAAGTGTTGGCTGAATTTCCTCCTAGCAAGAAGCTGTAGTGTGCCTTAGAAAGGATGGAGTTGTATTCGATAAGCTTCTTACAGACACACTTTACAGTGCTGCCAATCACAATTTTGGAATAATGAATAATTGTGTATGTGCTAATTAGGATGTGCAATCATACACATTGATACAATACTTTCTATATTAATCATTTATAAAAATTATTTAAGACCACAACCTTTTGCTTCCATAAATTCAGTGAGGGCAAAAATCAGTGTTTAAGGTTTATATTGTACCTTTTATTATGTTCAGGAATAGTGATTGTCTCCATATGTTTATTTGTTGTGAAGTATATACAGTCACACAGTTATTGTTATATTTTTAACTATATACAAACTAGATAGGTGATAGATAGATAGATAGATAGATAGATAGATAGATAGATAGATTATTTTGAAGTATATTCTTTTATAATTCATATCTAGCAAGAAAATTTTAGGCTCTATTTTTCCCTAAGAAATGACAGTTAAATTTGATAATGTCATTATTTCTATGGAAGTTATTTATGTAGCAGAAGCAATTTAAGTTCAGAGGAGAATAATGAATAATCCTCTTAGATTGGATGTTTAATTTGATAATGACTGGATTCACCAGAAAATTCTTCCAACTGATGAAGAGTTGAAGCAGACACACAAGTAGAGGGGCAATCATAAACAAGGGGGCACCACAAGATTTCTGCATGGGGAGAAGACAGGGCACCCAAGGCAAAGACAGCATGCTGTAGAGGGATGTGAGAGGCATGGGGTAGAGCAAGAAGATGCTGTTTGAATATTAGATCCATGTGAAAATGATATACACGGACATTGAGGGCACAGGTGTCTTGGGCATCTGGAAGCTATCAAAGAGTTAGCGATGCTTCTTTCTATCAGATGAATCTAGAATTCAGTTGGTTGTAACACTAAACGATAGAGTTTTATTATTCTTAAAGGATGATTTATAGATTCTTGTTCATATAGAAACATGAATTAAAAATAAGACACTATTTCAAAAATGCATTAAAAATTAAGCAGTTTTCATCTATGTCTATGGAAAATGCAAAAACATCTTCTAATGAATGACCAAGGTGGCTTGTTTTGCCATCTCCTGTCACAAGTCACTTCCCTGTGTGCTGTCTCATACATCCTCACTGAAAACAGAAGGCCTATCATGATGACCATCCTGATAGTTGAGAGGTGCACTCCTGAATCTGTGTTGTGATAACACAAGTATCCTCTGACCTAGGCAATCTCTAGCTAGCTAAGCATTGTTAAAAACATTGGGAGATGAGGGTATGTCCCAGACAGGGGAACCAAAGATTTATCAGATTTGTTGTATAAAGGAGGTAAAGAAAATAAAGAAGACAGAGATGCTCTTAACTTGACAGGAAACTCTTATATGAATACTTGAAGGTAATGTTAAAACTTTGCAGGTATTTGTGAGTCAGGTCTATATTTCTTTTCTTTTTTTCTTTTTTTTTTTTTTTTAGATATTTTCTTAATTTACATTTTAAATGCTATCCTGAAAGTTTCCTACCCTCCCCCTGCCCTGCTCACCTACCTACCCACTCCCACTTCTTGGCTCTGGCATTCCCCTGTATTGGGGCATATAAAGTTTGTAATACCAAGGGTCCTCTCTTCCCAATGATCGCCAACTAGGCCATCTTCTGAGAGGAAAGAGACAGAATGAAGTTACAGCTTCAGTAAACTAAAATCCATATAAATATTTACTACTAAGTCCTATAGCATGACATGAGATTCTTCTGTGGAAATATGACAGGGACAGCATGAACAGAAAGCTGTTACTCACCTCACGGAGGTTCTAGAGATTCCACCAGCTTTGGGAAACCCGCCATAGAACCATCAGGTGCTAGAGTGGGCAATGGCTGCCAGAATACTAGAAGAACTTCTGCTCCAGAGGTCTTACAAGTAAATTATCTACACACACCATAGTTCTAGGCCAGCCATGAACCAATGGCACTCTGTTGAAAACCAAATGCAAAGATTCAGAAAACATAGTACAATAGTGAGTGTTCCATGAATTTGAATTATGTCTGTCTCTCCAAGTTGGTTTTTGTGCCTTCATTTCTTCATATGCACATGAGTCTTTAAGAAAGTACTTTTCACAAATAACTGGCATGATTCTTGGTACATGAGGGTTAATTTTTGATAGTAATTTTTATGGATGTGAAAATAAAAATCCGAGCCTGCTGCAGGATTGCTCGCTCACTGGGTAAAAATGCTTGCCTTGTAAGCTTAAAAAAATTGAGTCCAGTTCTCCTAACATACAGTGGAAGGAAAGAACTGACTCTTGAAAGTCATTCTCTGACCTCCACAGGCATGCTATGGAGGCATATATGCATAGAATATATAACACATAGCATACATACAAACATGCATAAAAGTACATTCACAATAAGAATTAGCATTTTAATAATTAAATCATTTGGGACATATGAGGACTTTATAGGGCACAATGGCTCTGGGGATTTCCTCTGTGTGTTTTTAAGATAAGTAGAAAATAGAGCAGTCCCCTAACCAGAGCATACATGCCAGTGTTATTAGTCATTTGTTTCATTTTAATGAAATTAAGTAAATTATAATCTAGTCCCACATTACAGGAGTATGAGCATGACAAAAACTAATAGGACTTTCTTCCTTGACTGTATCTCTCTCTTTGTGCTTATCAGAACTTACTGACTGCTAATTATTCTCTACAATGTAGTGAAATAGAGAAAGAGACTATATGTTCCTCCAGGTACTCAAAACACTAGACTACTCAAATACTAGGCAAGAACAGACCAATCAACCTATTTCATAAATTCTCCGATGTTGTAGTTCATTTGTATTCACCAGATCTCTTAATAATCCAAACACAAAGTCTTTCATTGCATCTTTCTCAGGTCCCACTGCTTCCCAATGCTTTTGTTTTTTTTCTTTCTAACACGTAGGCAGACACAAGGGAGTAATGTTACTGACTAAGCCCTTCTATTCCATCAAAGCATTGGCTGACCCATCTGAATTGTTTTATTTGTGGAGTGGGTACAAAGAACATATTATATTTGTATATTCCCCAGATGCAGAGATTCTGAACTCTGAGCAGGAACTTATTTGAGAGAACTCTCTCCTCTAACTTTTACCATAATTAAAGTACAATTACTTTAATTTGACAATATCTTGTAGAGTTATTTATTTATTTATTTATTTATTTATTTATTTAGGTATTTGGTTTTTGAGACAGGGTTTCTCTGTGTAGCCCTGGCTGTCCTGGAATTCACTATGTAGACCAGGCTGGCCTCAACCTCAGAAATCCTCCTGCCTCTTCCTCCCAAGTGCTGGGATTAAAGGTTTGCGCCACCATTGCCCAGCTGTAGAGTTACTTTTTTTAAAATATGAACTTATAATTTTATGTATGAGTGTGCTTGAGAAACTTCTAATAGAATAATTCAGACAGCAAAAGAGTAGGAAGAAAGCCCATATAATTGTTGATAATTCTACATGTTGAACCAGATGTTCATGAAGTATACATGCCAAAGAGAAGACTTATAAAATTTCTGTTGTATGCATACACACATATACACACTATACATACATATATGTGCCACTAACTGAGAGTCAGCTGTCTCTATATCCTGTGTGATATCTGCATATCTTTTTTGAACTCTTTACATTTACAGGTAGTCATATATATGACCAGAAAGCCTACCTGCAAAACTTTGCAGTAGAAGCTAAAGAGTTCCTTGAGGCTAAAACTTGAAAAATATAAGCTGCAAAGATCAAAGAGTGTAGAGAATCGATTTGTCTTGTCTTAACTGTGATTTTATATTTTCTTACAATATAGGTCAGTTTCAAAATTAAAATCGCACTCACCATCTAAAGACAACTGCTATATTAAAAATAAATACCATTTGAGGAAAACTTCATGCAATTTTAGATACTGCACTTTAAAGCCTCTCCCATCATCTATATAGACACTAATGTATATGGGTTGACTGGGCTTTGATAATAGTGTTAAAGATATCACTCTGTTTTCTGACAATCTATCTCCATTTGAAATACTTCTTCAACTGTGTGCAATACTATTCAGACCTTAATTCTACCCCTTCATTGTTGTTACTAGCTGCTGATAAGGTTCTTCAATATAAAATAAGGTGAGGGAGGTAAGCCTTGTTTATCTATCTACCCTGGAAGGTCCAAGGAGACGGATAAAAGTGACGGCAGCCACATGGGACTGTTGGCAATGATTCTACTGTGAGTGATAAACCACCCTGAGCCTGGGACATCCATGAATCCCCTTTCCCCAAAGCTAATAAAGTTAATTCAAAGGAGAATGGAATCTTTGAGGCGAATGCAATGACAATTGGAAAGTAAAATTTTATTAAGAAAGTTGAGAAATGTGTTCTTTGGTTTGTTTTCAGGGCCACTTTATAAAGCTTCTTGTGTAATGGAAGCCCAGTGGCAGTTACTAATGAAAAGGATCAAGCTAACAGCTAACAATAATTCTCTCCATTTGAGGCCTTTAATTTGCACTAATTCGCTATAAAAAAAATCTTAGCTGAAGGTTTGTTAGATCTTTGTCACTTGCTGCCAAGATTATTAGCTTCCTCAGTGGGCACAAAGGGTGATTTTATTGATTTACTGTTTGTAAAGATTTGTCTCTAGTGAAGACCGTGTTACAGCAAATCGAGCCACTTCAAACACGAACTATCTTTCAAAACTGTAGGCAGGATGACTCATACAGCATTTTTTAAAACTTATGTTGCTTCCAAGGTCAAGAGTAAGAACCATTTTATGCTTAATCTATCATTCCTCAGTGAATACAGAACATAATATATGTTTACCTTTGCCTTCTTAAAAAGACATTTTTTTTTTGGTAAGAATTCAGCATTTGTACATGGCCTACTTAGCAGTAGACCATTCTCTGTAAGTGTGGTATTTTCTGAGCACCATCTCTGGCCTGCGTGTCCCTGCCTGTTCTGAGTGTAAATGTAATGATTCAAAGGTCAAACTGGGGGAGGGAGTGGGGTGAAGAACTCTGGGAAGGGGAGCCAGGAAGGGGTGGGGCAACATTTGGAATGTAAATAAATAATTATTTTTTAAAGGAAGGTCAACCTGCAGATTCAAGAGGCACACATATGTGTGCTGTTATTTTTAATTGAGAATGAGACTGTATTATAGTCTATACATTTAAATCAATTTTTGTATATACTTAGCACAATTATAATATTTATTGGGTGGGGTAGGGTGATTTGCAACATATATACAACCTGTAAACATTTTCAGCTCCTATGAAAAAATGTATTTCTTTGTATCTGGAGATTTCAACGTTGTGTTTTTGTTGTTCATAAACATGAACTGCACAGTACGGGCACCTTTCTGTGCTGTAGAGTGATACATGTCATTTTCCAAGATCACTGTATGTATGCATTCATTATCTACCCACTCTCTTTCTTCTCCCCTTCTTAGAAAAGGCATATGGGTCTACTGTCTGACTCCATAAGACTGGGCAGGTTGGCTACACACTCTGGCGTACAATTTTCTAGGACTGCTGTACAGGTTAAATACACTGTATACGTATGGAAATATAGCATGTATAATAGATTCCTCATAGATGGTATATAGTACACTATGTCCTAAGCAGACTCTCAAGCAAGAATTCCCAAGCCAGTGACTTATTAAAGACAGTCTCCCAGCAGAAGTGACAAAACAGTGGAAGTGGAGCTAGAAATGGTCCGAGAGGGAAGGAAGCTAAGTAACAAGTTTTTCAGTATCCTCTGCCCAGGCCGATCTGCAGAAAGGAGTTAAGTAAATGTTTTTTTACACTGCTTTAAGCCAGAGAGTTAGGCTTCAAGCCTTTCTCACCTAATCAATACAGCTATAAGATGTAGTAGGCAATCAACTGTCTGGGACCTCTGGTCTTCTAACCCTGGATTCAGAAGCTACAAACATCCAAGGGGTGTGGAGCAGAGGAGAGTCAGTCACAGGAGTCAGAAAGACCTTAGATGAAGTAAATGCTTAAAGGGGGTTACCAGTCTTGATGACATGGGCCAAAAGAAGATCTAGAGAGAATACCCCTTGTTTGCCCCACCATATTGTACTGAAAACTGCACTAATTTTCACTTCATTTTTCATTGTTTTCTGCAAGTTTTCCCTTGTTGGTTGGCCTCTCACTTGTGATGCTCTTGGGTCCAGGGTTGCAAACTTTCTACTTTTCCAGAGCTAGACATCCCCACCAAGGAGGGTGTGCTGGACCCAAAGGAATGTGGTATTGGTTGGTTGTAAATTTCATTGGCCGATAAGGCTGGCACAGCCACAGTACTTACTGTTTGCTACTGCTACTGCTACACAGCATAATTACATGATCAACAGCTATACTTTGTACTTTAACCAATTAGAGACGGGTCATAAAATTTACTTCGGTATTTCAGTAACCAACTTGGTGCGTCTGAACTACCCTTTCTGTCAAAATCAAGAGCGTGACAACAGTTCTCTAGTGTATTCAAGACGAAAACAAGAATGGACTGGCAATTTAGATAAGAAACAACGCTTGATTGTCTCACATAAAACACTGAACCCAGGGAACTTTCAGTAACTGCTGGTCCAGACCCATGGCCATTAGCAGCAAATGTAATTGTGAGCTGAAGAGAATGGGAGGAAATTGCTTTGGGCCCTTACTGGCTTGTCCTATTGATCTTGTAGGGCTATAAAGTGCTGTGTGTGTCTCTTCCACTGCAGACTGCCCTTGGGCTCCACAAATGGACAGAGAGTGAGAAAGAAACACCTAGTGAACTAAACCCTATGGGTCCAAACCTGCGGACCAGTCATATAACATTGTTAGACCTAATTCAGTCCAAAAGAACCACGTTGCCTACCTTCAATCGCTGTCGCTCAGCCAAAAGGAAATATTTCCCCAAGCTGTGTTTACCAGCCGGAGTTTGAGAAAGTGACATTTACTTTTAATTCATTCAGTAACCCTTTCCCTGGTATGTAATCTCCACAAACACTTCACTTCCCAGTTGGGGTTTATACTGTGTCTTGAAAATTAATGGGCCCTGCCATTGGTGCATGAAAAAGGAAACCCATCAGTTCTGCTGGGAATTACTCAGGCTGTCCCCAGAAACCTAGAAGTCAACCTTGGAAAGCACTGGGGAACCTGCTCAGGGAAAAGAACAGGGCTCCCTTGAACTTTGTTCGTTAGAAATTTTGGCTGGAGCTAAAGTCCATTCTAGTCTTGGGCACCCTGCATTTGAAAATGGAAACAAAATTCAAACAGTATGTGGAGCTGAGGGAACATTCTCAATACAGCTTGTGTCATTAAAGAGGCAAATTGCATCCTTTCAGACAGCTAATCCCTTCAGGCTGGTTTGTTTTTTAACAGTGATCTGTATAAATGATGTTTCTGGGGAAGCATCAGGATAATATGGGTTTCCCCTTGCTTCTATACTGTGCCAGAATTCCAGTTAGGGGAGTGGGCCAGAATGGATCCAATTGGAAACCTGTGAAAACTGTCTCTCCTTTCCCCTCTGCCAACTGGTCAGGCTTCACATTTAAAGTAACACACACACACACACACACACACACACACACACACACACTATGGGGAAGCGGAAAGAAAGAATTAACCCTTTGCAATTTTTTAAAATAGTAATTACACGAAAACTAAGTGGAATTATATTTGTTTATCATGTAAGTGTGTGTTTATAGAGTTTGCCATACAGACAGGATTTATTTTTAACATGAGCCCACTTGATTTTGCCAGAGAGACCATATGCAGTTTTCTTCAGCCTTTGCACACAATGAATATATGTCAATATTTTCCACTGTGAGTGATTTCCTTGCAAGCAAAACACCTGCTTATGGCTTTAGTTTGTCACTGGAAGCACATTCTGAAAATTGTTATGTAAGTCTCTATTGGTCCAGTGTTTAAGCCATATGGTATTCATTTCAAAGTCCCTTCTTTTATAGACGAGCTCAGTATAGGATTCTATACTAGTGACTTCAATAATGTATTCACTCAGTAAATTTGCATTAAGCACTTACCGTACCTTCCATAGCTCAGGGCTAACATCCTTGGGCGCCTCTGCATTGGACATTAATGCTCCATCTGGATTTTCTTTGTTTCCTTTTTGACTTCATTCTTCTTTAAGAAATTCAGTTTTGAAATCTGAGAAAAATCTAAAAGTCACTCAAAGAAATAGAACAAGACATGTGCTCTTAAGGCCAAGAGAGAGTAGAAAATGGACATTTAGTAGAGGTTTCTTTTTGTCCCCAGAGGGCCAATTCCTTAATAAATACATCTTGACTGACTTTTTAAAAATGTCCTATTAATGATGCTCAAAACCTGAACTGGATAATTATTTCTCATGAACAGAACATATGGGTGATATTCTGTTCTTTTATTGAATATTACCTGTAAAATATACTGTAAACGAGTACGTTTTAGGCCTCTTGAGAGATATCAGAGAGGAGCTGAGGAGAGAGGAAAATGATGTTGGTATGTTAAAATCTGTTTTTAGCAAATATAAACATCTAAAAGAATAAAGCAATGTGTTTCTCAGTAGTTTGGGTTTATTTTATTTATTGCCATTCACAGTTGAACACTTGCTTTAAAGGAAACATTCCACGTAAAACAGGTAATAATAGATATTTCCACATTGGTCTACAGTGCATAACAAAGTTTTGTGTCCTGACATCTCGTTCGAGTCCTTCTCCTAGTCATTATAAAACTCCCAAGGTTAGGGGCTAGAGTCTTTGTGAAAACAGTTCCACTTAGCTAAAATTTTGGAGGCTGAAAATCAAAAGTGGAAGAGTTGACTCCAATATCTTTCTTCTGAGGACTCCTTTAGCTGCATAGATGCATAGCATATGGCACCATGGTCAGAGCACATGGAGAAAAGGTCACATATGGAACAAGAAATAATCAAGAAATAATCAGTTCTGGGCTGGTGAGACGGCTCAGCGGTTATGAGCACTGACTGCTCTTCCAGAGGTCCTGAGTTCAATTCCCAGTAATCAGATGGTGGCTCACAACCATCTGTAATGGATCTGATACCCTGTTCTGGTGTGTCTGAAGACAGCTACAGCGTATTCACAAACATCATCATCATCATCACCATAATAATAATATATCTATACAAATATAGATAGATAGAGATAGAGAGAGAGATTACACCATGCCATTAAATGAGCTACCTAGGTCACAGGAGAAGAGCATCAATACCTTCTAAAATAAAAGCCCCAGTGAGCTTCTTCAATTCTTACTAAATGAGAACCAGTCCTAACTCTTAAGCCTATCACCTACATGCCTCTGCCTCCAGAGTGCTGCAATTGAAGGAATGAGCCGCACACCCACCTTGAGACTATTCTCTTAAAGTTTCATCTATTCCAAAACATGAACAGCATAATGGGACTATCTTTTTGCTATTTGATTACTTTTAATAATAAGGATCTTGTTGCTTTACCCCCAAACATCTTTGGTCAGATTTATAATGCGATTATGGGTTCTTTGACCTATTAATTAAATATCATCACCCCCTAAAATATTTTCTAAATCATTGGGTTCACACATAGTTTTAAACTGTGTTTGTACATCATCAGCTCAGAAACTCTACTAAACTGTCAAGTATAAGGAAACAATCTCTTTGGACAGTTTTTTTTTTTTTTTTTTTTGGACTCCCCAAAACAGGATAGGAATGTTTCCTTGAAAAGTTCATAAAAATTTATTTCTTGAGCAGGATCTAGCCTGCTAGCGTAAATCTTGAGAAAATATGTCTTAGTTCCGTCTTTTGAAACATCTTAATGTTAGAAAATCATAATGAAAGTGCCAATAATAGACTCCTCCCAGGCAAACCTGCGTAGAGCCCAGTTGTGCAAAAGCAGGGTATACCAACTGAAATATTGATATATTTTCCAGCTCTCCAGACAATACTTTCATCCTCTCATCCTTCATTCTTGATTGACTGTTCTCAGCTTTTATGATCAGCACAAATACAAACAAAAACTCTGAGGGACAGGAATTAATCAGGTATCCTTATGAACGAAAAAAAGAAGAAAAGCCTAACTTTTTGATTTGTTTTCTTTGAGGAGCGGAATTACCTCCAAAGTTTCCAGAAGGTCAGAGGAGGTAGACATGTCTGGAATTCTCTTCTCTGTTTTCACTCCTGCATCTTAAACATTGTTCACTCCCAGGCAGTGCCTCAGAGTGGTGACATAGATTTCATTCAAAACAGGGCTAGTGTGGTAGAATCGTCAGATGGGAACCCATTACAAATAACTTAGATGGTATAAAGTCAGTATCTTAGAGGATCTTGAAGATGAGTCACCCCAAGGCACTGCATCTCATTTGCCACACATGTACAAAATGGGAAGTTGTCCAATGAGGACAAGGCTTCCTTTTACGTTCCACAGCAAAAAGACACACTTTTGCATCTCTCTTTTTTTCTTTTTGGTTTTTCGAGACAGGGTTTCTCTGTGTAGCTCTGGCTGTCCTGGAACTCACTTTGTAGACCAAGCTGGCCTCGAACTCAGAAATCTGCCTGCCTCTGCCTCCCAAGTGCTGGGATTAAAGGCGTGTGCCACCACTGCCCCAAGCATCTTTTAATTTAAAAGCACACACCTATTCGAATTTTAGAGTACACAGCCACATGTCATCAGTTAACATTCATGTTATCTATTAGAATTTAAAAACAAAGATAGTAATCATCAATGGACGCAGTTGAATGCAAGAAGCTGATTCCAAGCTTCACCACACGCAGGGATACAATGAACTTTTGTTATTATCCGTTAATTGGATATAATAATAGAGGCTATCTTTTTTTCACTGGTGACCCAGACATCTCAAACTGAACCTTATTGGCAGGCACAAAAGGAAGATTCAAGAAACATCAATAAAGTTAAACAAGTTACTGTCTTGCATAAGACAGGCTAGGTTCCATGACATGCAGTTAAATACCAGATGTTTGATTGGGAAGTGATTCCAGAAAGTCAGGTGAACTGGTTGGTGCTGATCAAGGAACAGAGAAAGCTGATAAAATGCAATGAGCATGTGAGAGACTTCTCTGAGGGAAGCCTCAAAGAACACATACAGTGGACAAATCCTGTCTCTTGTCAATTGAGTGTAGCCCTGTGTCATGAAGGACATTTCTCTGACAGACAGTACCATGTACAACAGCAGCCATGCATAAAATTACCTTGAAAGATTTCCAAAGCAGGGCAAGAAAAATGGTTGGTTGAAACCTCAACTATTTTTGGTTACAATAAACAAATAATAGTGTTTCCTTTCAATCAGATTCAATTATATAAATTCTAGTCCACAAATGATTCAGTCCAGTAAGAGTTATGCTTTCTTGAGGTTTTGAAATGGCCCTTACAACAAAATCTGCATGCTTTTCATCAATGTTTATAAGGTAGTAATGCTATGTGATTGGCAAGCTGTCAAAGTCCTGAAATCTTTAAGGCAGGCAAAACTTTTTGTTTGGCTGGTTACTCTGGTTTTGGCTTTTTAGTTTCAAGAGCTTATGAAGAGTCAGAAACCTACTGCTAAGTGTATGCCTTAGGTGGTAGGAGATGTTTTGGTGGGCTATTGAAAACAGAACAAAACCCTTACGTTTTAGTTCTATGAAAAGAACTCGATATTGACAAGCAGCCATTTTCCTATGGACGACATTCTTCAAAAGAGAAGCTCAATTTGAGCATCTCAAAGCAGAGGGCAGTGAAAGCAGTCTCCAGCATAGATGGCTTGGTATCGAATGAAAGATTTAGTTCTCAAAATAATGCGCCGAAGATGCGTTCAGACTGACAAGGACTCTGAGGTCAAGCACTGGCATCAAACCCAGGCATCAAAAAAGTGTCTTGTACCGCTCAGGGCTCTCATAAACACAGACTTTCCAATAGGAAACCTGCTTGCCTAGTTGGTCAGAGTAGTCCAAGGGACTCCCCCAACAGTGTAGCCAACGGTTGCCAAGGGATGAGAGTGAGACCTACTGTTGAGGAACAGTGTACTTACTTGGGACATGGAACTAGGAGGATTCAAGCTGGATCTGACCTAAAGCCTCCTTCCTACGGTCTAGAAAATACAATGCATGCTGCCAGGGGAGGGAAATGTGATTTATGGCAATTACATGTTGGTGGTAACAAATGACTGCTTAATTTGAATTAAGACCCATTCAACAGGAAAAAAAAAAATCTCTCATGAGCCTAACAAAGAATTATAGGCAACTAATAACTTCTGGAAAAAGAGAACAAATCTCTCCATGGGATGAGGCCCTTTGGTAGTCCAATAGCAGAGTCAGCCCTGAAGCCATTTATGCACAAAACAAAAAATGCACTCAGAAGATTTTACCTATATTTATGAATACATGTACACACGTCTCACACACACACACACACACACACACACACACACACACACATATGTATTCAAAGAAAAATAGGCTATCAGCTTGACTGGGGACCATGGGAGGGATTGATGGGTTGATAGAGGGAACCTGGAAGTGCCTGGTGAGAGGAAAGGGAGGAGAGACAGCGATGTAATTCTATTTCAATTCTCAAATAGAAAAAGTCAAAGCAAAGCCAGGTCTTTCCCACTCAGCCCCATTACCTGTTGTTACCCGTGTGGGTCAGGTACTGTGCACATAAGCAGAAACTTTTCCTACTAGATTCCTACTGGTGTTGTAACAAAGCACCTCCTACTAACATCTCTCCCTTCCCTGCCAGTTTTCCAGTTCTGACCATCCAAAATAACTAGTAGATTTGCGGGGGCAGTGGAGCGGTGGCGGGGTGGAGAGGTGGGGGGCGGGGATGAAAACTCTAGGTGTCAAAAGGCGTAGGTCCCTTTCCGGGGTCTGAGAAAGAGAATGTGGCTAGATTCTGCTTTGTTTTGGGCTCTCCTGACTTCTGAGAGCAGAGCAGCACACTGAGCTCATGAGGGCTTTCTGAGCTGACAGCCTCTGCTTCAACCATTGTACGACTCTCCTAACAGCTCTCTCACACTCCTCCTTGCTTTCTCTCGATAAGGATTTCTGATGGCCTCCTGCTTTCCTGAGTGCTTCGGCATCATCTTATCTCAGATACATGCCTTGATTTTCTAGCTATAGCCTACATAACAGAAGGCCACAGAAGAGGAGACTGAACAGAACAGACAGAATTTTTCATAGATCTGCAAGCTACAAGTCCATTATCAGACTGTTAGGTTAAAACCCTGAGGGATTATGCTTACATGCTGACTCCCTTCTCATAGAGACCTTACAGAGCTTCTCCTCTACATGCCCATCTCTGTCACTTTCCCTTAGTTATAAGGAAATAAAGATCCATTCTCCGACCTCAGAAAATCTTTTGCTTTGGTTTGCTTTGTTTTATTATTTTCTTTAATTACATTTCAAATGTTACCTTCTTTGCTGGTTTCCCCTCCAAAAACCCTCAATCCCCTCCTCCACTCCCCCCTCTCCCTGCTCACCAACCCACCCACTCCTGCTTCTTGGCCCTGATAGTCCACGTGATGACTGACTAGGCTGCTAAATAAAAGGCTGGAGCCATGGGTTCCTCCATGTGTACTCTTTGGTTGGTGTTTTAGTCTCAGGGAGCTCTCGGGGTACTGGTTGGTTCATATTGTTGTTCCTCCTAAGGGGCTTCACACCCCGTCAGCTCCTTGGGTCCTTTCTCTAGTTCCCCCATTGGGGAGTCTGCTCAGTCCACTGGTTGGCTGAGAACATCCATCTCTGAATTTGTCAGGCACTGGTAGAGCCTCTCAGGAGACAGCTATATCAGGCTCCTGTCAGCAAGCACTTGTTGGCATCCATAATAGTGTCTGGATTTGGTGGTTGTTTATGGGATGGATCCCCAGGTAAGGCAATCTCTGGACGGTCTTTCCTTCAGTCTCTGCTCCATAATTTGGCTCTGTAACTCCTCCCATGGGTATAACTACCCATTTCCTTTTACCCTCTAGAGCTGTTTGTTTTTCTTTTCTCTTTCTATTCCTGATCTTCCTACAACCCTGCTAGGCTGGAGGATGAAACCAAACAGGAACCTGGGCTTCATGCATGCTAAACAATTAATTACCATCTTAAAGGCTTTAGTTTTCTAATCCAGTCACACCAGTGCTTAGAAGGCAAGCAGGGAAACTTTAAGGAGATACTTCAGGTCATATTAATCTTTAATTTTATTATATTGGGAATAAGACATTTTCTGTTTTGAGATTTGAAGGATCTGAGCATTGTCATCTGGCAGGAGCTGCTTTTCTGGTGATCCCAACCATTGTAATGTTTACCTTTGATTTAATCGCTTTTGTTAACATCTTATTCCTTTTGACCACCCCCATTTCAAAGGGATCAGAAAATTCCAGAAAACAGGCCATGTCACATCCACTTTTAATCTTTCCCAAATTAGGACAGTCAGAATAATCTTACAAAATGTAAGTTTGATCAAGGCACACCCTGTCTTGATACTTACATAAAGTCTCCTATAATAACAGCAAGATTAACATGACTCATAAATTTTCCATGCGCAGCTCTTGTGGAGGTCTCCTGTGCCTTGGCATGCTGTCCGTACTCAGTGCTTATACACCCTCATGCATCCATGATTTGCCACTCTCTCCCACCCTGGGGAATTTGCATGTGCTATTCTACCTACTTGGGTTGCCTTTCTTCAGGTTGGCCTGTCAGTAATCCTAAGATTCTGAAAAATATTTAACAAAATGGATTGCCAGGATCCCTTTAATCTCAAGGCACCCAGACAGAGACAATAATGAGACCATCCCGCAAGATTCTGGTTAGAGAGGATCAGGATGAGCAAAGCCACTTTGAGACCTGGGAGGCCACAGTGCTCAGGAAGCAGAGGAAGAAATGCTTGCACCTCTCTCCTTGGATTCACTAGCAACTTCTAGTGACTCCAAGCAAGAGTCATAGAATGGTGATAAATGACAAGATGGCGTTAATGTCACCTCTCCATCGATTCTCATAGAAACTTCCCCCTTATTGTACTTTCCATAAATATAACTTCTTCTCTTTTCAAGCCCCTTATTAATACTTTCTCGGTGTCTTAGGGTCTAAGATCATACCATTTTTATCTAGAATTGCATTTGTGGTTTCATCCTAGGCCAGGCATACTGAAGAGACATAAGAAACAGTTATTAAATGATGGAAGAAAAGGAGAAAGATCAGTCTGATCAAGAAATTACTATAATTTACTTTTATTCAGTTGTTCTCCAAATACTCTGTCATAATGGTGTCCTCTTGGTTTCTTCAGCAATTCTATGTTGGTTTAAGTTCCTTGCTGAACCCTTAGATTTAAAAGTAGAATCTGTTGCTGGCAATGTTGGTGATTATTGCATCCTACAACACTAGCACTAACTCCCTGAGCTACTCCATTGTTTACATTCTTAATGTAAGAGCTCTTTGAATTCCTCATTGAATCTCTTTATAAGTCACACTTGGTTCTTCTCTTTCATCCTCATTGTAAGCTATGGTCAGTCATTGAGCTCTAAATGTTAACACAAAACCAAAAAATATTTCATATAAAATTAAATTACTACTCACTTTACTCTTAAAATCTGGATGGATAGATTATAAAAGGACACCGGTTTTTAGATGATGTCTTCTACTCTTATCAACCCATGGAATATCAAGTACAGTCACCTCACCGAGATCTAAGAAATGACAACACCAGTTGACATGAAACATGGATGGAGAAATTTCTACAAGGCTCTATCCCTAGGTGAAGAGCTATATGTAGGTCATCAGTAGCTATTGAGAGAGGTACATCAGCCTTTCCAGGGGACAAGCATTCTGATATTCTGATGAGTTTCTCAGTCCCAAGTGTTCAGCCTATAACATATGTAGGTAAGAACAACAGCAAATGGGCTTGGTGGTTTTGTGTGTGTGTGTGTGTGTGTGTGTGTGTGTGTGTGTGTGTGTGTGTGTAAAAGAAAGAGACAGACAGAAAGACAGAGGGGAGAAGGGAGAGAGAGAGAGAGAGAGAGAGAGAGAGAGAGAGAGAGAGAGAGAAAGGGAGAGACAGAGAAAGTAATGATGACCACAAGTGAAGAGGTCATGAGCTTGAGAGAGATGGAGAGAAATGGAGTACATGTTAGAGGAGCTAGATGAAGGAGGGATGGAAATTATGTGAATATAATATTCAGATAGGAAATTCTCATGTACAAAATTTAAAATAAGAAAAATTTGGAACAATTTACATGAGGGTATATAAATTATAATGTGGTCCTTGAACATTCCTGAAAAATAAAAATAGATTAAAGAAACTATGAAGAATAGGCACTTTAACAAGACTAACTGCTTACTGAATCCAAGCCTCTGTTTAATATGATTTGAGATAGAATTTTTTTCCTACTGGTCTAAGGTCAATAACAATAGAATCTTATTGCACAGACCAGAAAACAACCTTGTATTAAGTATCTTGACATTCACTAAATGTCAGTGGTTAAGGGTGAAATTTTGAAGACCCACTAAAATAAACTGTCTGTTTTGCATTAAGTATAACCAGTTAGTGAAGATAACAAATTTGTGACTAGAACTTAAATGATATCTTTAGAAAATATGCTCACATATAGAGTTTTCTTTAGAAATATAGTCTAACTGCCATTCCTGTTTCTAGGTGACTTAGTTGTCTGAGAATGACTAAGTATTATTCAATGTTTGCCAAATTTCAAGAATAAAATGGCTTTATAAATCATAGTACAGTACTGTGTATAATTCAGTGTCTCATAGATGGTTTGGAAGGAAATCAGGAGTCAGGTCTGACTCTTCTCAGACTTGTAAACATTTATCAGGTGAACTGAGAATCTGTCTGAGAGAAGACTGGCTAAAGAGATTATAAATTGGTGGTCAAAAGGTCGTTGCACCATTTAATGATATTGCAAAGGAAAATAAAAACATTAATGTGCTTTTGCTTGACTTGAAACTGTAAAACAGAAATCATGATACACCACCATACCATACACTTGTGATCCCTGTTCTCATCCAAGCTCCTCCCCAAGGCAGTCTACCACCCAGGAACAGCACAGAAGGTTCATTTTCCTCCACATGCCTCATCTTGAGTACTTGTTTTCCTGGAATTACTTCAAGCCATCTTGATGGGTGTAAAGCACTTGCTTGTTTTGACTAGCGATTTCCTAGTAACCTATAAACATGATGAACACCTTCCCACGTACTTGCCTTTCACTTACATAGTTTAAAAAGAACTCACGTCTCCATGTTTTTTTTTTTAATATATATCTTCATTATATTTAACCCTGTGTACTCCTGCTTTTGATTAGGGGTATGTCCACATTGTTATATATATGGAGAGGTACCCAGTCCTTCTGAAGCTGGAGTTGTGAGCAGTTGTGAGCTACCAGATATAGTGCTTCTGACAGCAGATCATCATCTTAACTCTCCAGCCTCTCTTTTCTCCATTTTTAAGTTGAGCTATGTATCTTTTTATTATAGCAACAGAGAACTTTTATATATTTACAATACAAATCTCTTATCGCATACATAATTTTAAAAGAAATTCAGTCATTTGGTGTGTTGTCTTTTCATGTTAGAGAATCTTTGGCTGTTTGGGGTAGGTGTTTGATTATATGTTCAAACTCATTTCCTCATGGTGCTTTTTAATCCAGTGTGTTCGTCTTAATAATACTATGTACTTGCTGAGATACTGTTATCTCAACGTTCTGGACTTTTTTCTCTCTCCCATTCTATGAGCATGGTTCCCTTTAGATCTTTGGACATAATTATAATGCCTGCTCATTAATGTCCTCGTAACTATTTTAGACTTACAGTTCCTGAGACATTCATTTACTTATTCATATTTTATCATAATTGTGTGAAAAAGAAATCAAGATATAAATAGAGGACACTAAAGGCTAATGGTGTTCATTTGAACCTAATAGCTTTTAATTTTTCCATGGAAAAATAAATGTAAGAATTCATGACTTCAGAAGGAACTAGAGACTAGCCATTACATTTTGTTTAGTGCATTATTATATATGTGCTGTGTTGGTATGCTCAAGAAATGAATCCAATTTTGTTGCTCAAACGTTTTTAACACAGACAACATTTCTGTGGATATCTTTTTCAGTAATGATTGTTTTTGTTCATTCATTATACATACATTTTTTTTTTAAAAATGTGAAAACTGTTTTGGAAGTGACAAAGATTTGAAAATTATTTCCAACTATGAATTATTTTGTCAGTTGTATTTTCTGTCTGATGTTTCCTATGGATCATGTAACACAAAACTATAATACATTATAGTAAAGTGAATGGTTGCCAAAAATAGATGCACGAAAATAAAGACTGTCATCTTTGGAGGTTGCTCAGTGGTTAGATGCACAAATATATGTGAGCCTTCCATCTCTTTGGACCAAAAGACCAGCATTTCCTTGGAAATACACAGAGCACTACCTTCTTAGCTTCCCAAAGATGATTTTGCACAGACAGATTTTTATAACATCAGTTGAAAGGTTAATCGTGACTAAGTGTCATATAATATTTAATATGAAAAAATATGCTGTTTTAAGATGTATGTAGAGGTGGAAATTTCATTACCTGAGCATGCTTATATGACTCTACCCAGGTATGGGATCGTACTGAATTCCTCCATGAACAGAGATTTCACACGACTGAGAAAATGAGAAGCCCAATTCAAGTTAATTTGAGAAACTTAAGCAGCTTTAAACAAGTTAAAATGTCTTAGTGACCTCAGCCGCTGACATACTCAAATACTTCAGTTTCCTGGAAGACAAGTTGAGAGTTCTTCTTCCCAGTTCCTCTGGATTGGCCACTCAATCACAAAGAATATTTTATTCATTTTAAAAGATTGGTTGTATTCGCTCAGTCTTTGCATAACCAAGTAGAAGGATTAATCATAATAGTTTCCATTCAACTAAGGCTTGATGATAAAAATAAATCAATGCGAGTTTAAAACCTGTTTTCCTTTATGAAATACCAGATGACTGACATTTCCTTTATAATCTCAGTAACTCCCTTGGGCAAGGGATCATAAAACCGTGGAACCTCGCCAACAGGAACATCTCTATGTTCATTAGAGCTTACATCCTTTGGGAGTGGGTCAATAATGAGTGTTTTGGTAAATTCTACTTCTTCAGAAAAGACCCTCAGGGAATATCAAGCTAACACAGTTTCACATGTTAAAATAACATTAGGCACAAACACTCATATCACTGAATCTGAAGTTGACAAAATCATCTGAGTGGCCCTAGATTTCCAAGGATCTGGTGTCTCTGACACCCACCCTCATGTCATCCCTAGCAGGGGAGTCACATGTGTTCTCTGCCTCACAAAACTTTTTATATAGATGCTCAGTAATGTGATGTCAACTCCTTAGTCTTGTGCTGTAAACACTTTACAGACTGAACCATCCCACCAAGCCAGAATTTGTACTTTTTAGTGTACTAAAGTAGCCTCTAAACAATGAATTGAAACGTATTATAATTAGGGATATCTAAGGAATAAATGTAGTCACTTCAATAAATGAAAATAATTGGTTTCTTTGCTTTTTTGTGAAGCACATTAACTCAGCATTGCTATTCTTCCTCATTAACTACAGAGAGGCTACTTCTACCATATGTATGTCAAAATCAATGCCATGACAACAAAAACAAATAGCCCTTAGTGAACTGAAATGGAAACAGGACCTCTACAAAGGTGCCATTTTGGCTACCCTGTTAAGACAGCGTTGTCATTATTAGTTTAAGTAAATTTTAATACCCTTTCCAAACTTAACAGTTTATATTTTAAAGATGTCCAACTCTGACTAGCTCATTGCTTTAGTAATTGTGGAAAGCCTATGGCATGTCGGATGCCATAGTTGAACACAGTAGGGATTTTGAGAGTTGGCTTTTGTTTATAAGACAATCAACTCAGATCTGTATGATACTATACATGAAGGGGGAATCATGTGGATGGCGAGCTAGAACTACTGGAGATACATTTTCTTCTGTGACAAAGGGATAGAGATGAATCCTGAGAGGCAGTGAGGTGTCAGGTAATTGAGGATTAGTTGTGCGGAGCAAATGAAAGTGTGATGGATGACGAGCTCCTGGAGCCCAGTAGGTGAAGCAGAAAGTGGTATATAATTTGAATTATTTTTATTTGGGAAAATATATAAAACATAAAATGGATCATTTTAGTCATTTTAAGCATACTCGGTGACATTAAGTACAGCCACAGTGACAATATTGGATAGCCATCATTAAAATAAGTCAAACTAAAGCTCATTCTCACTACTTCTACCTCATGATAACTACAATTCTTCTCTCTCCTTGGTGAGCTTTTATTTCAAGAATCTCAGATATTAAAAAAAAGAACCCAGGGCTGGTGAGATGGCTCAGCGGGTAAGAGCACCCGACTGCTCTTCCGAAGGTGATAAGTTCAAATCCCAGCATCCACATGGTGGCTCACAACCATCCGTAATGAGATCTGGCGCCCTCTTCTGGAGTGTCTGAAGACAGCTACAGTGTACTTACATATAATAAATAAAATAAATCTAAAAAAAAAAAGAACCCATTTATAGTATACTTAGCTTTAGTTTCTAACCTATTAACTTGGTATAACATTTTAAGTGCTCATACTTACAAAATTTTTAGAATGATATTCATTCTAAAGATTGAAAAATAGTCTCATGTGCTTATATTATACTGTTTATCTTTGTTTCTGAAAACAATGCTGAGACTAATTTAGGCTGCTTTCATGATAAGCCAGGTGACAATTCGACAATTCATTCAGTGTTTTCTTTTCTTTCTTTTCTTTCTTTTTTTTTCTTTTTTTACAGTTATACCATAGAAGCAAAATGCTGAAATTAGATTCTCAATGTAATAAGTAAGTGTGTTAATATATCCAAAGGGACATCTGCTGAATGGAGAGATAGACTGGGAGAAGGGTTTGCTCAACAATTGCAGATTTTATTGCAACCAGTGATTCTTCTTTAAGGCCTCGTTAGGCTGCATTTTGTAGGCTCAGAGACAGAGTGAAAATGAACTTCACATTATAAATATGCTTTAGTACCTAACCAAAAATTACAAGCATTCATCAGAGACACGTGTGTTTATATAGATTTGGTGGCTGAGAACATTTTCTATAAATCTGAATTATAAATGACCATCTATAATTCAGAAGCAGGTGCGATGCAAGTATGCCAAGCTGTTGTGATGAGAAGTGTTGCTTTCCCAAAGTTGGCCCAAAATAATGCCATACGTGAGAATAGGAAAAGTACGGATAGAAGTACCCCTGTGATCTGAGTATCCCACGCATTTGAAAGGCTTGCAGAATAATGGCAATCTGAGAATAATACCATGGTTACAATTAAGACAGATCAGAAGACCTTTCTAGAATAAGAATCCAATGAAGTTTTGAGAATCCTAAGGAGAGCAAACATTTCTTTTGTAATGGAACCAGGACATACATATGGTAGAAGTGGCCTCTCTGTAGTTAATGAGAAAGAATAGCAATGCTGAGTTAATGTGCTTCACAAAAAAGCAAAGAAGCCAATTATTTTCATTTATTGAAGTGACTACATTTTATTCCTGTTCCCTTAGATATCCCTAATTATAATCAAAGTTATTCTTTATCTTTTGCCCAATTATTCCTTTACTGTATATTTATTGTTGCTACATATTTTATTTGGAGATAGTTATTAAAATTATATATATATAGCTAAGGTTATATGAAAATATGATACAACCAAAAGGCATTTTAAAACTGGTCTCATGAATGCTGAAAATATAGAATTAATACAAATCTAAATTCTTGTTATGTTTAAATGAAAATTCATGTGTCTGTTACAATATTTATCTTCTAGTATATTAACTTTGTAACATTTAGTTTAATTTGTTTTTTCAGATAGTGTTTTTCAAAAACAATTGGCTAGCACTAGACAAAAACATAATATGTAAATTAAAGAAAAAGGAAAATCATGGAAATACTTATGTGGGAGGAGTTAGATTATACTATATCATCTCCAGAGACGAAAGAAGAAGAGGGGAAGCATTCATACATACAAGTAAATAATAAAGTCATAACCTGAATTCTAAGAAAAATAAAAATGAGTGTGTTATAAGATGCATAAAGTAAAGAATTGTAAACATAAAAAATTAAAATAAAATAAAACCGGTCATATGTACAGACTTAAAAACTATTTAAACTTAAAAAAAAAAGTATACAAAGGCTGTGTCTCAATTTTTCATTCTAATGTACACACAGTGTTCTCTATGCTGGTAGTCAATGTGGAACTTTCCACTCAACCGCATGGCAATTGACCTCGTAGCATCGTGTTTTGCAAGCCTGGCAATCTCTTTAGTTGGTGATTTTTCCCAGTTTTGCTCCAAAAGCAGAATTCTCTTGTGTGATCACTCAAGTTGCTTGCAAAACTTTTTTTTTCCAAATTCAGTTTTTGCTATTTCCCCAAATCAAATCTATCATGTAAAGGTCAAGGATTTTCCTGGCAGTGAACATTCAAAAGAATGCACCACGAGTTCTGTAGTCACTTGCCGTTGGGAATTTCACAGGATGCTATGAACTTCAGTAGGATCATTAGATTCAGGGTACAGTTTCTCCAGGGACTGATGCGAAATGCACTGTTTTTTACTTGCAAGTAAAATGTCTCTTGCATTACAAAATTTTAAATCATGCACATCCATTATAGCCACACCTATATGCTTCCCTTAAAAGGAAGGCAGTGTAGACATATTCCTATAACAGCAAATCACAGAAATGCCCATTGCTTTTACTTTGTAGTGATCTCTGTGTCCCTTCCAGACCTATATCCTTCATAAGTGACATGGAACTGTATAAGAAGCAGTAGGGAAGTGACTATGATTGCCCTTCTGTGTCAAAGTCAACAGTTGATATATACCTGTAACTTCCTTGTGTCTGTCTTTGAATATCAAAGATCATTATTCCATTTGAAAAGCAACCCTTAGTATTCCCTTGGTTTGAGAACATACTGAGGCAAAGCAGTTTCCAAAGAGGCCAGAGTTAGAACACACTGTAGGTTTCTAACAATAAATAGCCTAGTGACTTTGTCTATTGGTTTTGCTAACTACCCATAAAGATGTATTTCCACTCACAGGAAGGAAAGCAAACAGAAACAGTAATGCCTTCTGGGGAAGGCATACAAGAGAGAGGCAGATAAACTTCAGTGAAATAAAATACAGAGAAATTCATCTCATAATTCTGCAAAAGAGGATATGATTATGATGTTATACATGTACAGAAAAGAAGTAGACAATCAGTGCTTCCCGTGGAAAAATAAGAAAAATCTCCAAGGACAAGTAAAATCTAGAGAATTCTGCCTCATAGTTGTCTTCAAGTATAATTAGGGCTCAGAGTCAAATGTATTGAAACTAACCCACAGAACAGGGCAGATATCCCAGAATGCTAGTCACTTGTTTAACAAATATGTATTATCTAACAGTCACCATTAATTGATCCAAATATATACACTATGGGTAACATGTATTTGAAGCCTCTTATGTTTACAGTCATGATGTGTGGAAAAGTAACTGCTTTTGTTTTCTACAACATTTCGTATGTTTGGTCAGATTTTCAAACGTGCAAATCAGGTCAGTGCATGAATTATCTTACGTCACTTGGTTAACTATGATCTATTTCTTCATCACTTCTGAAAGGTGCTGCTATGTGTCTGTGTCCATGTGTGTCTGTGTGTGTGTGTGTGTGTGCATGCTCACATGCACATGTCTGTGCTTGGTGTATAGTAGATATTTTTGAAAAATGTACAAGAAATCTTGAGATTCTGGTTTGGAGAAAAGATGAAAGGAATGTTGATGTCTGAGTCCAAAGTGCTACAGAAATACTAAATCATTTAATGTTCTTGCATGAAGTATTCTGTGAATATCATAGTTTACAAAGGGCAAAACTCTCATAGCTACATGATCATTTTATACTCATTATAATCCATACCATTTTTAATTTTGTAAATAGCTTGCTTTATAACCAAGACTTTTTACAGCACTGACAAATTCATTGGCAAATACAAAACCCTTGTTGTAACCAAAACTCTTTAAGATGTAATGAACTCCCCAAACCATCTTTCAACTTCCCACATGGAAAATAAAGAAGATCATAGGTATTGGGAAGGAACAATCCTAAATAACAGAAGGCTAGCGGGCTGTGATTTTTTTTTTCCGTTTATGCTAAAGTGATCAACAGTTTGTCTGCGTTCTAATCCTACCTCCAAGCCTTGTTTCTGAGCAGTATTGCTTGGTGGAAATATTTTGACAGCCACAATATGCTAAAACAGGTTTTTAATCATTCTAGACAGGGGGACATTTTATTTCAGACTAGGAGCAGGCTATGGAGTGAGAGACTCATTAGGAACAAAAACAGATGAGCTCCAATTAAACTAACTGCTCACTGGCAAACCCCTGGGGCCTTGGGGGGCAGCTTTGCCTAACTAAGGTTTACGGAACAAACAAGCCAGTTTCAGGTGTCATTTTGGAATAGCCAGTCAAGGATGACTCACAGTTGGTTTCATGGCTAGATTACTTCTCATTTACTGTTTCCAAGAATTGTAGAGAATCACGACCTCCCTTTGGCACTACTGTTTCCTTCTGAGATAATTACTGAGGCGTGCTCAGGGTACCAGTAAGTTCAGGTCTCTCCATCACGGTTTAGATCCTGGATGCATAATGATCTGTGTTTTTTTCACCGGCTTCCCTTGCAAAGAGTGACTTTCTCCAAACTCTGGGACATGGCAGCTGTTATTTCTGAGACCACTCCTTGCCAATTCCTTGTTCTTGCATAAGTTTCTTTATCCAATGTGGCCTTCTAAAGAACTTGGTTTACCTTTTGAATCTCCCGTAACAACACTGTTTGCCTATTGGTTCCAGCCAGGTATTGTTGGAAGCCAAATGGTCAAATCCTCATCACTAGACCTCTTTAATCACTTAAGAATGCTTTGAAAAGGCAGAATTGTTATTCTCGTTACTCATATGTATTAGAAATCACACTATTCATTCTGATACACACTTTGTTCCAAAGCCATGTCTTAACACAGAGGAATACACACATTATGCATCAAGAAGACTTTGATGGCACTTCCAGGAAAATCACACAGAATATTCAGTGACATTAGCACGTAAATTGAAAGAAAGCTTTGCTGTGGGGACTTTCCAAGCTGACTCATGTTATGTTTAATTGAGAGTGTCTACTGCTTCTCCTCCTTCTGAACTCTAACTAGCTTAGCCTTGACCCTGCATCTGAATACACCATGCTTGTTCAGCCCCCACACTGTACCATGCCACATGCACATCACTCACCCTCACTACATGCCTCATGTCCCAGGCAAAATCCCACTCTCTTTCCAGACCGAGGCCAGCTTCTGCATCCTTGGTCCACATGCTTACTCTGCCCACATCAGTCATCCAATCTGCAATTCATCTGTATAATTTTGAGCCTGTCTCCATCACCCAGCTCTATCCACACGCCCTCACTTACCATTAAACATCTCTGAACTGTTTGTTCGGATGAGGAATCCTTGGAGGGAAATACTTGGAGCTAACGTGAGGAGTGTCTGGTTCATGACTAGGGAAGAAAGAGCAAGTTGCTTTCCTTTTCCTAGCACTGGACCTTTTCAGCTCCTCCTCTTCCCTCACTGTATTTGCTATTGCCATATTTTATAAGAGTTGGATAAATAGAAATGCTATTTCCTACGGAGGGGGTGTTCTCGAAGAAACAGCTCCTCGACCTGTCTCTATTGCATTATTCTATTCATTTGTTAAAGCTTTACTGGGACATCTATATTTGCCTTTCAGTTGACCTTCTAAATGTGCACTTTGCTTGAAAGCTAAGCTTCATGAATTCAGAGGCCTGTCTGTTTGCTCCACTGTGACATTCCATAATCTAGAATGGCTCTGTGTTAAGATAAACCTGATAAACGAAGGTTCACCCTTGATTAGCATTCAAGTCCGTTGTTCTGACTTAAATATTGCCTTTCCTAATTCACATTTATAAACCATTAAGAGACACTTCACTTCTGTATGCCTTGGTTGCCCTCATTCTAACTCTGTCTTCTGCAATCATATTGATGTCAACACTTTTAACAGGGTGGGTGGATGTGAGCATTATATTCAAAATGTAGATCACTAAAGGCTCCATGCAAATTTCAGAAAAATGAAAAGTGTCAGAAGAAATATTCAGTATGCTAAAAAAGCTACCAGGGTCAAATAAGAGGTTACCGAAGGCACCCATCTGAGGGCCTGTTACTCCTTCACACATCAAGTCAGGCAAAAAATTCCAGATGCCTGCTTCCCCAAATTTGATCATTTCCCTTTGAAAGAAAGTTTGCCAAATCATATTTGTTGAGAAATTCATCAAACTCATCCAATTCTTGAACATAACTTGAGAGATTATTTGGTCTGGTCCTTCAGTTAGGTTATATATTGAAAAAAAAAAGGTTTACATAAATAACTAAAGATACAATGTATTCATGATATTTATTTAGTAAGTATTAATAAATTATCAACCATATGCCAGTTCAGCAGTCAGGGTTGAAAGAATTCAAGCTTGCTGTGATTAGGTGTCCTGGAATTTATTCAGAATATGCTCTGATAAGTGGAAAACTGGACAATCCCAAGGTACTTCTTAGCTTCTTCTGAACCATATATGGATCTGTAATGGCCATATTCTCCTGTATATTTGAGGGAGAAATAACATACCTGACAATTGACTGGGAACATATGGCTTCCAGTGGATACAAACTGAACCACTTCACACAACCAGACTGATATCAGGAGAAAATCATCAACTTATTCAAGATATCCAATCTGCAGTAAACGAAATCACAGAGCGGCTGGTGTTTTACAAGGAACATTTCAGTGTAGTATATGATTAATTTTACACCAGAACTACAGTTAATGTGGAAGGATTTATGTATTTGTTAATATCTGCTAATAACATATTTCTAGGCCAGGGACAAGTAACACTTCAGTAATCCCTCTATTTCCAGAGTTGTTACAGATTTACGCAATTCATCTCAACTTCTCCTCAATGTTTTCACATTTATGTGTAAGCCATTCACTTTTGCATCATCCACCATCAATATTTAACATTCTAAAATCCCATCAAACAGAAACTCCCAATTTAAATTTTACATCTGGCATCCTGTGTAATAGTTTTCATCTCTCTGCTCCTTTGCACAGACAATATTCATGTTGGAAGCCTCACGTTGACTTTTCTCTTACAGGGAGTCTCCCTCACCACTTGTTTTCAGCAAGTGTGGAGGAGTTTCTCTTCTTTTCCAGTTTCTTGACACAGGTTTTCCCTCTCTTCTTAACTTCTCAGTTCTCTTTCACTTTTACTTATGGGTATCTCTTTGGTAATGGTGCAGTACTGTACCTTTGGTCAACTACACTCCTGCCTTGAGCCATGCTGGAGTTTCTCATGGCTTGGACACAGTGCCTTGGTAAATTATCTCAATATCCCAACAATTATGATGAGATAAACATTAGATTATGCTAGGCTCACTATTTCTATATGACCAATTTCTTTCTTCCTTCTTTTAACTCATCCATCAGTTAACCAACCAAGCAACAAGCTCTGGAGTCATCCTTAGACCCTTTGTTGTTTAATCAAGCAACCAGATTTAGTTATTTCACACCTCAAAAAGAAATCTCTTGAGTTTTCCCTCTTTACTCGGTTGCTAGTTCAGTTGACTGTAAGAGCAGACATTACTTTCTGCTGCCTAGAATGTTACAAATCAAAATCTTGGCGTGTCGTTAGTTTGTGATGATGTACCTCTCTTCTTTCTTCACTTTTTAAATGGACCCTATAGCCAGAGGGACGGAAAATACAGATATCATCATGTCACTGTACTTCATGAATTCTTTAATAACTTCTGGTGTGTTTTAGATGCTATAGATGCACATCTGGCTTATATGATTGGCCTCTCAGTATCTCAGCAGCCTTATTTCTAACTACTCACTGATGTGAACTGATTTATTCCCAATGTTGTGGAGCTTCTAACAGCTCCCCCAAATACATCATACATCTGTAACATCCATGTCTTTCATTAGGCATCACCTCTAACCAGAATTCTAGTCTTAACTTTAATAAATAGAATGATCCTTGATTATCATTTAAGACTCTGGAGTATACAACGTTCCTAGAGGATTCATTTATATAGTCCTATATGTGGCTGCTTATTAAAAAACGCAGATTCATGCTTTATTTAGTTAGGTAGCAACTGCAGCAGCACCCATTTCTATGGGAAATAACACACCTTGGAATCATCTTTCTACCACTGACTGACCTAGTAAAAACTGTATGTCCTTGTAAAACTCACTCCCTTACTGTGGTTCTAATTTTCTGTTTGCCAACAACAAGATCTTTCAGCTAAATATTCTCCAGATTCTGTCCTGCTTCTATTTTCTGTGTCCTTTCTCTAGGAACAACACATTTCAGAGTTGTCAATAAATCAGCAGTGTAGTACATCTACAAGCCTTGTTGTTTATTGATCCTTCCCAGGTAAAGTGGCTTTTATACAAAATCAATACATGTGTTAAATGTATTCAAAGTAATTGCTTTATATACTTAAAAAGCAAACACAATGCACTTAGAAATGAGTTCTTCTTAGCCCCACCTTGTGGACCACAGGGTTATTTTTCGTTTTCATTGATAAAAGCTACCAGACCTGGAAAGAGACTGCAGATCAGAAAGGGCATGGTCTTATAATCTGTCCCAGACTCACATCATATAACTGTCATTAACTTCCTTTGCGACATTAGCAAAGTTATATAACAGCATCTTCTTTAGTATCAAAGTAGGCACAATTGCTACTTTGGGGCATTGGTAGATTGAAAATATGTCAAACTCAGGACAGTAGTGTATGAACAGAGGTGAAGGTTGGTTGTTATTTCACTAACTAGGAAAGAATAGTTAAGTCAATGACCACTGAATCTTTCATAAGAAGGGGGCATTTACTCCACTAATAATAACAATGCTAAATGAATGGTATTTGCTTGTGCTAGCTTGAAAAAAATTCAGGAATAAGTTGGATTTGCTGATTTATTTTACTGATAAGAGCATGAAAGCCAGAGCTGTCAAATGATTTATCCCAAGATATGTCCTTACTACCTGACAGCCAAAGACTTAAACCTATGCCACTGGGGATAAGTGTAGCCATATCCCTTTCCTTTCCATTTCTGTAACTCGCCTTGCACAGCACTCAACCATACCTCTACTGAAACACAAATTGCTCTGCTGGTCCCTGAGAGTTTGATTTGCAGGTCTGGAATGGCTAGTGATTTGCACTGTGAACATGTGTCATGTGGTGCTGATGTTATAATTTGCAATGTGCTGCTGTAGATAAATGCATTCTGAATCGGTTAGGAATATTCTCAGCTTTCTTAGATATGTCACCTGTGGAGATTGGCAGTGCACAAATATTGAAGCTGCGGGTCTTGTCTAATTGTGAGTGAATTTTTTTTTTATTTTTTTATGGGAGAACACTGCAAACATCAGTATATGCACCCTGTTCCCCTTACTGGCTTTTGCCAGCCTATTCTTAGACAAGAATACAGATTTCTGAAAAACCATCGACCCAGATTTATTTGATAAAAATTGCAGTTTGCTTTGTGGATGGTGTGTTTATATAGCCGTACTTTGAGCATACAGAGTTCTCTGTGAAGGCTGAAGTGTGTGAGATGAGAAATTGGTTGTGGGACTCATCATTTACTCGGCGAAGGAAAGTGATGCTGCTTTTGTACTCCCAAGTAGATGGAAAAAATACAGCCCAGTGCCTCCTGCAGAATTGAAACACAAAATGACTGGAAGGGAATCAACAGTGCCCTCTATTTATCTCTTCGGAGAAGACAGAAATCTATCCTCTCTCCAACTTCATCTGTTAAGTAGGCTGCAAGAACGCCTTGCTCTTGCTCCTAACTCTGGCGTTCACACAACCTGTTGTAAAGGGTTTTTTAAGAAACCTGGAAACAAAATTACCATTGGTCAAATCACTTCTGAGAGTAGTTTTTTCTTTGGTGGCAAGAGGAAAGAGAGGTGAGAAAACAAATAGGCAAGTAAGACATGGAGGAGTCACTGTCCCTGACTTCAGATTCAATTAGATCCCAACTCAAACAAGTGCTTCTTCAGAAAAAAAAAGAAAAAAACAAACAACAACAACAACAAAAAAAAAAAAAACGGGCATCTTTAAGCCTTTCAGTTTCCTTATTCCCAGTAAGCACAGATAATACATGGCTCAAAGAACAATCCTGACAGATAATGGAATATGTATGAGGGTTTTGTCACCACCTTATCTTGAACAAAGAAGGCATTCGATAAACTCTTGTCCTCATTTCTTAAAGCTTATATGTATTCTCACTCTCTTACTTCACTGCTTTGTTCCCGTTTTCTCACAGCCCCTGACTAGCAAAGAGGGAGCAAGGAGTTGAAAAGATGGCACTTAACAACCCTACCTTTCTCATCTCTCAATTATGCAGAACAATTCAGCTCCACCCAGCTCCAACAGGAAATTTCTAGGCTATCTCTCAGGACTAAGAAACATCAGGTGTTCTCCACTACAGGAGCGGTTAATCATGTTTTTAATACCCCTAAAACTTCAGTTACTTTATACATGGTCTAGTTTCCCCTTCAACAATTTCTCATGAAATTCAATTGTAGCTGCCCCCCTTAGAGAAAATTTGGAATTACTTCATATATATATATTTCAATATATAGAATATTTAAGAGTGATACATTACCTCTATCAGTGTTTAGTATAGGTAGAAAGGTATGGAGTTTTGAAAATCAATATTTAATACTTTGCAGGGATACTTTTTCACCAACTTTTTTTATTAGATATTTTCTTAATTTACATTTCAAAGACTATCCTGAAAGTTCCCTATACCCTTCAACCCCCCCTCTGCTCCCCTACACCCACCCACTCCTACTTCCTAGCCCTGGCATTCTCCTGTACTGGGGCATATAAAGTTTATAAGACCTAGGGGCCTCTCTTCCCAATGATGGCTAACTAGGCCATCTTCTGCTACATATGCAGCTAGAGTCACGAGCTCTGGGGGTTCTGGTTAGTTCATATTGTTGTTCCTCTTATAGGGTTGCAGACCCCTTCAGCTCCTGTGGTACTTTCTCTAGCTCCTCCATTGGGGACCCATCTAATAGCTGACTGTGGACATCCACTTCTCAGTGGATAAAAACCAACCAACCAAACAAACAAACCTGACTGCATGTAAGGTTTGTCCTCTGGTGCACAGGGCTTTGTCTGAAGATGACAATTGTTTCTGATGACATTTAGAGTCAGATGAGGAAAAGCCAATGAGAAGATGTGATGTAACATCTATATCCCTGTAGTAAGGGGGAAAAGACATCTAAATACAAAAGAGATGTGTTAGAATTAGAAGTAGAAAACTGTAATTTTGAGTAAAGTATCCTCAAGGCGTAAGTTCAAGGTTAACAGATTGATAAGTCCAAAGGCCTGAAATAGAATCCTGCCCAGTATAATCAAGTCACAGTGATGAAAGAAATCTTTGTAGCCAGGGTGAGGTATGCAGAGTGATAAGAAATGAGAGCAGACAGTTGTCATTGAAAAACAAATCTCACAGCCCATCAAACGGGACTCCTTGCTTTTGGTTTTGCTACTTGTTTTGCTACTTCTTTTCTTTTCTTTTTTATTAATTGTTTTTTACAATATACTTTGATCAGGTTTTTCCTTCTCTCAATCCATCCAGGTCTCTTCTCACTTCCCTATCCACACCCAACTTTATGTTCTTTCTGTCCCTTTCCTTCTCCCGCTCCCTCTCCCTCTCTCTCTCCCTTTCCAAAAAGAAAAAAAGAAAAAAAAAAAAAAAACTACCTCCACCAAAAAAAATGAAAGTTAAAAAGATACTAAATATCAATAGGAGAAAAAAAATGTCAAAACAGAGCAAAATAAAACATTTCTTTTTATTTTTATAAAAACATTTCAAGAAATATTAGAAAGCTTAAAGCAAATATAGCTTTTGATTTGGTTACATTTTAAGCGGATTTGCTCTGACCTTTCTTTTCACATAATAGATTATAGTTTGGATGCATACTATCAGGCAGGAAGATAGGGGTGGTGGTTTTGATCTGAGGAATCACAGTGGGATATTGGGAAAGGAGCAAATGTTCGTGGTTTATATGGTAGCAACAGGTTCTCCTGAGTATCTGCAATAGTTGCTGTTTTCCTCCTACCTGGGCAAGTCATCATCATAAGAAAGTTGGAGGAAGTGGAAATAGTCTACCCAGAAAAAGCCAAAAGCATTTAACTTTAAATGGTCAAGAACAAATTATTACATGGCATTTCATGTAACTTGATGAATTCTCCTTTGCACTGCTCCTTGAAGACTGCATGCTGGATTCAGCACTCTGTGAAGAGGAAGTTGTCCAACTAACACATGAATTGGTGTGGTATGCATTTCCTAATTCCTTGCTGCAGCAGAACTGCACACTTCACTTGATCATCCAGTTGTCCAGTCATAACTTTACAAATAACCTCTTTCAAATCTTCTACCACCCCAGAGTCTTTTCTGTTCTATCCCTCCCAGTTAACTGCTTATAGTGTTTACTGTTTCAGATGCTTTTTATATCTGTGTTCATTATACCCTCAGCATATAGTCAACTGCATCCTAACTCATTTTCTACCTAGGTTCCTGAAAGCTCCTTTTCATTGGTCTCTTTGCCTTTAGTTCAATATGCCTCATACCTTAATTAACTGCAACATCTTTTCTACACAACAGCCATAATGGCTTCTCTAAAGTACAATTTGATGTTCTATTTACAAGTGTTCAATGGTCCCCCAGTTCTCTCAATGTTAAGAAATAAAGAAAAGCCAACTCTCTCAATGGCCTTCAGATAGCCTTGGTAAGCTGGGTCCTGCCTACATGCCAGCCCTGTACCTTGGGATAGAATGTTTTCTCAGCCAGTTCCTCTTCTCTTTTGTCTTCTCCTAAACAAACTTTCATGGGACACTGAGCTGTTACCATGTCCTAGATGAGGTATGTTCTCTCCTTTGATTATGAGCTGTTTTCCCCTTCCTGCCCCCAGCCCTCCCCCAGCATAACATAGTTTTGCGTCTCTTTCTCCCCTTGATCTACCCTTGGATGGCAGCTGTGACGAGGCTTGGTACATGATGAGGCTTTGAACTAGAAGATCTGACTAGTTTCACTTGTGCCTGATATGGTCAATGAGTTCCAATGATGAATAACTTTTCCACTCTGTATAAGATCTGATAACTCTTTTTCTAGTTTCCACAAATCCTAGATGCCCATTGATGCTAAGCCATCAAGAGCCACCTCAATTATATAGGGCCACACCATGAACACTTGTTAAATTGGCTTGGGTAGAATGTAACATTATAGGAAGTTTATAATTTACCTAAAGTTTATAATTTAGTTAAATACACTAATTCTGATACTAAGGCATCCTTTATTAAGTATTTATTCATAAAATATTCCAAATTATATTCATATCTAAGGCCATGGCCTCATCTTCTGTCACTGAAAATGCACTGAGAGAGAACAGAATGTTAGGAAAATATAAGATGTAGGTGACCCTTCCATCATCCTAATTAAAACTTGAAGACTACCCCAACAGACTAATTAAGATAAACTTCTTATTTCTTCCTTTAGTCATGTAAATACAAGCAATGGTGATATGAGACAATGAACCTAATGCAATACTTATGTTGTGGATATAAGCTTTTACTGGAGGTCCTGTGTTATGATTGAAAACGCCCTAAAGTATTATGTTTTCTCCTTCCTACTGGTTTTTAGTCACCTGCACATACAGAGAGACCCAAAAGCAGCCCTCATGCAATAATGTATCTACAACATATTGGCCCTCGGGCCTGAATATAAGCTAAAGGATGGTAATCCTTCTACGTTTGACACAATGGTCTATTAGCCCCTTTACCTTGATTCTCATGAGACAGCATTTGCAAGAGTCTCCATAGGCCTCTTTCATAACTTCTGCCTGGGCCCACTTGTCTAACTTTGCTCCTAGAAGGACATTTCTTTGATTCCCCTCCTGTGTGCATCTTTTCTATGAATTCTTCATTCACCTTTGTCACTTCCATTATTAATCTTATTATGTGAGTGGCTTTGGGGTTTTTATCTCTAACTCTGACTTCACATCAATCTCTAACTCTGATCTACCTTAAAATAGATCCATATTTTAAATCACCATCTAATCTGTCCTTGGGTACATTGATGGTTTCCCAATCATAATCTTATGAAAGTTTAATCACCTTCATCTCTACTGCATGCTCCTCTTTTCCTAGAAGGTAGTAGTTATTACTATTCAAGAATTTGCTTCTCCCTGAAGGAGTGATCACAGATGTGTGTGCCCAGTGCTATAATTCACTGTGTGACCTGCCTAGACATTGAGATTGAGTCAGGGATATTTGCCTGACTCTGAAGACAACAAGCAGATCCTTCCTGTTTGATGCTCAAAAGTTGAGGCAAATACAATCACCGATAGAAATGAGACTATTGGTGCCTCCTGACTTCAGCCTGAGCTTCACAGCATTTTTCTACTTCATTTCTCCATCTGTAGACCTTGTCTCTATGTCAGATTGAAAAGAGCCTACCTACTGGGTTTCCTTCCTCTTCCTGTGCCTCTCTGTTCTACACTTGCTGTGGTTTACGTCCATTTTGTACTATCACTAGATGAAGCAAAAAGTCATAGCTATGGAAGTCTTATTCATGTAAACTGCCCATTGCCTCTTCGTCGTTATTATACTTTCTTGTAGATATATGAGGTTCATCATCATTTAGACTCCACCATATTTGTTGTTTCCTATTAAGTACACATCCAGAGGGGAGGTAAATAATACATATATATTGAGGATTCTAAGATGAGTGTGCATGTGGAAGTAGGCTTAAAGGGCAATGAGACTTCAAAGGCAGCAACAAAGAAAGAGACTGGAAATCAGTCAGGGTAGGTGGGAAGAGGTTTGCTAGTCTCAGCTTCTGACCTTTGCAGACAGAATTCATGTGGTGTTAAATGCCTATATGAGAAAAGAAATCTATCTTCTGCCTTGTAAACATTCAAAAGCTAGGTACATAAACTATCACTAGCAAGCTCTCCTGTATGTGCTTCAGGACAAATGTCATAAGTTACTAAGAGGGCTGCATAGAAGTCACATCTATACAAATGGAAATAGATGGGAAATTAATGTGCTAAAAATTGAAAAAACAAATGGGTAAGTTCTGGGAGAGTGGTGAATGTTGTGCAAACAGAAGTCCTGGCATTGGGTAGAGTCTAACTGGGCAACGGTGTCCCAAATTATCTTTGATGGACTTGATCCTATAAGCAAGTGATGGAAGAAACTAATAAGAGAACAACTTTGATAGAGGGACTACTGTGCACAGAGGCTCTAAATCACAAATGCTCAAAAAGAGGAGAGGAAAGGAAAGGAGAGGAGAGGAGAGGAGAGGAGAGGAGAGGAGAGGAGAGGAGAGGAGAGGAGAGGAGAGAAGTGAAGAGAAGAGAAGAGAAGAGAAGAGAAGAGAAGAGAAGAGAAGAGAAAAAAAGAAAAAACAGTCAACTTGATTGACTCTAAAACCTAAAGTATACATGGAGAGAGATTACATTATAGGTGGTTAAAACTTGTCTAAAACATTCCTAAAAATGACCCTGAACTTAATGAGTGCCTTGTGTGCCATTAAAAGCTATCACAGCACTATGGGGAGGAAATTTACATAAAAAACATTCACTTCAACTTGGCTGCTGTGAAAAAGACTGTATAGGTGTGACTGTGTAGACAATCAGGTGTTTGTTACATGGCAGCTTGCCACATGTAGTTCTGGAAGACAGCATGGGCCATGATAGCATGTTGATAAGAAGTAATATCATACAGGTTAGAATGTTGAGGTGGAACCACAGTACTAGGATGGTTTGGGTGTTCTGCTGTATATGTGAAATTTGAAAAAAGGATGATTAACTTATTAGAGGGAAGCTGTCATTCTTGGTCAAACTCTAACTTCATATACTCTGATTGAAGTCCATCTCCCACGTTTCCTGGTCCTCTGCTGCCTCTGAAATCCCCCTGTACTTTAAAAAGTCTTTGACATGTACAGTAACCTTAGAGACAGCAGTGTATGGTATCTATATCTATATCTATATCTATATCTATATCTATATCTATATCTATATCTATATCTATATATCCCTCTTTACCTACCTAACTCTAAACTTCCATCCTCTAAACTTTATGGTCTTATTTTCTGCCCTTAAGTGTCTTGCCCTTGAAATAAATTGAGTCTGGGTTGTTTTGATGTTCTGAGGAATGACTGAAGACATATATGAAGTGAGGCAGAAAGTCAGTGAAGGAAGAAAGCCTTAGGGATGTAGATGATACCTAGGTACCACCTGCACCTGAAGAGCTTTCCAGAGACTGAACAGCACAATGAGGGTGGAGTGCCCAAGAGACATTTGAGGCTGATGACCCAGTGTGACTCTGGCTTGGGCTCTGAGAACAGGCTCTCCTCACAGAAGGAGGTTCCCAGCTTGCTCTTGCTATTATTATTATTATTATTATTAATTATTATTATTATATTTTCTTCATTTCCATTTCAAATGCTATCCCCAAAGTCCCCTATACTCTCCCTCTACCCTGCTCTTCTACTTCCCACCTGTGTGAAGAATGTCTTAACTATTCCAAGTCACAGCTTCCTCATTTGTAAAAATGGGTACAATAGAACGAGCACCTATCTGGATACTGGAGAGATCCTAATGGTTGCTCTGAGAAGTAGAGGACCTGTCATCCACTGTCCTGCCTTGAATGATGTGACTGCACCTGTCTGTTTCCCTGACAAAGCTGTGGAGACTTTACCAGTCTCATGTTATAAATTACTAGCATAAAGCACCACAGCACCCAAGAGGTTAAAAAGCTCATACACACCAGAGAAGGGAAAAAAATTTAGAAATTAAAAAACAAAAACAAAAACAAAAAACAAAAACATGGACAGGGAGCCAAAATTCCTGCCTATTAAACCCAGTTTTTTTTCCTGCTGTTGTTGACCTGAATAAAACAACCCTCCATTGCTCTAATGTTCTCTTTTTAAAATAGACTGCTATAAGACAGAAGACAGAGCCTGTGAAAGTACAAACACAGGTAAAACTACCCTAATAGCACTGGTAAATGTAGATGCCAACAAGTTAGATTGGATTTTTTTTAACATTCTTTATTGGTTATTATATTTATTTACATTTCAAACATTGCCCCTTTCCAGGTTTCCCCTCCCTAAGACTCCCATCCCATTCCCATTCCCTTCCCCCTTGCCTCTATGAGGGTGCTCTCCCACTCACCCACCCACTCCTGCCTCACTGCTCTAGCATTCCCTTATGCTGGGCTATCAAACCTCCATAGGAACAAAGGTCTTCACTCCCACTGATGCCAGATAAGGCCATTCTCTGATACATGTGCAGCTAGGGCTGTGGGTCCCTTGGTGTTTACTCATTGATGGTGTTTAAGTCCTTAGGAACTCTGAGAAGTCCAATTAGTTGATACTTTTGTTCTTCCTATGGGGTTGCAATCCTCTTCAGCCCTTTAAGTCCCTCCCCTAACTCTTCCATTGGGATCCCCAGGCTCAGTCCAATGGTTGACTGTATTTTAATCTGTATTGGTCTGGTGCTGACAGAGCCTCTCAGGGGACAGCTATACCAGCCTCCTGTCAGCAAGCATTTCTTGGCATCAGCTATAGTGTCAGGGTTTGGTGTCTGCAGATAAGATGGGATGGCCTTCAGTTAAGGGATGGGACCACCCACCCATCTCAAAAATTTTAACCCAGAATTGGTCCTATCTAAAGGAAATGCGGGGACAAAATGCAGAGCAGAGACTGAAGGAAAGGCCATCCAGAAACCACCACACCTAGACCAGATTTTTAATACAACTGTGTAAGAAATCAACTCATTTAAAGGTGGTATTCTGAGAATGATGCATGCTGTCACTAAGGAGAGTTCTCTGACCACTTGAAAAAGATTAGGGTTCATAGCCTAGGGCTGACTCACACTTAGCTGAATGTGGTACGCATGAACATGTGAGTGTCTGTGTATGTAGGTTTATATGCATGCACATGAGGTTCATTCATCATGACAGCAGAGGAAGATACACGGTGCCTCCTATAATTCTACTCCTATTAGACAGGAACTCTCACTGAACTAGAAGCTCATAGTTTCTGCTACGTTGGCTGACCAGCAAGGTTATAGATTTGCACGCATGTGCCTGACAATCTTTACGCAGTTGTTGTGTTTCAAACACAGATCCTTATTTCTGCAGAGCAGACAAACTTACCCACTGAACTATCTCCCTATTCTGTACATTTTGCTTGAACTAGAAACCTCTGTAGTTGAAGAGCAGGGCTCAGTTGTAGTTTTATCCATCCTAGCTTGTTTGAGACAGTTAATTGGGGGTGCTAGGCGAGAGTGCTCTTTTTCCAGCTAAGAAATAACTCTGCCTCTACTACCATCTGCAAACCTACCAGATACTGCATAAGGAGGAACGTTGTTACGCTTCTGCATAACTCAGGGAATATTCCTGAAATTCAGTTTACTCTTGGACTTTTTTTTTTCAATTAATTCTGACCACTAGCATGATCTTCTTTCTGAGTATTAGCATGTATCCTTTCTAAATGGTGAAGGGTTCCTTTCCTAATATCTTGAAGTCTACATATTGAAAGTCCAGTGATAGAATGTGTAATTAAAGCTGGCCTTTCCTTCTGGGAGACAAATCTTTTTTATAACACACACACACACACACTCACAAACACACACTCACACACACACTCACACACACACACACACACACACACACACACACACACACACCTTGATGCAGAGTTTTCCCAATGGGCTTTCTTTTTCTTATTGCAATATGTACCAGTTTTATATTAGACTTCTTTCTTTAAAAAAATTACTTCATATCAAAATAATTGTGAGACCACTACTCTTTATAAGGAATAAATATCCCCTACAGGTATCTACATCTGAATTTCTAAACCATGGGGATATTTTAGGTCATATGGTGAAAGATACTTAGGTTTGCAGGTGAAATTAAATTTGTCAGTCAGTGATCACAAAGGAAGTACTATATTCTGTAAGAAGACCTAATGTAATAGCAAATATAGTGCATAGGGAGGCAGAAGAGTTTATGTTACAGTGATGACACAATGTAGAAAAGACTTGGGCATTGACTATGGATACCACCCAAAGCCAAGACTAGCTATGGCATCCATACACTAGAAAAATAAATTGAATGCTTGCTTTGAGCTTGCTCAAGGAATGCCGGTCACCACCAGTAGGGTTTTAGCCAGGAATAGCAGTTCAAACTCCGGCTTCAGACCTGTACTCTAATGAACCTGAGTTATTCTAAGCAACAAAACTTGAAGTAATTTGTCATCATAGCAAGAGGAAATGGATATAACATTATCCAGTTGCAGCCCTTATACACACATTGCACTCACAGAAAACAAGCAAACAGAGAGATCAGCTGGGATGCTAAGGGCTAGCTGGAGGAGATGCATCATACAGACAGGTCAAGGAGAAAGACATCCTTTCAGCTTCTGTCTTTGAGGCTGGAGAGGTAGGACACATTGTTTTCCTTGCTTGGTTCATTTTAAAACGAAGATTTGGGGTAGACTTTGAGAGATAGCTGAAAGTAAAGAACATTGGCCACTCTTCCAGAGGACACAGGTTCAATTCCCAGCATTTCACATGACAGCTAGCAACCATCTGTAACTCCAGTTCCAGAGTATCCAACACCCTCTTCTGGCCGCTGCACTCACTGAATGCATGTGATGCCCAAACATGCATGAAGAGAATATATTATATATATATATATATATATATATATATATATATATATATATATATATATATATAAAATAAAAATGATTATTTTTTTAAAAGTAAGACTTGGTCCATTTCCTCAAAAATATGCATTCATATATAGCTCCAGTATCCCTAGCTGCTACTTCACAGTGGAATCTCTTTATCTATTGATAGTTCTAATTCAAAGACAGTTGAAACAGCATTCAAAAGCAGTAAAACAGAAATAAGTAATATTAGTCTGTCTTTAGTCAGTCCCTTGCCTTCTTTTGGCAGGGCAGCAATTTCTCTGATATTCTAACTAGAATTTCAATTTCATACTTCTATGGTGTACATTTCTTTCCTGCTTGCGTACACATTTTAATTCCTGTTGAAAAACACAGGAGAAAGAGGGTCAAAGACATAGCTATGCTTCCTTGCTATCAGATCTTGCCCAGTAAACTCACTCTTAGAAAACTCACACCAGCCATGAGCATGACCCACTTCCTGTATCCCACTGGGTCTTCCTTAAGCATTCATTTGTTCAGAGTTCCGGTTCACCATGAATGGAGAAGGTGAGCAGCTCTCCCCGAGAGAGAGAAGAGAGAGAGAGAGAAGAGAGAGAGAGAGAGAGAGAGAGAGAGAGAGAGAGAGAGAGGTGACTCATGGGTCTCCTTCATTCTGACACAGCCTAACAAGAAAATGATCTCAGTAATAACCGTATTTGTCTGCACACATGCTTACATGCTCACTACCAACGGAAATGGCAGGGAAAAGCGAGGGAGGGAAGGCAGTTGAGAAAGAGGACAAGGAAAACAAAGGGGTTTAGAAACATTTCGAGAAAGGAATTTTGAGGCATCTGCAAAGTATTCATTCTGAAAAGTTCTTACAAGACTATAAAGCAGAGTAAGGAAGAACACCGCTCACTCTCTCTGCAGACTTAGAACACACTCAAGGCTAATCTTGCCGGGTTTCATTCTCCAAAGCCTTGCTCTAGTGCAAGGGATGGGGTAATGCAGTGTTAAAAACACTCTTCCTGCTCTGAGCTTCATGCACGGAAAAACTGAGAAAAATCAAACTGATGGGATGGCCACGATGAATCTAGTTAGCCAGGCCTCGGTGAGTAAGACTATGCCTCAGCTAAGAGCAGACCTAGAAGGTAGGACTAAACCCAGCAGGGCTAGCGCGTGTCCATGGAGATGCTGTCCATCCTGGGTTTTTTTTTTTTTTTTAAGCATCTGCTTCTTTCTAAAGGCTATGTGAGGCCGCTGCTCAGACAGCCAAACTGAACAGATTCTCTGTGTGTGTTGCTATAAGGACTCTAACCACCAGGGGAGCAAGGAAGTAAAAGTGATTCAAGAGAAATATATACCTTGTCATTTCTGTAGTCTCTGTTTTTTCCTGTCTTAAACCACAGCTGAGTGATCTGTGGGTTGCTTAAGCCCAAGGCAAGCCCCCGTTTACATCCATGTTCTTGAAAATCTCAAAGAGGCAGCCATAGGATTGGTTCTTTCTTTCTTTTCTTACATGCCTCCCTTCCCTTTCTTCCCTCTCCTCTCTGCTCCTTTAAGCTTCTTTCCCTCCTGTCTATTTCGAGCCCCTTCCTTTCTTTTTTCTTTTCTTTTTTTCTTTTATTGGATATTTTCTTTATTTACCTTTCAAATGGTATCCCCTTTTCCTGTTTCTCCTCTGGAAATCCCCTATCCCATCTGCCCTCCCCCTGCTTCTTGGAGGGTGCTTCCCCACTCACCCACCCACTCCTACCTTCTATCCCTGGCATGCACCTACACTGGGGCATCAAGCCTTCACAGGACCAAGGGCCTCTTCTCCCACTGATGCCAGACAAGGCTATCATATATGTGGCTGGAGCCATGGGTTGCTCCATGTGTACTCTTTGGTTGGTGGTTTAGTCCCTAGGAGCTCTGTGGGGTTCAATTGGTTGATATTATTGTTCTTCTTATGGGAAAAAAAAAACCTTCAGTTTTAAACCTCTCTCTTTCTTAAGTCATTTCTTTCTTATTTTCCATCCAATCTTGCTCTCAGGAAGGAATAAACATATTTGCTTCAGGGTGACATAAGGGGCACACCTTCCCTTTCTGAGGACCAATGACATGTTAAATTTTGCTTATCTTCATGCAATGAGATTATGATTAATTTTTAAAATTTCAAAAGTTATTTGAAATAGAAAGGTTGACACTATCACTCACCACTCACATACACAATTGCTGCATCTCTAGGGAGGGATCCACTGGCTAGGGCCAGCTCCTCCATACTAGGCACAGAATATTATAACAGTTACTTAAGCTTCTATATCTCCATCTATAAGGGTTAGTATTATTATATTAACTATTTCTATCAAATAGTATAGCAGCTCATAGAGGGGGTTTGCATAATGCACAGAGTACAATATATGTCAATTAGTAGGGTCTCAGGGTTATTCATATATTAATTATATTAGAGGAAGTCAGAAGATAATTATTATCTTGGAGACTCTCTGCCATAAGTGAAACTAATGAGGTGGCATGTGGCAGCTTTGATAGAGAGGCCACACGTAAATGGATATCGAAAAAGACAAGAAATCGCATGGCGGAGGAGAAAAATGAACCTGGAACAGAGATACAACTCAAGTCAGCAAGGAGAGGCAAAGGAAAGACCTAAATGAGGAGAGGCGGTAGAGGGAGGAGGTACAAGAAGGCAGTAGGGGGGGGAGGGGAGGGAGCAACAAGTTGTATGTCACCAGAAGTTTATCTTCTAATAAGAGCTTTTAATTGCACATCTTAATAACTTGATAATTTACTTTATGAAGATTACATAATCCACATGCTCTGATTATAACACACCTAGGAGCTATTACAATAATACATTGTGCAATATTGTTGCAAGTTTAAGATAGGAAGAAGTTTCCCCTCACTTCCCTACCTTAAAATGTAATCAGCCTTATGGATTAAAGAGGGCACTCAGGCAGGAAGGTTGTGTTGCTTAATTGTTAAATTGACATCAATATGCATTTTAAAAAAAATCCATTCAGGACACATTCAGGACACACACATCAGCCTTTCAGACTGATCCCTATATAGAGTCTAGTTTGACCAGATAGTTCCCATGCAGACCATTCAAGAAGTTCCTCAGTGTAACCTAGGCATTGCAAGACAGAGGAACATACCATCTCTCAAAAGAGAGAAGTAACTTGGTGTAGAATAAAGGACACATGAGGCCAAACAGTTTCCATTATTATGAAACAAAACAAACAAACAAAAAAACCCTTCTAGTTAGAAGAGACTCCAAGAATCACATGTTGAATTGTCCTGTTGCTTGCTCATTTGGGTTCTGATGTTAAGAGGCCTCTTTTAGCAAATGTCCAATTTGATCAAGTTTGTGGATACTCTTTCTCCCTTAATGGAAGGCTCTATGACTCTCAAACTCATTCATAAAGACCTATGTTAGGCCTCTTTCTTAATTGAACCCTTCCTGAAAATGTCAGACATACTTATGGCTTACTTTCCTTAACTCCAATGAACAGAGACTACATCTTTCTTTTAGAATCTTTATTTCTCTTTAACTTCTTAGTGTGCCAACCTAATTTTACGTGTATTGAAGCAAACAGAATTGTGATGAACTGGGAGATGTAACGCCATCTTGTTCTATACTTGTGACCTTGGATCATTAAGGAGTATACTCTGTCTCCTTTGTCTTTCTTTCTTTTCTATTATTATTATTATTATTATTATTATTATTATTGCTATTATTATTATTATTATTTTGAGACAGGGTTTCTCTGTGTTGCTATCCTGGAACTCACTCTGTAGACCATGATGGCCTTGAACTCAAAGATCTGCCTACCTCTGCCTGCTGAGTGCTGGGATTAAAGGTTTGAGCCACCACACCTGGCTTCTGCCTCTTTAAAATTATCTTTATTTTTTAAAGATGTATGCATTTTATGGAGATGAGTGTTTCCCCCTCATTGGGTATAGGTATCTGATGCATAGCTGGGTGCCAAAAGAGGCCAAAGGAAGCTGTAGGATCACCTGGACCTGGAGGTACAGGCAGCTCTGAAATGCCATGTAATTCTGGGAACTGAATCCAGGTCATCCACAAAGCAGCAAATACTCTTAACCACTTATTCATCCTGCCGACTCCTGCATCTGTATTTTTAGTATTAATTATTTCTAAAGGCTTGTGCAGGTGGGCGAGGAAAGACATATTTTCTCCAACTCCCTAATATTTATTAGCTGGACCTGAAAATTAGAGTAACAAGACACATTAACCAGGTTTATTAACACTTGTAATATGTATAAATATGGGACAGGCATATTTTAAGGGTTACACTTTACAGACCATATGCCATTGGAAGAAATAGTAATAGATTATGAAGAAATGTCAAAAGGAAATGGATCTATTCTATTAGGGGTGGTGAATTAAAGAAAGAAAAATACATGGTAGAAAATAGTGACAGTTTAGGGTTGTATATGCCCAGTTGAATGCTGCACAGTAGAGGGAGATTGCCTGCCAAAGAGGAATTTCAGATTTTATCCTTTGTCTTTAGAATAAAAGTGGAAGGCACCAAGCTTTTGATATATCTTCCATATCTTAGTTACCATCAGCTCAAAATAATCTGTATGCCAACGTGACATATATCAAAGAAGTCAACTGCTACACTATCAATTATTGTTTTTAACTTAATGAGTCATAAGTACATTCTAATCTTATTTATATTTATGAGAAACCATAGAATTGGCAAGTATGACAGCAAATACATCTCTAAAAGCATTTTTCCTACCATACTCCACTCTGTTGTATATTTATGAGCACTCAAGTGTATATGGGGTGTATTGCTATAAACCCTTGGCAGGTTTACTACAAGTGAAAGCAGATAACATTTTAAGTAGCAAAGAAATAAAATTGATTAGGCATTGCCACTGGTTAAGATCTCAAATTGAAGCTGCAGCCAAAGAGAAGGAAATAATCAATTTTGCAGTTCAGTAAATCATCTCCTTTGAGAGCTTACAGGATCACGATGGGTCAATATCATAAGGTGGAAGTCAATTCTATGCTCTTTCTCTCTGACTGGTTCACTGATGTGACCATACCCCTTCCTAAAGGTGTTTCCCAATATTTCCTACTTTACCGTCCCTTACCAGAGCCCCATATGGTCACCATGATGTAGAGAGAATGGTGTAGGGAAGGGCAAAGTATATAGAACCTATGATATCTGTGATTAAATTTTAATTCTTCCAAATATTATTAATAAGATCTCAGAAAAACCATTCAACTATTAAATCCTGAATTTCTTCTTGAGACCAGAGTAACAAAATGGATAATAGAATTTATGAAGGGACAAGGTTTATAGCAATGCCTGGCACAATTCTTACAAGTATTGATTGTTGTTACCTGTTGAATGAGTATCTTTCACATTCTGGTGTTACCATTTATTAATGTAACTTTGTGAAAATAACTTAATCTCTGGGCCACTTGGCTTTTACTTTTTTTTTTTTTTTTTTGTACAATGCATGGTAGACAGTGGTTGTGCAGATAGATATCTCTTTTAAGCATCTCACACAAAATGAAATACACCCTTTTAAGAGATGGCCATGATATTTGGGTATGTTCTTGGTGCCCAGAAGAGAAAAATATCCCTGAGACTAAGGTAATGAGCAGCAAGTCTTCCTGGGATAAGAAGTAGAAGCAGGGAAGGAGCAACATGAGAAGCTTCTTCATCCAAAGAAAGACTTCAGTCCGTGAGTTTGCATTCCATAGTAATTCCCCAAGTCCCAAAGAGGACCCAAGGCATCAGAGACTGTGCCCAGATCTACACGTTACAGACTCAGTTTTACAGCAGTCAGACAAGAAGGCTGTGGTACTTCTGTTTTAAGCTGACAAAACTGAGGCTTATATTCCCTCCAAGGAGAGCCACGATTTATTCCAAGTCTGTATAATGCAAGTGTGTCTGGCATACTATTCCTAGTTATCGATGAAAACTATTCTCATTCTCAATGTTTGCCTCTTTTATAAAGCTCTTGGCACTACCCCTCATTTACCCAAAGCATAACTGACCTGTGCTCCCATTGCGTCTTGCAGAGATCTCTATTGCACAGGCCACTGCAATCACCTCCCCACAAAGCTTTATCTCCTACTAAAATGTCCCCAAGTGATAGGATGAGAATTATGTATCAACTTGTCACTAGGGTACTATTCAGAACTGATAGTGACAGCTTGAAAAACATTAAGGAGAAACTGGATGGATACCTACCGCTCTCCAGGCATGATGCCTGCAACTTGTCAAGCAAGTAAACTTCTGTGCCTTAGCCTGTAAAATGAAGGTGATCATAATACCTACCTCACTGAGCTGTGTGAAGTAAGTTAATTCTTGTTATGTTGTAATACGGTTGAGCCCACAGTAAGAGCTTGGAAAACTAACTTCTTAGAGCCAGATTTATTTCCTACAATTCCCTTTAAGTTGAGAACTTTAATTGAAGTATCGAGACACCAAATTCAAAAATGAAAATGTTTCAAACAAGTTGAGTGTCTTGCAGAAGCTCATAGAACCTATGAGCTCATAGGCAGAGAGTGAGTTCCTAGGGACCTAAGACTGGGAAGCCTTCCTGGATCCCAGGGAGCTACAGGTGTCCCCAGTATCTATCTTGATTCTCTTTGCATTGGCATCAGCATTACTGGCTTGGAATTTGGCAGAGTGGAGAAAAGTGACTGAGTGATTAAGCCACTGTGGTCCAGATGGCCCAGATTCCTGGACATTCCCTCAAAGTTGCCTCTTTGGACTGGCTTGGGGCAGGATAATGACAGCATCCCTGGGTACTACGTGCAGACTAGGATTTCCTGTGGATTGGAATTATCTGAGTTAAAGCACACTCCCCAGGTATTTTGAATCAGATACCTAAGAAGAGGACTTGCCTTTTTTATTTTTCCTTAAGCAAGCCCCATGATTTTTTTTTTTAACTATTAAGGAAGTTTGCGAAACTTTGCTTAGCAAAAACTGAGACTAGACTTCGGAATGATGACCACTCTCCAAGAAGCAGTTACTGAATTTGACTCTTATGTGGTCTGCTCTTCCCTTCATCCCTGGTGCTTTGTAATCCCGAGGACTCATGGACCATTCTGTAGTGTGCTTAGGGGACCAGAACAGCTGGAGAGAGTGGAAGCTGAGTTGGCTTGCTTGATCTTGGCTGCATACTCACTGGTGTGTTTTCCACCAGTGTATTGTAGTTTTCCCCACAAAACACAGAGCGGTCTCGGGGACTTTGGCACCATGCCCTCACTAAAACTCCCTTCTGTCCCCCAACCCCCACCCAATATCCAGAGAGCAGGCTGAGCCTTTTCCCAGAGGAAGCTCTGGGAAGCAAAAGCAGCGGCTGTGGCTGAGAAGGGACACTTGAGCTTCCCAGGCAGCAAACTAGATCACACAGCCCTGCCCAGCCCGGCATTATCAGCGGGTGGAGTGCTAGCTCTCTCGGGGCAAGTTCCTTGGGAGTCTCCCTTCTTTATGGACCCTGCAAAGTCTCTGTTCTCCAACAGATGTTTCTCCCTCAGCTCTGAACTCAGAACACCTACCTGCCGGCTGCAGCGCAGGGTCTGGAGTCTAAATGTGCTTTGGCTGAACTGAGCCCCTCCAAGCAAATGCAAGCATCAGCATGAGAGGCTGGACTTTAGCCCAGGTCTGTCCTCACCCCGGGGGGCCGCCCGCTTGGCTCTGTTCTTCCGTGAGGAGCCGCTGCTCACTTTCCCCCCTTGCAAGTCTTTGTTCCAAGCCAGACATTGCTCGGATTCTCTAACTCCCTCCACACCAAAGGGGTCCGGAGGCTGGGATGCTCTGAGAGCATAGAGGATGCTGACTCTAGAGTGGGAGTCGGAAGGACTGCAAACAGTGGGTATTGTTGTGATTATATGTGCGTCTCTGAAGCTGCTTCATTTGCTGGGACTGATTGATTTTTCGGAAGGTAAAGTGGTCGCTCCCAGTCTGTGCGCTTGGTCAGGTCTGGTTCCGAACTGGATACAAATGCTGCAGAAGTTGCAAAGGCTTAATGTCCAAAGCAAAAGTTTTAAAATATGCATGCTTGACACAGAGAGCCGCCTAGCACCTGGACAGTTCATTTCTGTTGCCTGGAAAGCTGATGTTGGGAGGGAAGGATTTTGTAGCCTCCTCTTTCTGTTCGAAACCAATTATTTGGGTATAGGGTGCTTTATGGGTTAAATGTGTCATCGTGAGTGCTTGCTTTTGGTTGTCAAGTTCATTTTGACTACCACACCTTGAGTTCATTAGTGATCCCTCCCTTTGGAGGAGTTTGGAATTGAGGGAAATGCTGTGTTTGCCTGTCATTAGTCAGGAGTTGCTGGGGTGGAGCTGAGTTTGTTGATTATGATATAAAATGGTGTAAAATGGAGTTAATGGGTGCTCAGCAAAAAAACGGTGTGTTGAAGATTTAATTTGCAAGTGTTTCATTTACATTCTCCAGTGAGCCACCTTAATCATTTGTCTCCTGAACAGGGAACAGCACGCAGGATAGCTGATGCTTCGGATATTTTATCTGATAAGGATCTCACCTTTGATATTCAAAAGTCAATTTTATTATTGAAATACTGGCTACTCAAAGAAAAATTTGATTAACTTTGCTTATATTATTTGAATATTCATACATGTACATACATACACACACATACCTAGTTATACAAGCACACATGTACACACATACAAATGTGAGATATCTACTGAATAGCATACTTGAAATAACATATTTTAACTTAAACCAACTGATACTAATTCTTTATAAAAGCTCTTTGTTTGTTTGTTTGTTTGTTTGTTTTCTCTTCAAGTGACGGAATATAGATGCCAGGGTCCTTGCTCATATTTCTTCCAGCTATATGTATGCTGAGCTATTGGCAGTCACCTCTCACATAGTATATGGTAAGGGACACAGGAATATTTAACTTTCCACACTGTAGCATAATCATTCTAACTTCAAGGCTCTGACAGATAAGATGACATCACCCCCACTTATATTCATTACATGTTTTGTTTCTCATAGTGTGTTAATATTTATCAGTATAGCAAAACTGCATAATCTCCCCTACAAAATAGGTTCAATAATATTGTTAAGCCAAAATCTTTCCAAAGTTTTTAGGCAAGAAGTTGGTTTGCTAATTCTATTAAACTTCTAATTGAAAAACAGTGCATAGGTAAATTTTTCAGTACGTTAAATAACAGTTTTTAATTCTCTCTCGAAATTCTGACTCAATAGACTAATATGTCTTATTTAAATACTAATAGAATGACTTCAATTTCTGAACTTAGAATAATACGCGGTAGTTGATATCATGTTAGTTACCTATTAGTATTTGTTCTCTGAATGTGGTGTCCTCAGAGTCACCATGTTATGATCAAGGGGTCTTGGTTTAAAGCTGGGTACCAAAGCAGAGAAGCACCATGGAGATATTTGGGGAATATCCACCTTCATAACACTGTAAGACATTAAGTAGTTCTTCTATCATTGTCAATCATATTATAGAAAGTTTACAACTGAAATTCTCAAGCTAAAGGCCCTGGCAATGATTCGGATTTTAAATCAATTAAATTAGGTGTTGGCACTAACACTTTAAATTTGAGCTTCGAGATTATGCTAATAAAATTATAAGCTTAACTTTTCCTAATAGAGTCAAAATTTTGAGTTGATTTGAAATGACAGCATTGAGATGGATATCCAAGTTATAGCGATACATATACTTGAGTCTTTCTATGGACCCATAAACATAGTTTTTTATATATATATATATATATATATATATATATATATATATATATATATATATATATATATATTGTGTATGTGATGTATATTAATCTGAAGTAAATTTGAATTCAGTAAAGAACTCTTTTTTTCTCTTTATTAGATATTTTCTTCATTTACATTTCAAGTGTTATCCAGAAAGTTCCCCATACCCTCCCCCATCCCCGCCCTGCTCCCCTACCCACCCCCTCCCACATAATGGCCCTGGCTTTCCCCTGTACTGGGGCATATAGAGTCTGTATGACCAAGGGGCCTCTCTTCCCAATGATGGCCAACTAGGCCATCTTCTTCCATATATGCAGCTAGAGACACGAGCGCAGGGGGAACTAGTTAGTTCATGTTATTCTTCCACCTATAGGGTTGAAGACCCCTTCAGCTCCTTGGGTACTTTCTCTAGCTCCTTCCTTGGGAGTCCTGTGTTCCAACTAATAGCTGACTGTGAGCATCCACTTCCGTGTTTGCCAGGCCTCCCACGAGACAGCTATAAGTGAAGAAGTCTTGATTATGTACAATGTCACTATATATAACATAAGACCCAAATTCATTTGGTATGGATCAATCCTTTGGTTCTGAAATACGTCTTAAATTATGTTAGTCCAATCCAACCCTCAGTTTATATAGATAATGAATGAAGTTATGAAGAGGTACATGAGTTGGCAAAAACCAAACCATCTGGGAGCAGAAAGAAGACCAAAGTGAAACCCTTCTGAGTGCTACAGAAAGCTTTTCTTACCACAACTGCTGCTAGTGCACTGCCCTCTTCTAAGGAAGGTAAAGAAAATAAATAAAAGCATTCACAGGGAGACTTTCTAGTCATGAATTGGCTCCTAAGACTTATTAAATCATCAGGGGAAAAATATACGGAAAGAAAATATGATCATGCAGCAGCCAACTGATTCATACAAGGCTTGGATCCCAACCTAAGCATGGGATCCAAGCATGCTAAAACTCCTGGCCTTCACGACAGATTAGGACAACACACCAAATGGCCGCCTGCTTAGGCATTCTGCATCAAATTTTATCATCATTGGCTTATATCCCATAATAATGAATGATAAATCCATATAGAGTCCAGTGATGATGAGACTCAGGAAAAATATGACAGCTGTAGCTGGGGCATACAGAGACTTCTTCAGAATATGACAGTAGCTAAGCAAAGATAGAACCGACCGGGCTTTAAAATTACCAGCCAAGTTGTGCATCAAGGAAAAAGGTGTCTAAAATTAGAACCATGAGATACCATATTTATTCTTTGTACCTGTAAATACTTAAAAGCAGAGGAGTGCTGATATGGTGGCACATGCCTGGGCACTCAAGAGAAGATGCAGGCAAATTTCTCCAAGTTCAAGTTCACCCTGGTCTCCATAGCAAGTTCCAGGACAGCCAGAGCTACATAGAAAGATCCAGTCTCAAAAACCAAACCAAACCAAACCAAAACAAAACAAAACAAACCAAAACAAAAAAGCAGACAGTGGATAGGCCAATGCAGATTGCAAATCATTCACTGAGATTATAATACAAATAAAATGGCTCATAATATACCAAATTTGTGAGTGTCGTTCATAAATGCAATTGTTGAGATACTATTCTTCTTTTTAAAATAGTCTTTCAATTTTGACAAAGTTAAAAATATCCCATTTCAATGCACTATTTAGGAATCAGAAGGTTGTGTACCAATAACGGAGTTTGGAGAGATGGCTCTATGGATAAGAGTACCAACAGTTCTTTCAGCGGACCGGGCTTATTCACACCTACCGACTAGCTCAGAACTGTCTGAAATTCTAAAATGTATTTCTAACCTTCAAGGGCACACCATGTATGAAGGTGGTACACAGATATATATACATGTGAAACATTTGTGCAATAAAATAATAACATAAGTAATAAAGTATTAATATAATTATTTGAGGTTGTATACTTGGCCACTCACAAAGAAAAGAAATAGTGAAAATGAAAGATGGGTATAATCTCAAACTTTAGTATGTTGTCAATATTATATTGCTTTATGAATGCTGGATGCTTATTGTCCTCTGTTGAATTTTGACTGAGATGACAGGATGCTGCAAGTGAAAACAAATGGAAGACTCCCTCAGAGAAACTTACATTGTCATAACAGAATCATAAAGAAGATAAAAAGAAACCAAATTCTGAGCATAAACCTAAGCAGTGTTCCTTTGAGGCAGCATTGAGGTGGGAATTATTTTATTTTATTTTATTTTATTTTATTTTATTAGATGTTTTCTTAATTTACATTTCAAATGCTATCTTGAAAGTTCCCTATACCCTGCCCCTGCCCTGCTCCCCTACCTACCCACTCTCACTTCTTGGCCCTGGCATTCCCCTGTATTGGAGCATATAAAGTTTGCAAGACCTAGGGGCCTCTTTTCCCATTAGAGGCCAACTAGGCCATCTTCGGCTACATACGCAGCTAGAAACATGATCTCTGGGGACACCGGTTAGTTCATATTGTTGTTCCAGCCATAAGGTTGCAGACCCCTTCAGCTCCTTGGGTACTTTCTCTAGCTCCCCCATTGGGGGTCCTGTGTTCCGTCCTATAGATGACTGTGAGCATCCACTTCTGTATTTGCCAGGCACTGACATAGCCTCATACGAGACAGCTATATCGGGTCCCTTCAGCAAACTCTTGCTGGCAATAGTGTCTGGGTTTGGTGGCTGATTATGGGATAGATCCCCAGTGAGGTAGTCTCTGAAGAATTCATCTTTTTGTCTTAGCTCCAAACTTTGTCTCTATAACTCCTTTCATGGGTATTTTGTTGCCTATTCTAAGAAGGAATGAAGTATCCACACTTTGGTCTTCATTCTTCTTGTTTTTCTTGTGTTTGGCAAATTGCATCTTGGGTATTCTAAGTTTCTGGGATAATATCCACTCATCAGTAAGTACATATCAAGTGATTTCTTTTGTGATTGGGTTACCTCACTAAGGATGATATCCTCCAGATACATCCATTTGCCCAAACATTTCATAAATTCATTGTTTTTAATAGCAGAGTAGTACTCCATTGTGTAAATTACCACATTTTCTGTATCCATTCCTCTGTTGAGGGACATTTGGGTTCTTCCCAGCTTCTGGCTATTATAAATAAGGCTGCTATGAACATAGTGGAGCATGTGTCCTTATTACCAGTTGGAACATCTTCTGGGTATATGCCTAGGACAGGTATTGCTGGATCTTCTGGGAGGTGGGAATTTTTAAAGAGTTCTCTGGGAGGGTTTGTCAGGAAAGATAAGGCATGGGAGGTGGGGAGACTTACTGCCCAGCACTTAGAAGGGGAAGAACAATTTCTCAGGTTGGAGAATGGCAGACAAGAATTCCCATTTGAGCAAGGAGCTGAGGCTGGATTCCTAAGCCCAGATGCTGGGTGGTTTACATGGATGCGGGAAAGGATTGCTTGTAGCATATCAAGCTGGAGATGAGGAGGTTACCTAACATTGGTTCCAGTTAAACATATCCCCTATTCCGTAAGAACCATTCACTCCAACTTTGAAGAAATAATAGAGAATAACAAATAATTCACAGAGACTATAGAGAGGATAGGCAAAAGTCTGTCCAGAACAGAGGAATTAGCTAAACGATTTATAATTCACATGAGAGAAAAGATAAAAGCCCACAGAATTTTCACCAACAAAAAAGAAAAAAAAAAAAAAGCTCAGAGCTGCCCTTCAATTTCAAATTTCTGAAGAAATTCCCAATTAATGCAATATCTGTAGCCTGCAGCTGTTATAAGCAGCACTTTTCTCATTTCAAGGAAACTTGGTTTTAAATATCTTACTTATGAGATAAGAAATGTGGAAGACACAGCTCATAGTTCTTGATATAACAGTTCTATGGAGGAGAGGCTGAAAATGTCTGATAGATAAATCTGATATCTTTCATGATCTTCTACTGTTGTGCCCAGTTTAGAAATTTTTCTATAAGGAAGTAAACAAAAACCCCATGGTAAACCACTTTTGCGTCAGCCAGTTTTAAAAATGACTTGTATTAGGACATGTGGTTTTCAGCAATGGTGTCGTTCATTATTTTTTGATCATCTACACTATGTGCTCTGTATGATCCCCAGGATTAATACTAATAGAAGATCACCTCTCCCCTTAATGAACTCTTACTTGAAACTGGAGATCAGGTAAACACATTGTAATATATCATGTACTATATCATGGCAAATCTACCCAAGCAAAATATTCCATGCAGATTGTAGCTAAATCCAAATGGAAGATTCAGAAACATTCAAAGTTGGGCAAGGTAGAGTTTCCTTTAAGCTTTCTTGCTATTGATAAAGAGAAACCTATCAAATTTATATGCAAGGAAGGTGTTTAAGCGAGTACTATATATAAGGCAATGGGTGACATAACATTGTGGTGGAAGCACAGGGACCTGGTGCACCATATGGGGTTCCTGGAACAACAAGAAGAATGTGTGAAGAGTTGACACAGACTTATTTCTCCTTGGTTTTGATCATCCACAGTGTTGAGCACAGTTTTAGGCAGGTGCGCGTGCACACACACACACACACACACACACACACACATCAATAGCATGAATATAATTTGCTTTGTGCACTGAGTGCAATCCAAGACCTCCAATGCCACTTTCAAGTGTCCATGGCAACCTCAAAATTGTGGATTAGCTGATTACAATTTTGATGATTTATTTTTCTGATCGTAAGATTTCATAGCAAAATTCCTCACACATTAAATTTTGCGATACTTTAGAACCTAGAAATCTAGGATGTAATTTGAGCTGAAATATCTAGCTGTGAGCTGCAAACTCCTGACTCGGATGGACTTTGACTTAGATGGGAAAGCAATCCATCCAGTTCTGTAAAGTGGAAAGCATTTTTAGATTTATAGCTGCAGTTTATCATATATGCATGAAGCACCTACTGTGTGGAGGGGAACTGAAGACAGCAGGATATTTTTATGTCCTTAAGAATCTTTCAAAGTGCTTGGAGAACAAATGGCTCATGAACAACTTTGGCAAGATAAAAAAATGCCTTGCTGTCCAAAAAGAAAAAAAAAAAAAAAAAGCAAACCTTCTAGAAAATGACAAGAGTTCTCCTGCCCTCTTCTGGTTGCTAGATTTCTGAGTGAAGGGGTGCTTGAATGAAGATGGTAATATTTGGAACCTCAGGACTTAAAAGATTTAAGACTTTAACAGGTGGACACTGGTGTGAAAGAAAGAAATATCAATTATAAATTCTTATAAATGGCAGCTTCTTAAGCTCTCTTTTGATGGTCAGAAGAACAATAAATATTGGCATGAACAATGAATAGGTCTGTGAACTAGTTAACTATCAGGTGTCTTCCCTGGACTTGGCAGACTATTCCAGGCTGATTTGCCTTGGAACTATGTTTCCATTTTACCCATTCTCACAGAGCATTCCCCATCCCATTCTCTAGAGAAGAGCTGTAGCCTTTACTGAAGGGTTAGGGTAAATATAGAAACCAAGAGTTTCCACCATTCAGTTCCTTGCAACAGTAGAGAGAATCAGGGAAAACATACCTGTGGATGAATAATTAGAGGTCATTGTTCACTGGAGAAAGATGTGATGCACTACACAGAAAATGTAGAGCATCTTGTTACAGAGGGTATTAGAAAATACTAATGGGGCTGGAGTCTGAAGTGAGAGCCTTTGAAGAGGGTTTAAGGAAGTAGCACATTGTTCTGTACTGTACTTTGGTAGGAAGACAGAATGAATCTCTTATAAGTTGTCTTAATCTCATCCATAAGTAATAAAAAGTGAACAAAAGTGATAGCTGTAATTAGTAACAAAGAAGTAGTTATTTGTTGGGTAAACAAATATTCATATTTTCCTGATTGAAAGATTCCGTTTTTACCTCTGTTCATTCATTTACATTTCAAATGATATCCCCCTTCCCAAAATCTCCTCCATGAACCCATCCCTCTTCCCCTTTACCTCTATGAGAGTTCTTCTCCACCCACTCATCTACCTCTGCCTCACAGGTCTAGCATCCACCTATGCATCAAGCCTCCACAGGAATAAGGGCCTCCCCTCCCATTGATGCCAGATAAGGCCATCCTCGCTACATATGTAGCTGCAGGCAGGGGTCCCTTTATGTATACTCTTTGGTTGGTGGTTTAGTCAGGATGGTCTTCTTATAGCCATAGAGATATATCACTAGACTCTTATCTTCATATCCTGTATAGTGTCTACATTCCTCATGAGAAACCCAACACAAACTATGCCAGGCTAGCTTCTGCTTGATTCCAGGGCTGCTTGTCAATATCAAAGAAGATAAGAAAAAAAAAAATTAAAGACAGGGAAGCCTGAAGGGTTGATTTTTAAAACCAATTCAATAATTCCATGCAAATTACTAAATATACTGAATGAATTCCAGTTCCTTTCTCTTAAAAAATGGGGATGAGAATGCCTTCCTTGTCTCCAAGATATTGCAGAGAATGCAAAATAGTAAGCAAAATACTGAGTGTTGCATCTCATCCCTGTGCAGCAGCCCATGAGCGCCTCTCTTCTATGTTGGATAATATGATCTGTTCACATCCCAGGAACTACTAGGTCAGTGGGTCTCAATCTTCAGATGTCTCAAGACTAATGAGACAACCTATGAAACCACAAATTCCCACATTCTACTCCGAGTTTCCAAATCAATGAGGTCATGGTGGTGTCTGGAATCTTGCATTTGTGATGGTTTCTTCACTGATACTGCTTGTCCAAAGACCACAATTCAACAGCCACTGAGTTGTTCAATAGATCTGAAAGATCAGACCATCTGAAACTCTAATAAGACCTCCAGGTGTACTGAAGTCCTTTATCTGTTAAACTTCATTCCAAAGTTTTTAGTGGCCATATTTTTTTCTATATTAAGTGTATTGGGTTTTGTGGGTCATATAGCCTAACCCAACTTTTCAAGACTATTCTTGACAAAAGTGATTATCCGAAATACATAAACAAATAACTACTACAGAAAAAGTTTATGAATGTTTAAATTAGAGTTCCACAAAATCCTTGTATGTCATGAAATACTTTTAAAGTTATTCTTTGATTACTTATATATAAAGCAATCCTTATACAGTATGCAGTATAAGGGTAGATTTGGCTTACCGAACGTAGTAAGACTATCCTTTGTTTATCCTGTAAACCTAATAATCCTCTAGTTCTTAGACCTTTTTGTATAACTTTAAATTCAATATTAGAACATCAATATTTCTGTATTAGATTTTAAAGCCTTTGTAAATATTTAATATCTATGTTATATTTTATAATACTTCAGCTTTATAGTGTTTTTCAGTTTTTGAAAAATTATGTAATAAAATCCTCACATACAATGATGCTCATATATTTACTTTTTTTTTTAGGTTAGACTCTTACAAGAATAGTTTTTGGTGAGACAATATATATTGAATTCACTGTCTTGATGTTTATATAAGCTGTGTTTGTTTTGTAAAGAGATTGCAGAACTTCACCTCTTTCATTGGCATGTAGAGAATTTTTAGTTATTTGAACTCACTGTTTTATCAGAACAGCACTGATGGACACTGTCAGTGCTTTTGATTAGGGGATATTTTGAAGGCAAGCACTAAAGATAATGTTAAGAAGCTAAGCACTATTGGCAACTGGTGACTTCAATATACTGTGTCTTAGAATTATACTACTACTACAGTCTATTTGGAAGTTTAACTCTGAGCAGGCAACATTTCCATTGTAGCTTGAAAAAGTTCCACCATTTTCCTTTCTTTTTCATTAAAATGTGTTTCTTTTATGGAAAGGGCTCAGCTTTTTCTCAAGTATGAAATCTAACCCATCAATCCTGGCAATAAGAAAGAATTAGAATATTTGCTTTTTAAAAGACAACATTTTTTGAATAAATAAATTTACAAATTTGTACATCTCTAAAAAAATTAGTATTTTGAAATTATTGCTTTGCATAGTCACATAAATATTTTCTATACCTTAAAGAATGTGGGATGGATCCAGGCATGGTAGCACATGCCTTTAATCCCAGCCCTTGGGAGACAGAAGCAGGCAGTGAGTTCGGGCCCAAGTTTCAGGAGAGCCAAGGCTACACAGAGAAACCCTAACTAAAACAAAACAAAACAAAACAAAACAAAAAACAAATCAAAACAACAACAGAACAAAACAAGAACAAAATGTGAGATGAGACAATGTTTCTTTTTAAGTTTATACCCATATTATTTGGATATGAAGTGTCACCCAAAGAAGGCTGTGCATGAACAGCTACATCTTACATCCCTAGCTGGTGGATTTGCTCATTATGAGGTGGTTTGGATCAGGAGGATTGTAACCTAATCACTGATTAGTAATCTGATGAGTTCATGACTTGATGGTATTACTGAGGTTATGGAGATATAGTGGCTCTCTTCAGGAAGGAGGACATCAGAGGCATGTCCTCCCTTGGAGACTTCTCCTTTCCTGGTTCCATTCTTCTCATAATCCTTACTCCTTGGCTTCTGAGTGGTGAGTATCTTCCTTTGTCACATGCTTCTCTACTTTGCCATAGGCCCTTAAAAATAGAGCCAGTATACAATTAACTGAAACCTCTTAATCCAGAACCCAAAGTAAACATTTTCTCATTGAAGTCAATTCCTCAGGTGTATACCAGTAAGACGAAATCCACACAAATATACCCAGGCTCATCACAAGTAAGGGAATGGGGCATCTTATTAATGACACAAGAATCATATGCATTTGGAGCAAGAATGTACAAAAGTTCATCCAAACTCAATGTTGTAGGTTAAGATAAACAAATGACTTATCCAGAGTCCTTTGTGAAACTCTGAGAGCATTTGAATAAAGGTAGGACAAGAGTAAATTTAGAAGACATTAGCATTCATATTATGGATCCACAATAAAACATTAAAGCATTCTGGACCTTGTTCATATTCATATACAGATCTTAGCTGTATCATCATAGCATGTTATCATCAGAACACCATTTTTACAGAGTTCTGAGTCCTGGCCATGATTTTAAAATGAAAGGTACACCCTCAACTTGTTATATAGCAAGTCCGCACTACTGCTTAGTGTTATAGCTCAAATTTTCTAACCAGCCTATAAGTGTCCCACCTTGTACACAGTTGTTGCTGGCAAAATACTAAGCATCATTAAAAAAAAAAAGGTGCCAGAAAACATAATGTGATTTTGCTGAGTTTGTGGATGTGTGTTTGTACTTATCTTAGAATCAGTTCTGCCATATTTTAAAGGTTAGTAAGCATCTTGTCTATCCATTATCATACACAATGCAATTTGATCAAAGATACAAGTAAGTAGTCTAGTTGATATGCTGCCTAGATATGATACCTATATATAAGTATATGTTATATATATATTATATAACTACATATTATTTATATATGTATACATACACATACACATATACACACCTACAAAAACACATGTCTAAACTGGTATCAAAGTGGATCCATTAGAAGCTGAAGCGTTTAGTTGTGGTGTTTTCTTACTGCCTTATTCTAACATTTGACACAATGCAGAGACCTTTCTTCTAAATCAGCGATGAGTGAAACTATGGACTAATGTACCCTAGTGTCATAAAAATCAGGAAAGTACATTTCAAATTGAGTTCCGGACTTGACTTCATATAGTATACAATTTAAAGACATGTGACTTTATAGTTCAGCCAATTTGTAGTTATGAATAACTTGTCCACAGAAGGTCTCTAATGAATAAATGAAAGAATGCCAACAATTTTGCAGCAGTGATATAAGCTGATGATGGGATTCTGGATTTAAACAAATTACAAGTGACAATGCTAAAACGATGAGAAGCCAGGCACACCTGAATGAGTACGCAAATGATACATCTGTCCTTGCTGTTTCCAGCATCTTGAACGCCACTGGTTCACTGAAGACGAAATTAGTACAGGCTTCTAAACATCACTTGACTGAAAACAGAAGATTAACTCCTTCCCATTCCTGTGAAGGTTTAAAGAGACCCACAGGGAATCAGTCAGATCATTGCCGCACAGACAGCAATTACAGAGCAAGCACGCTTTGTAAACGTACCTCATTAGAATATTGCAAGAGCAGGATCTCAGACTAAAAGTTGAATGTGCACATAAGAATCCAGCCTCAGTGTCATGCATCCCTGCTATGATGAGTCAACAATAAAGCTAATACACAGCTTAATATTTTATAGAATTTATTCAAGAAAAAGTGGAAAATCAGCAAAGAAATTCTGAAGCTGCAAAAATATCTTTGTAAGCCACAGGGATGATTTGTCTAGTTAACATATTTCAAATTCACAAATTTACCAGTAATGGGGACTATTCCTGTCAATGGCTTTCTAAGAGTGTTTGAGAAAAATTTTCATGATATGGATGTCCTTATCCTACTGTAACCCAGAGGCTCCTGAGCATGCCAGAGCTGTAGGTGAAAGTTTAAACTCTGGTATAAGGTTTTAACCGAAGGTCTGTCCTCTCTTTAAAAATGTTTAAGCTCAGGAATGGAAAGCAGTGTGTGCCCGGTGGGTATGGATGGTCAGAGACCTTAAACCATGGCAGGCCTGTAACTAGTTGTTCCCTGCTCTGAGAACTTATACACTTTCAAATGGTATTAGTGGTGGCATTTCCTATGGCACCACCTTCTTTCCTGGAAAACTTACACTTTGCAGAGTGAGTCACAGAAAGACTGCTGGTAAAGGCAGCATAGCAGGACTTCTGAAATGCCATGTGTTGCATTGAAACACTGACAAAGTGTCCAACAGTATATGAATTCTGAGACAGCAACAGTATCCTGAAGAAATCCTCAGGAATAAATGGGCTTTAGGGAAGAGACTGAGAAACCTTGGCTAGTCTTCCTTTCCTGTACTTCTTAAGCCTGCCAAATTTAAATTTAGGTAAGGTCTGTCTGCATAATTAACTATGCTAATAAAGAATGAAGATAGGTCTCATGAGGAGGGTTAAATTTAAACACACAGTCTTGATGTCTTCTGTCTACTTCTCTTCCTTGCAAACAAATGTTATTTGGACATTGGTGGCACAGACCTTTAGTCCCAGCATTCAGAAGGCAGAGGCAGGCAGATCTCTGAGGTTGAAACTACAATGGTCTACAAATCAAGTTATAGGACAGACAAGACTATGTGAAGATACCTTGTCTTAAAAAAAAAAAAAAAAAGAATCATCATCATCATCACCATTGAACAAATGAGAGATTTCTAAACTTTCTACTTTAACATAATAATAAGATCTTACTATAAACTGCACTTGCTTCTGTCCTCTGTCATCATGAACTACTCCACAATAGATCTCTCCTTCTTTCAAAGGGCAAGAAAATTGATGTTTCAAATTAATCAAAAGCACGTATTTTCATGGTAGCAACTAAGTACTTTAAGGACAGTCAGGACTGTGTTGCCCAAGGACAATAAAAACTGTGAGCCTCAAGCCTGCATAACACAAATGTTCATCATAACTTTCATCCAAACATTGAGTAACTATGGAAAATCAACAGGAAGTGAGATGAAGAGCAGAGGATTCAGTGAATTATAATTAAGAGATTGCGCTTAACTTCAGCTAGAATACATTTTTTTAAAAAATCAGAGCAATAGGTTTTTTTTTTGCTGTAATCAGTGTATGAATTATGGCTATTAATAAGAATATCTGAGTAACTATATGAATTGTTGAGTCATTTGCATTAAAATAGTTTCTTTGATAATTTTATACATATATGTAATATATGGTGGCAAACCTTCCAACTTTCTCTTACCTCTCTCCCAGGCCTGACCTTCTCTTTCCTCCTTACAAGTTTCATACCCAGATTTATGTATTTTTCTGTCTGTGGTTGTGGTTTCTGTTTTGTAACTAAGTTTAACCAGGACCGTCTGTTTGTGGAGTTTGTGCTGCTATCCACTAGAGTCTGGTGGGCTCCTGGAAGAATAGACAGTCAAAGGAAATGACCCTCCTTCTCCCAGAATGTTCCTTGTTTACCAGTAACTGAACAGTGTGGTATAGAACCTTTAGGTAGTTCTGTCCTCTAGGCCTGACTATTGATGAGTCCGTTCTCATGCAGATCATGCACAAGCAACAACAGCAGGTATGAATTTGTGACTACAATTCTTGTGTCATACAAAAGATAGCTTGTCTGAGCCTTTCTCTCCATCTTCCATCTCTTACATTCTTTCTGCCTCCTTTTACACAGTGTTTCTCTAGCCTTAGAGTGATGGTATAAATTTCTTGCTGAGCCACTGTGAGCACCTTGAGCAGTTGTAGGTCTTTGTATTCATTATTTTCCAATAACAAAAGTAGCTTCTATGATTAAAACTCAGGAAGTATATAACTATGAGTATAAACATTAGCAGGGCAGGGCGGGGGTACAGGGAACTTTCGGGATAGCATTTGAAATGTAAATAAAGACAATATCTAATTAAAAAACCATTAATGTTTAGAAGTCAGCTTGATACTATGTCAATTTAATTAAACAAAAGTGTAGAATTGGTTCACACCTTTAATTCTAGCATTCAGGAGGCAAAGACAGAAGGCTCTCCAAGTTCCAGCCCAGCCTGGTACACAGAGTGAGTTTCAAGGGGGGAGAGGGGGATCCAAAAAAAAAAAAAAAAAGAACAAAAGCCAAAAAACAAAACCACCTTCAACAACCACCAATGAATTCTCCCCTAGAGCATATCACTTCCTAAGCCAAGGGTAATTGACTGATACTGACTGAATGTACCCCATTGGGTATGGATTCCCACATAAGGAGCAGCCCTTAAATTAAAGAGCTATTGGTTATTCCCATAGCAATTATGCAACTATTCCATAAATGTGCACATCTTATCAGGTTAGTATTATATATTTTTCCTGATATTGCATTTTTAATGTGAGGAGCTTGTATTCATTACAGGTGGAAAAGAAAAGATATATGTCATAATATCAGAACATATAGGAATATATTTTAAAACACTGACCCATGAAATAAGTTGCTTCAAATATCAAAACATACTTAGAAAGTATAAAAACCTTTAACATAGGATTCATATGCAAGATTAAAAGTACTCAAAGTCACAGAAAGAACTTACTAATTCTCTTACATCAAAATACATGTCTCTTCCTTATTATCAGAACCTTTCCTCCTCCTTAGTATTTTGTCATTTGACTTAACAAACCATTGTTTTTCAAACAGATTTTAGTTTATTCAAGATCTTGAGGGGTGTTGGTTTTTTTTGGTTTTTGTTTGTTTGTTGTTTGTTTGGCTTTGGGAAAGCTCATTGCTGGGTTTCTAGCATATCATACATCCTTATTTGGTCTTGAGTATCAGCTGATTTAATGAGCACGTTGAATCAGAGCATCAGTGATTGTGGACAGGCACTAAGTATCTTTCAGAATGACTTTGTCTGACAAGCCTTTCTCTGCAATGGGTAGTCTTCTGGGGCATTGGCTCTATGCTTAACACTCATAAGAGACAGAATAGGAGCGAAACCCATGTATCCAGACTCAAGATAACAAATAGACTGAGAAAATTCTCTATTGCTTTCCTGGCAGTGCATAATTCTGTCAAAGTGCTTCTGAAAAAAAAGTCATTTAACACTAACTAGGCCAACTATGCCCACTTTCCGGATACTGGTTTAATGCTCCATATGGCATAAGTACGATCATTACCATGATTACACTTGACTATAAAATGCTTTAGGAATGTAAGTAAAGAGATATTCAAGACACTTAAATTTGAGATGAAGGATATGGAAAATCAATCCATGGATACGCGCTTCCATTCATGAGTATCTTCACTTTAGCCTAACTCTGTGAAGACACAGCAAAGAGACATGAAATAAATAAATAAATAAATAAATAAATAAATAAATAAAAGCACTTTAAAAGAGCTCATTCCTTACAGATGCACTTATCTTTTATTGTCAATCACCATGCTACTCTATTCATCTATGCTTGGCATAAAGCCAGATGATTTTGATATTAAAAACAACACTGGCAAACACTTCCCTGAGCCTGGTGTTTTCAAAGCACTTATTATCTGATTTAATCCTTGTTGTGATTCAGTGAAGTGCATAATCCCATTTTGTTCATTTCTCATCTGATATTAAGCTCTGTTTCTGATACCACAAATCTGGGAATCCAGAGTACAGGCACAGACAGAGCTAGTCTTCTTGCAGAACCCATCCTTGTCAACCATTATCAGCTCCAGTAATGATTCTGTTTCTCTACATATGGTTCAAAATGGGACCAGATAGAAATGCCATAAAATGTGGTAGAGGTGGCCAGGAGCACAACTGACTGCACTTATAGAATTTAGGGGAAGTCTCAGAAAGAGAGACCTAGAATGTTTTTAAGAATGACTAGCAGCATTTTTTTTTTTTGCTTACAATAAAGAAATAAAATAAAAATATATATGTATTTATGTAACATATAAAAATATCATATATAAAATATAAAATTAACATAATATATTTATTATATCAATGAAACTTGACAAGAAAAATAGAAGAGAAAATTTACCAGTCTTCCTAGTTTTTACGAAGTTGTAGCAATGTTTTCCTGGTGGATAAAATTTCCATACTTTGGAACCAAATTTTAAATTATTTATAAACACCCATACTGGTCACTCTCTGAAGCCATGACAAGTAAATGTTGTCTAAGTAGATATTATTATAGGCTAGGCATTCTAAAAACACAGAACAGCAAGGACATGCTGTTAAAGTCAAATTCAAAGGCTAGTCATTTAGCCTGGCCACTTCTGGCTGTGTGCCAAACTGGAAACTATATCATCTACTTAGCACTGTGACTGTCTTCTTTCAAACTACTCTCGGATAATGGACTTCGTTCACATGAAAATAATTTCTAACCTTCACTATTTCCAACTAAGCCCTCTACAGCAGGAGAGACCTTTAATGGAGACCTTTCCAACTGGTCCAGGTAATCATTTAGAGATGTATATGCACTTAAAGGCTTTAACAGATACCATGATGGTTGGATTTCAATTTTGCTTGACACCCACAGCTGTGAAGAATTAATCCCCCAGTGTTGTAGCCAGCCATGTCAATTTTGCCATAAGCTGTATATGCCCATCAGTCATTCCCCTGACAGTAGGATTTCAGCCACTGCTGCTTTTCATGCTGGTGAAGATCAGCATACCTCTTCCAGGACTGCTGGATGTCAAAGACTCCAAATGTGGATGACTATTTTGATTCTTTCTGTCAATTACACACAGTTCAAAATTGAGCTTGGATTTTTTTTTTTTTCTGGATGGACTTTATCTCCCAAACTTATCAGCCATCTTGACAAAGTTCCATAATAAACTTTTCAAAATGATGTTCGTGCTTATCTCTGAAGAATTAGAGGCATTTGTATAAAACTAAATCTTCATTTCATTCTCAATTTTGTTGAGGATTATTCTATGTATGTATAGGGTATATCTACTGAATTCTGCTTAAAGGGATAAGATATCCTATGTTCCCCTTCAACAGCTTTTACTGTACAGTAATGGCAAGAAGTCTGTACTGAGCTATCCTCCAGGGATACAGTACTCTTCTGGCTTACTCAGTGTCATTAAGTCATAGACAGTATGCTAAGAATTTCTATTACCCTTTAACTTCACGTTTTCCACATGTACCTCCACATTAATTATCTTCCCCTCCAGTAAAGATCCAAACACAGCAACAGTTTCTGTGGAAGTTACCCTGGATTTGTGTTCTCACGGATGGAATTTTGATAGCCACTAAAAATTCTGATTACCACATCCTCTGGGTCATAAAAGAGAATCTCCTCAGTCCAGTGAATTTTCTTCGAGGTCTTCTCTGCTACACTTTTCTTAAGATCATGTCTAGTAAGTCTCTAATGAGTTTACTGGGCAAACCAATGACCCAAGAGTAGCAATTTGTGTGAAAGAAAATGCAGTATGCAAATGGAATGTTTACCTGGCTCAAACACTTGACTCATCATTTTCCAAGAAGCTGGAATTGAGACCCAAGTTTCATGTGTTTCCTTAAAGAGGTTATCAGGCAAGTCCTGACTCCTATTATTACAGTCTACATTTGTAAAGGAATCAGAGATCTGAAATGAAATGAGCCAATAATATCTCCTATATCATATGCAAATTGAAGCATTATTTTTAAGTAATTCTATATTGGATTAAATAATAATTACTAATGCTCTTAAAGTGGTACATAATTATTATACTTACAATAGCCACAATAGTCCCCAGAAGGCATGCACATACATCAGCTTAGTTAATGGCCTTCCTAAGCCTGTGTTACAAGTTAAAAAACAAAAACAAAAACAAAAAAACAACATATCTGAAGGTCAAAGACTGTAAAGTGAATATATGAACAATGAGGTTCTAGGACACATATTTGGTTTGTTATGTATCTTCACACCAAACAGAACACAGTCTTTAACCTCTGGCAGATCTAAACCCAATCACTCCCCTCTCTGTTGTATGTTGGAGATGAGAACTTGAATTTAAACTTGCTATCAACTACTCACAGGCTGTGTTTTGGACCCTCTCCTTAAGCTTGATGGATTTCAGTTTCTTCATCTGAGAAATGAGTTATCATATTATGGATTTATAATTATGACCACTAGAGATGGATGTAGAGCTCCTGACACAAACCTCGGTCATCCTAGTAACCATTTAGGCAGCAGAATCCAATAATTACAAAGTAACAGTAACAACAGTAACAAATGCCAAGTCCTGCATGTCCCTGTAGAAGGGACTTGTGACAGAGTTCCTATCTCTGGAGCAAAGCCACTGGGGCATGGGCTTCCACAAGTGTTGACAGTTGCTACGTGTGAGGCTTGTTTATATAATAATGTACCTAATTTTCTCTAGGTTCTTACTTCTGGAACTATTCTGTCTGCCAAGTTTATCAGTGAATGTCTCCTGCCAAGGGTAATGATTCCATGATAATCAGAGACAGCAAAAGTCTTGGAGGTGAGGGTATGTCTAAGGTCCTTAGAAAATGGTAAATGCTGCTATCTTCAGGACAGCCATTAATGCTGTGGGAAAGAACTCTAAAATGTAAGTTCATAAATATATAAACAGGATTTCTCAACTATGCAAAATATACGGATATCATATGTATTATATGAGGGGCTTCATGGACCTAAAAGAACTAAAGCAGCTTGTCAGAAAGTTACAAAGGTATTTTCTGATTTCTGATTTCAACATCAGCCTGGGACAGAGTTTAAGCCCAGGAATAGTGAAAATGGTAAAATGGTAATTTTAGGACAGAGTCCCACTCAGTTAGCTTATTATCTGGGCTTACAAAGGGAGGCAGGTCTCTGAATTCATTTGACATGTATAAAAACAAAAACATGTACTTTCTGTTTTCTTTTTTTTTTTCTCTAAGAATCAATGCTTTAAGGTCATAAAATGCTGATTTGTGGGAAAAATCAAAAGGGAATCTGGGGTAGATGATTGAATTGATATATAGCTCTGGTCTGTGAGAGCTGAACTACCTTGATGAGCTGTCTGGAGATCTCTGGAGAACTTTCTCCAGCAGAGCACATAGCTGTCAGCCTGTACCCCATGATTAAGTTCAAGTTTTTCCTTGCTGCTCCCAAATAGCCCTTCCTCAGGACCCTCTTTCCACACTGAGGCAGGTCCTTGGCAAACAAGAACTGGAATACCTACTTTCAAGATTCTGTGGTGCAGGAGAAATATGTAGAATTTGGAGGAATAGAGGCTGAAGTCCATCCTGGATCTTTTATTTCCTAGTTGTGTTACTTTGAATGAAGTTTAGATTCAATGTCTTTATTTTCTCTTATTTCTTCTTTTCTTCTTTTTCTTACTTTCCTTTCATATTTCCTTCCTGTGCAACACTTCCGCCTTCCCTTCTCTCCTGTCTCCAAGTCTTCCTTCTTGCTTTCCTTTTCCCCTTCTCCCTCACACTTCCTTTATTCTTTTTTTATCCCCCTTGCTTTATTCTTTTCCTAATCCTGACATCTTTCCTCTCCTTGTTAACATCCCTTCTTTTAGAAATCAAAGCACTGTTAATAAAAACATATTAATAGACATTAAAATTGTCACAAAGCTTAGCTGAGTGTTCATATATGTAATTGTATATCACTGATGTATAAGCACACGTTGTGCTAGTCTTTATTTTTCTTCTCATTTCTGTTAGGTGCTAATTTCACTGTATCAGTCTACTGAGTCCAATCAAAAGCTTTTTTCTACAGTGCCTCAGAAATTTACATCTAGTCACCACTATTTTTTTCCTTGTGTTCTTTTTCTATTAATTAATTTATTTATTTATTCACTTTGCATCCCAATGTCAGCCCACTTCTACCACCAGTACCCCCTTAACACAAATTCTTCTCTGAGAAGAGGGAGCCCCCATCTGGGTATATTCCCCTTCATATCAAGTCACTGCCGGACTTAGTACCTCCTCTCCCACTGAGGCCAGGCAAGGTGGCTCAGTTAGGGATACAGAATGTAGAGGCATGCAAAAGATTTAGGAGCACCCTCTCATCCAGTTGTTGGGAGAACCTCATGAAGACCAAGCTACACTTCTGTTACATATGTGCAGGTGGCCTAGTTCATCCCATACTTGTTATTTGGATGGTGGTTCAGTCTCTGGATGTCCCCAAGGGTTCAGGTTCCTTGACTGTTAGTCTTCCTATGGAGTCTCTTTCCTCTTCATGCCCCTCAATCCCTCCCTCAAGTCTTCCACAAGATTCTTGAGCTTCATCTAATATTTGCTATAGGTTTCTGCATCTGTTTCCATTAGCTGCTGGGTGGAGCCTCTCAGAGGACAGTTATGCTAGACTCTTCTCTACAAGCAAAGCAAAGTATCATTAACAGTGTCAGGGATTCATTCTTTCCCATGGCATAGGTCTTCATTTGAGCCAGTCATTGGTTGGCCATTCCTTCCATCTCTGCAATATCTTTGTCCCTGTACATCTCATAGGCAGGACAAATTTTGGATCAAAGATTTTGTGAGTGGGTTACTGTCCTTATCTCTCCATTGGGAGTCCTGTCTGGCTACAGGAATGACCATTAATCTTTTTTTTTTTTTTTTTTTTGCAATTTTGATTATTTTGATTATTTACATTCCAGGCATTGCTCTCCCTTGTCCCACCTCCCACACTTCCTTATCCCATTCCTCTTCCTCCTTTGCCTCCTAGATGTCGCTCCCTCATCACCACCCCTCCCCCTTCCCTGAGGCCTCAAGTTTCTCAAGGATTAAACACATCTTATCTCACTATGGCCTGAGCAGGCAGACCTTTGCTATATTTGTGCCTGAGGCCTTAGACTGGCCCATGTATGCTTCTGGCTGGTGGCTCAGTCTCTGGGAGATTCCTGGGGTATAGGTCAGTTGAGACTGCTGGTTTTCCTATCAAGTTGCTCTCTCCTTCAGCTTCTTCAATCCTTCCCCTAATTCAACCCTACGGATCAGGACTGCAGTTCAATGGTTGGGTGCAAGTGTCTGGTTCTGTCTCAGTCAGCTGCAGGTAGGGCCTCTCAGAGGACAGCCATGCTCGACTCCCATCTGTAAGTACATCATAGCATCAGTAATAGTGTCAGGCCTTGGTGCCCTCCCATGAGATGGATCCCAAGTTAAGCTGGTCATTGGACTGCCTTTCCTTCAGTTTTTTTCTCCATTTTTGTCCCTGCAGTTCCTTTAGACAGGAACAGTTCTGGGCCAGAAATTTTGACTGTGGGTTAGTAACTCTGTCTCTCTGCTTAAGGCTCTGTCTGTCTACTGGAGGTGGACCCTCTTCAAAAACAAAAACAAAAACAAAAACAAAAACAAAAACAAAAAAGAAAGAAAAAGAAAAATAGCCGGGCGCGGTGGCGCATGCCTTTAATCCCAGTGCTCAGGAGACAGAGGCAGGCAGATTTCTGAGTTCGAGGCCAGCCTGGTCTACAAAGTGAGTTCTAGGACAGCCAGGGCTATACAGAGAAGCCCTGTCTCAAAACAAACAAACAAACAAACAAACAAACAAACAAACAGTTCCTTCTCCCCAGTGTTGGGCGTTTTGGCTGAGGTTGCCCCATTGAGTACTTAGAGTCTCTTACCTCCTGGATCTCTGGTACTGAACTAAGAGATTCTTCTTTATTTATTGATTTCACCATTAGAATGACCAAATTAAAATTAAAATTTTTATTTCCTAATTACAAAAATGCTAATACATTTCCTTAACTTGCTTTTATCTCTATTGTTTACCTTTCATTTTCAATCTGTTGTTTTATGCTTTTTGCTTTTTTTTTTTTTGGACAGGTCTTCTGGTTTTTGTATTTATTTATTTATTTATTTACATTTCAAATGTTAGCCCCTTTCCCAGTTCCCCTCCGGAATCCCCCAATCCCATTCCCCATCACCATGCTTCTATGACCCTACACTGGGTCACTGAGCATTCATAGAACCAAGGGCTTCTCTTCCTACTGATATACAACAAGGCCATCCTCTGCTACACATGCAGCTGCAACCATGGATCCCTCCATGTGTACTCTTTGGTTGGTGGTTTAATCCCTGAGAGCTCTGAGGGTTGGCAGGAAAGACAGGTATGGTTGGTTGATATTGTTGTCTTCCTATGGAGTTGTAAACCTCTTAAGCTCCTTCAGTCCTTTCTCTAACTCCTCCATTGGGGACCCTGTGCTCAGTCCAATGGATGACTGCAAGTATTCACCTCTGTATGTGCCAGGCTCTGGCAGAACCTCTCAGGAGACAGCTATACCAGGCTCCTGTCAGCAAGCACCTCTTGGCGTCTGCAGTAGCATCTGGGTTTGATGTCTGTAATATCAGATTGATCCCCAGGTAGGGCAGTCTCTGGATGGCCTTTCCTTCAGTCTCTGCTTTATTCTTATACCAAAAGTATGCTTTTAAAACATCATTCTATTCAATTCTGAAATCTAAATTGTACTTTTTTAGAACTTATTATGAGTATTATATTTATATTTACATCATTGCCAGTCTTCTTTCTTTTCCTGGAATCCTCCCATTTCCATATCAACCCCACCAGTTCTTTACTAATCCCTTTTAAATTATTATTGTTATATGTATACATGCGTGCACACACAAACACACACACACACACACACACACACATTGAATCCACTTAATGTTGCTTGAATATATTTAGCACAGACCCCATAGGATTGACTAACCTAAAGAGGGGCTTGTTTGACCCTGTAGAAAACTGCTTGTCAGTCTCTCAGCTCTTCACCTAGGAATAAAGCTTTATGAGATTTCTCATCCATGCTATAATGTATGGTGGTTTGAATGAGAATTGTTCTCATTGGCTTATATGTTTGAATACTAGTTGATGGAACTGTTTGGGAAGGATTAGAAAGTATCACATTGTTAGAAGTAGTACTTTGCTGGGATAAGCTTTGAGGTTTCAAAAGCCTACACCATTTCTAGTTCTCTTTCTCTCTTCCTCCTCCTCCTCTTCCTCATCCTCTTCCTCCTCCTCTTCTTGTTCTTGTTCTTGTTCTTGTTCTTCTTGTTCTTCTTCTCTTTCTCTTCATCCTCTTCTTTCTCTTCCTCCTCATCCTCCTCCTCCTTCTTCCTCTCTCTCTCTCTCTCTCTCTCTCTCTCTCTCTCTCTCTCTCCCTCTCTCCCTCCCTCCCTCCCTGTCCTTTTCCTTGCACAGTGTTCATGGACTCATCCTGTGAAATTGTAAGTCCCCAATAAATTATTTGTTCTGTAAGTTGCTTTGGTCATGGTATCTTACATAGGTATAGGACAGTAACTAAAACTACATCACAATTGGTAAGAGTATTATGTAGTCCTTTCTTGGGATTTCATGGCTGCAGCTGCATGTGTAGCAGAGGATGGCCTTGTTGTATATCAGTAGGAAGAGAGGCCCTTGGTTCTATCTTATATTATTGATATTTTGTAAGTGCAGCTTCCCTGTCATTATACAGAAGACACTATCTTACAATAGACTTCCTGGTCTTCTAGATTTTACAATCTTCTTACCAGCTCTTTCAGGATATTTCTTGAGCTTTGGTTATGGGGGTTGAGATTTACATTTATCATTTTGATTTAGGAACCCTGAGATCAGTAGTCACTTATTCTCTGCATTTTGAACATTTCTACACTTGTGTTATAACCTCCATCTGTTGAAAACAAGCTTTGTTGATGAAGAATAATAGCTGAATTTATCTATGGTTATAAAGAAAAATATTTAGGATGCAATTAGAAATTACTCTGGCTTAGTATAGGGGCTATCAATTATTTTATGGTCCATGTCAAAACATAACTACATAACAATGATTATATTTTTAAAATAAAAATAGAATAATGATTCTATGGATATGGCTCCCTTTGGAGGTCAAAGTCCCTTTATTTTAAGTGCAACTTAATTTAATGTAAGTATATGCTGAATGTCCACTTACCATAACTCTGCCAAGATGATAAGGCAAATTGCTACCAACAGGCTTATAGCTAATTTAGAAAAATAGCATGTAAACTTGAAATATGAGATATTAGAACTCCAGTGTTAAGGGTATATAAGAAATCATGGCACAAGGGGTAGTTACAAAATCCCTGAGCACTACATAAAGCAAAATTATACAACACAGCTCACTGTTTCTCTTCTATTTAAGTAATAATTATCTCAATTATACTATAGCAACCTCTTGTGCTCTCTCATAAAATGAGAATATAAAAGAAGGAAATTAGTCAAATTTAGTGTCATCTATTAAATGAACTTAGGCACATCATTTCTCCAGGAGTGGTGAACACAGAAACATAAAATAGAGAAAGATGTTTCTCTACCTAGCCCGGTATTCCAAATTCAAATGAAAGAGAAATCCAGAAGACTAGAAGGAAATCTGCATGAATTTAAGGTCCCCACTTTTATAAATGATGATTCTTGAGAAGGAGGTTAAAATAGATGAGACAATCCAGGCTATTTGCTAGAAATCTAAGAGTATGGTGGATAATAAGATTAGAGAACACAAGCCATATCATAGGAGTAATAATACAAGTCAGGGATGACAAATAGATTTCATCTTGCCAGCCAACTGTAGCTAATTGGTTGTCAAATATCTAAAATTGAGAAAGATTAGAGGATGTGCCTGGGCCCTGCAGGATAGAGCTCTGTGACTGATTAGTGATGTCTGCCGAAGTACAGGCACACTAGCTTCTAGCAACTAATGCCTCTATCCCATAAACAGTGGCTATCTGACCTGTTTGCTTGACTGATTATTTCAGTGTGGTGAGATCCATATTGTTGTTAGTGCTCTTTGGTTATATCTTTATTAATCTCTCTGCTCTCGTGGAGATTATTTTTTCTTGATTATGGCAAACTGTAATTGAGATTTTCAATTATCTCTATACCAAGCAAAGTATGTTTAGTATGTTTCTAGCCTTTAGTTTTAACATCCCAACCATTTAATTAACAAACAAACATGTACTTTATGTCCACTCTGGACAAAATAACCCTCAGAATTAATGAGACCCATGTTTATAGGGAATCTCTTTGATCCCTTCATATACAAAGGACATAATCTTTCTATTTTGGCAACTTAGTGTACCTGTTATAGATCATAGAAATGATCTATTTTTTTAAACCTATCCAATTTTTTACCTCCCTGCTGTCATTTCTATCTCTAGCTTGAAGGTTTGGAGACACTTTAAATGTTATATATATTTATGATGAAATAGGTATATTATATGGTTCTGAGATAAGAATGTTGACTAATGATTTGCCCATAATATTCTTCTTAAGCTATACAAGGCAATGTTCATGTTTTTGTTTTTTGTTATTGAGAAGAGTTACCTATTTTCTATGACTCTTTCTGCTTACTATGAAACCCACTTTCATTTCTAGAAGTGTAATCTATCCTGACTGTTTTGCGGTGCCTGATAATACCTCATTAATTAATGAGATTGGGGAAATATTAGTATGATGAGAAGGGGGTAAGGTTAGATAATGTTGCCTGGTGTTTGCTGGATCTCTGATATAGAGCACACTTGTAATGGTGCTCTGGTTATCATGTGGAACAAACAGACAGATGATGATGACAGGTGAAATTGCAGGCCATGAACTGTAAACAAGTCTCTTGGGTTTCATTTAGAAGAGATACTGTTTTGCTTAAAATAGATGGCACAGTAGGAAGGGTAATGAACATATCGCTAGCTGAAAAAAGAGTAGGGAGTAGAGATGCATATTTTAGTGTCATCAAATATCAATCTTGCAACCTTGGAAAGAGCAATGGTCTGAACATTCAACTCTCTCTCATTTAAATATCAAGCCTTGATCGATAGCATTAAGCACTAAAACTTTTTAAAGTCCCTTGGAGTCCCTAACATCATAAGTGGGAGATGTATACTTACAAAAAAAGTTTATCTTTCTGAGAGATAAACTTATTAGTTAATGAAAATATAGGTGTAAGCGAAAAATTATGTATAAGGTCTGATTTTGTTATTTATCTATGATAAAACAATCAGAGTGTAAAGAAGTGTAGCCGTAGTATATTATTATATTCATGCTAGAAAAAAAGCCAAGTTTGTTCTACAAATCTAATCTTCTGCTTACAGAATAAATCAATAATCAAACATAATTTAAGAACTTTTGTGTTGACATCAACTGTGTAAGTGAATACAGATCTTATTTTCCCCCTATTATCCTGTTCTCCACAAAATGTATTTTCACAAACTCACAGAAATAGAGAAATGCAAGTGTGATATTCAAGTAAAATTCTAGTTTGGTCTCAGCACTATTAAAAAACAATACGCTTAAGTTTTCTGTGAGGCTGTGTCTCCGAGTACTGTTAGAAGGTCTGCCTATAAAGTATGACAGCCTAACAAGGATAGCTGAACAAGGACAAAATTAGACATGCTAAAGTAGACAGTGGAAAACAACAAAGACTCAATCCTTCACACACACACACACACACACACACACACACACACACACACACAGCTAGAGAATGCTGAAAGAAGGAGAAAAAAAGAGTACACCAATTGGTTGTTCAATATCAAATGGTCAGCCCTAAAAATACACATAGAAGTGAAGCCATACAAACTGAGAATATTATATTTGGAAATATGCATGTATATGCAAATATATATATACATATACATACACACGCACACACACACATACACACATACACACATGCCAACTGAATTAATAAAAAAGGAAGCCATGAATTTGAAAGATAGAAAGAGGTATTTATGAATGGGCTTAGACAGAGGAAAGGGACCAATGATGTAATTATAATCTCAAAAATAAAAAATATGGATACTATTATACTTTTTAAAATGACATAGAGAGTACCTATTTAGGATAATATTTATAGCAACTTCATAATAATGATTTCAATGCGAGGGAGGTAACAGCAGATGTATTTTAATTTTGTTTTGTTTTGTTTGTTATTGTTATGAAGGAGGCATTAGGTTTGATCAGGATTGCATAAATCTAATCAATTCCAGGTTTCTAGCAATTGTAGTATTTTTTAACCCAGGAATTTGAAATAATATATCTAACACTTTTACCAAGTTACATGAAATATATATAATTTCTAAGTGCTCAGAATGTGTTAGTAGACTAGAGCTGCTATAAGTTGATGCATACAAAGCCACAAATAGCATGTCTTGATAGCAAGTTGACTTTCTCACACCTCTAGAAGCTAGAAATTGGAGGTCATGGTGTCAGCTTGGTCAGGTTATTGAAAGGGATGTCTTTTTTATTAGATATTTTCTTAATTTACATTTCAAATGCTATCCTGAAAGTTCCCTATAACCCCCCCCCCCCCGTCTTGCTCCCCTACCTACCCACTCCCACTTCTTGGCCCTAGCATTCCCCTGTATTGGGGCATATAAAGTTTGCAAGACCAAGGGGCCTCTCTTCCCGATGATGGCTAACTAGGCCATCTTCTGCTACATATGCAGCTAGAGACACAAGCTCTGGGGGTTGTCTTCTTGGCTTTCAGAACAGTCACCTTCCCTGGGTATCATCACACAGCTCCACCTCTGTGCAGATGGAAAGGAAAAGAGAGAGAGAGAGAGACTTGAACACTCTAGCATGTTCTCTCATAAAAACATTAACCCTCCTTGGCTAGCCTCAATTAATCTTAAGTACTTTCTTTTTTAATATAATTTATTTATTCTTACTTTAAACTCACTGATGTTTCACCTGCATGTATGTCTATGTGAGGGTGTAAGAACCCCTCGAACAGGAGTTACAGACAATTGTGAGCTGCCATGTAGATTCTGGGAATTGAACTAGGGTCCTCTGGATGAGCAGCTAGTGCTCTTAACCACTGAGCCATCTCCTCAGCCCTTTAAGTACTTTCTTAAATGGACAACCTTCAAACACAACCAATGTAGGAGTTAGAGCTTCCCTGTGTAAATTTTAGTGAGTTAAAAACATTCATATCACTTCAAATTATAACTATGCAAAATGTACTTTTAAATGAGAATAGCAAAACAAAACAAAAGTATCAAAATAACAGAGAGAATGCAGAGACTTGCTGTGTAGCCTACATTCAATGTTACTTTTATTGAGAAACTAAGTTTCAGATTGGTTTGGGGGAAGTCAAGTTGGTTTACTAAGATTCCTGCCGCACAGCCCTGTTGATTGCATTGATCAGTGTGGAATCTGATTCCTGAGTTACAGTCTCATTGGTTTCCACCTCACATCCCTCCCCACTGCTTACAAAGGCTAAGTCTGTGGATCTGCGGAGCATCGGAAGCCTATAATGGCATCACATTTGACTGTTCAGCGTATCGACTGCATCAACATTGAGTTAAATATCCTCCAAGAAATCTAGTTAGATCATTCCTGGGTAGCTTGGGGACTTGGATTGCAGAATGGCTGAGTGGATGTTTTCCAATACTGAAGACAAGCTACAGGGATTAAAAGGAACTCAGACTTATTCATTCTGTTTAACTTAAAAAAAAAAAAAAAAAACTGGAAAGGAAAATGTGTCCACAGCAAAGAAATCAACTGAACCTCTGGGACATTTATTTTCACCTTCTACTTACCATCATGACTCATAGTCAAAAGGAAAAAAGAACAAGCTAAAAAGACTCAGGAGCTAGGATAATAGTGAGTCAGGCAGCTAAAGGCCATATGTTACAGGTGAAAAAGACTTTTACCTTCTTTCCTTTATAGGTAAAAGACCATATCATTCAGTGATGGATAAAACCTTTGCTTTATCCAATTAGTAAACCAATTGAGCAGAGTTTAAAAGCAACAAGCCCAGAGTCAGCTCTGACACCAAGAGTCTGAATCTGCCATGGCAATTTGTAGGAATTTTGGTGTGGCTTGAGAAATCAGTACTATACAAACACTTGCCATTTGAAGCTCTCGAATGGATACAAAAATCATTGTGTCTGTGTTCTAACACTGAGAAATGATTTTTCACATGGTGACCCAGATTTCATTCCCTCTATTCCCTTTTCTTTTCTGGAATAGAGTATGGAAAGCCTCCTTATTATTTTTTTTAATAAGTGGAAGCCAGTTGGTGTTTGCTAGGTGGTAGTACTAGAGAACATGGCCATTAGCATTCCTTTACAAAGTCCTGGGTGAAAACAAAGTCATTTCCAAAACTAGTGATGCTGAGAAGATGCCCTTTAAATAATCCTTCCCCACCTGAGTCTCTCTCTCTCTCTCTCTCTCTCTCTCTCTCTCTCTCTCTCTCTCTCTCTCTCAGAGAAGCATGCTAAACCTCATGCTTTAGCAAGGATACATTGGACAAGAGATCAGGTCGCCCCACATCTGTTTTCCTTTGTTGGCAATTGCCCCCTGCAGCAGTGGTTACAAAGAGAATAATCCAGGCACCCAGACCCACCGTGTAGAGGGTAGCTTTCTCTCACAAGATTAAACACCCCTTCAAAGCTGACAGGAAAGCAGAAAGTAGCACTTGAGCTCTTGACCTTGCCAAGTCCAGTCTGTTAAGCATCAAAGTGAAAGAGTGGCTTAATTAATAGAAAAATTAAAGTTATCAATAAATCCCAATGGAAATGAAAGGCGTTGGTCAATATCTATTGATTTTTGCTTCCCTGGGCTTTAGACCCTTCTAATACAACTCAGACTTTCTTTCTTTTGGCCTGTTCTGTTAGGTTCAGATTTAACCCTTAATGTGTCACCTTTGCCTGTTTTTTTTTGTTTGTTTGTTTGTTTTGTTGTTTTATTTTGTTTAATGCCCCCAATTAAAATGCAGTTCCATTTTAAAGCAGGAAAATTAAGTATATCTTGCCTTTGGAGTTGCAGTGTGTTTGTTTGTTTGTTTGTTTGTTTTGAAATAGAAGATTTTTCGTTTTTGAATGCCTTACCTTCTGTAATAAGTCTTTTCATGGCTCTTGCCTCATTGGACACTAAAAGCAGCCCTGAAAAACCTGAATTTTCAAGAGTTTATAATCTTTTTCTCCAAATTGTACAAATTGCGGAGGATTGTCCTACTCATGAGCGATCCTGACAAGCTTGGATCTGAGATTTCAGAACTCAGGCCTCACCAAGGGAACCATATGGAGAGATCAGAGGAAAAGATGCATAGGTTATTTATTGCATGATTTAATTTTCGTAGGCTACTGGTTTTGTACATATTAACCATTGCAAATGTCAGTGCTTTCTTGTCATTACTTTTGCATGCTTGTCCCCACTTCTCAGAGAGTACAATAAGAAAGTCAGAATCTTACAATTTTCAATTTCGTATTTATTGTAGTTTATTGTAGTTATTTTTTTTTATCATGAGGACTAACCATTTTATCTAGAACAATTGACTGCATATATAGTAGTGAGCATAAAGTTATTCATACTCAGCACAACCTCACAAGGATTTGCCAAAATCTGGAGATGAGTGATGGTCTAGGGCCTATTCTCTGGAAACAATGAGCATGAGATACTGCCAATGGGAAAGTGTGGATGTCAGACACCTGAAAGAAAAGGAGATAGGCTTGCTTGGACCGAGGCTCTAATGACTATGGGGAACATGAGAAGAGGAGAGAAGAGGAGAGGAGAGGAGAGGAGAGGAGAGGAGGGGAGAGGAGGGGAGGGGAGGGGAGGGGAGAGGAGGGGAGAAGAGATCAAGTACCCCAGAGACAAAGAATGGAAAAGCCTCCTCCTAGCCCTCACATCACTTAATGCAGCCTGTTAAAAAGACACACAGGCAAACTCTCTTCCAGAGTCCTTGTTTAAGACATCTGACCATTTTCATTTTGTAATGAATTTTGTAGAATAACGAGGCACAGTTTGGAAAGCACTGCTGTTGACAATGGGGGTGGGGTGGGGGACAGGAGGGCACTGATTGCTTGTGATTAGGCATCTGCTCCTAATTCACACACGGATGGATTTAGCTCCATGAATTAGTTTGAATACCCAGACACAGTGCTGAGAAGAAAGGAAGAACAAGATGGCAGTGGAACAAGGAAAGGTACCGCCCTCCAGAGTCCATTCTACCCAACTGTGTGCTGCAGTTTGAGGTTCTGACGGTTTACTTTCTACAGGTACACAGGTCACAGATTTCACCAAATGAAAATTTCTCCTGCTCCCTGAAGGACATGTGCCTCTTCTCTGTACCCACAGGCCTTGTTTGCTCCAACCCAGGTGGGGCTTGCCTAACTTACCACCACCATATCTATTTTCCCAAACTCACTACCTGATTCTCACCTTCAATTATCTCCTTTGCCAAAAGGAGAGCTGGCACTAAGCTGAACTTGTCTTCTCCTCCTTTAAGCCACAGAAGAATTTTCATCTTAGAGGTGGGGGCGGGCACCCTACAATAGGTTTTACTACCATAGGTTTGCTTGGTAATGTGTTTGGGTCCCCACATGGTCCCTTCTTCATCAAAATCATGGCAATTTAATCCATTCACATTCAGGATACTTGTATCCATCTTCCTCTACCTACACCTGCATTCAAAATATGTATGTAGTACAGTGTTTTTGCTGAAACAATTTCACAAATATTCCATTAATAAATACACCAGTACTGTTGGAATAACACCCTACCACCACCACCACCACCACCACCACCACCACCACCACCACTTTTGTCCCGTTTTTCTTCTCTAAATCATTTTATTTTCCTAATTCATTTCCTTTTCTCACTAAGCTATACTTGATTTGAATGGCTGTCAGGGGAAATACAAAGCTTGCCACTGGAACCTGTCAACATCCACCTGAGCCCATTCCCTCCACATCTGTCACCATCTGGAAGGATACCCAGTGATTTCAGGCTGTGTGGACTTTATGAAAATGGAAACATGTTGGAGAGTCCCCGAGGGCTAAGCCATTTTAAGAGCCCTTGTGAGATTTAGAGGGAAAGGGATTCTTTTTTTGGCAAAGAGTCTGAGAATTAGGTTGCATTCTAAATTAAGTAGGGCAAAATTTGTCATATATGGCCCAGTTCTGCACTTAGAAACTCAGCGTGTGCAAGCACCCCCCCCACACACACACACACTTTAATATCCATTCTAATTTGAGCTGACATAACAGAACAGCATACAGATTTACCTTTGATAGTACCAAAGTTCTTTCATGGGTAGTATATTTTATAGAAATGAGACAACAATGTAGTTGTGATCATGACTATTTTATTGATACAAAATAAAAAGCGTTCAAGATGGTGACACACACTATGTAGCTGAATTCAACTCTTATAACCCTCTGCTCTGGAAACTTGGGGAAGGGTCAGTTTCTCTCACTGGAAAATGAGGTTGTTGACTGATCTCCAAGAAGATAATTCTCTTACTTCCCTTGTTGGTGGATAGCTTATTAAAAGTCTGAAACAATTAGTCTGGATAGGGCCTGTGGTTTACACTTCTATTATAACTAGCTATTACATGATGCTTAGGTTGCTGGGCCATGGCACACATTCTAGAGATAAATGGTGTGCTAAATTCTCCTGACTTTCACATGCACATGGCGGAAGTTGAGGAAAACCTACTTCACTGAATGCAGATCTGCTCCCAGGTTTTTATTTATGTGGGTTTTATGAAAGTCATTCAGACTTATTGAACTGATTTGTAAGGATCTTCCTGTACCTGCAAGAGGCTATAAATAACTTGGATTTAGCAGTGATGGGAGTCTTTGGCAAGCCAGGGATTTCAAATGGAAATGTGAATCTGCAGAACTAGATAGAGCTTTTTACAACCGTGTAAGTGACTTCATCTGAGTAGATACCACTATTTCCTATTATCCCTATTCCTAAAACTTAGATTTATTTTAGAATGAAGGTAGAGTAAAAAATTCTCTACCAGATATATAGCTTGAAGTTCTGGAAAGTACCTGTGTTTCCTAGAGAAGAGGAGAAGCGACTATCAAGCCTTCCTCTTTTCTTTGACTCTGCATTTGAACAGTTGAGGATCTTCTGTGGGTTTGCATTCCAGAAGAAGCTGTCTTGGCTGAAAAAGGAGAAGATACTGTATTTCAAGATTTCAAGATTTTTGTTGTTGTTGTTGTTATCTAGTCAAGCAAATATGATTTTTCCATTATGACTTGTCAGGATGGAAAACCTTAGTCACTGAAGAGTGTGCAATCGTGTCTGATTGACAAGTAGTCACTGTGAGTGGAAGAGGTTGTATGAGTGAATAACTGTTGTTTGGCTTATGGAAATGCAGCTAGAGTCACAGGCAAGGTCCCTCCTCAGTCTTTCTTAAGACCACTGCATGGATAGAATTCCTGTTATGCTTAGGTGTGTAACTAAGATCCTATAGACATATTGTTGAGCCACTGCAGCTGAGAATAATGAAGAGTGTAAGATGTGGGGGAGGATGAGAATACATAGAATTAGTGAGTGTGATAATACTAAACATGTGTTTTGCTTAATACTACATGTTTAGCTACAACTCACCAAAGAGCTAGACATGAATGGTCTCACTTGCATGTCTCAGAAGAAGGCATTCTAGAGTTATTGATGCACTATGCTTATACTTATTTCAGATCACCATAATCAATATGCTTACCCTTCTTCCTGGCTTCCTATCTTTCTTAACTCTTGTAAGAATGGACTCTTGAACATTTTCTTAACGGGTCTCCACTTCCAAATCTCCAATAATTTGACAAACCTGAAGATGTGATGCTTTATTGAGCTTGTAATGGATCTCTATTCGTACTCCTTATTAAAACGCTGACTCTATGTCTTCCACATCTCATTGTCCCTCTGTGCGCAGATAGTGCTTCCTGGTGAGATGAATATAGATTCTCAAGTCACAGACAGCTGGCGTTCACATGCCAGCTCATCAGTTTATTAATTGTATAGACATGAACATCCACACTGAGATCAGTTTCCTCTCCTATAAATTGGGATTAACAATTCATCCTGGGCCTATTAATATAATTAAGTGAGAACTGAATTGAATTGCCTCTGCCATCTAACAGAAGCTGGCAACATAGACAGTCTTTAACAGGATGAGAAGGAAGACACCCTAGTCAGCAAGTAAGTTGTAAATTGCAGAGCTGGTTCTCATGAACCAGCTATATTTGATCATAAAATATTAGTTCTAACAGAAATGGGAGCTTCCACTATTGCATAAGGAGAAGAGATACCATTGTAGAATGAAGACTTTAGCATATGCACTTCTTTCCAAGAATATGTCTAGCTAAGCTCAACAAACCAATATACCTTGGCACTGCCCCCACCCTATGAAGAACAAAAAACAGTATAAGATTCCCGAGTTCCTCAACAGGTTGGCCCAGTTGAGAAATATAAGAAGTGCTAGCTGACACAAGACTAGATTGACTGTAAAAAAAAAAAAAAAAAAAAAAAAAAAAAAAACTGCACATACTTAAAAATCCTACATTTGTATTTTGGGATTTTATGCATAAGTGTGATTCTTAATCACATTGATTCTTGTTTATGTTTGAAATATATACCCGAGAGGCAAAATATACTAGCTGCTAAAATTAAGCAAGGAGGGATTTGCTTTTATTATGGACACAGTTTCGATTTTGGACAAGGTGTTTAACATTCCTTGGATCTCTGTCCTTCTATCTAAACATTGTGAATAACAGTGGTCCTACCACATAGGTTAATGGTAGGAGAAAAGACAGATGATGCCTGTGAGGGATTCTGAGAGTGGATATTCTCCAGAAAGAGTAAGCATTGCATCTACTTCTGTGGTTGCAATGGCCTTGTGAGTCCTCAGGATGCAAAGCTGTATAATCTTTGGATCAGAGAAACTAGGTTGGCAGATTTCAAGCCATGAGACACAGGCTGAGCTTTTTCTCACTTTTTCAGTCCAGTTGGCTTCTATGGAAGAAAGGAGTAGTACAGCATGGGTTGTAACAGTTGTTTAGGGATGCATAATTGAATAGGATATGTCATGTCCCTTCATTTGCCTGCTAGTGGTATCCATGGCAGAAACCTCAGCAAGAGATGACAAAGACAGAGCCAAAGCCAATGTCAATCTCATCTCTTCCACAACACTCTTTATTGAAATAACCTTCGGTGGCCATTCATAAATACCACCTCTTAAAGAAGCATCAACTGACCTATTCTTGCTCTAGCGGATGGTGAAGAAATTAGGATATGCAAATTCCTTTCCTTCCCCACTTCACCTGTTGCTAGTCAACTTCTAAACTTACAATGTTCTTGATGATGAGTCTTCCCCCGCCCCCACTGGCCTCTGTCTGTTTTTCACTCTGTTGCTTGCTAACTCAAGGAATTATGTACACTCTCCATATATATATATATATGTGGTGGTGAAGATGATGGTATTTTTTAAATTTATCAGACATCACATTTATATATCAAAATAAATCTTTACTTTCAACCTTATAGAAATGATGAAATGTGAATGTTTTCATTGAACATCCAAAGGCTGTGCAATGCTTTCTCATTTTCTTTTATATCCTTGATAAATAAACGTTTATCTTTATCTGTAACATGTGTCACTCCTGTTTTGTTAGAGAACTCTGATTCAAAACTAATAACAATGACATTTTAAACATAAGACTACACAACAATCTTTAAGATAGTTAACCTTTCTCTGTGACATTTCATTGGATGTCTAATTAGCAGTAACATTTGGTTGTTTGCCATCTGAAACTTAAGAGGTCTGTAAGCCCCAGAAAACTGAGCTTACTTAAACCATCGGTCATCATAATGAGAATTTCTGTCTTTAGAATCCCTTCTCCTTTTGCCCTTCTTTGCCCTTTTTTGGCCCCATCATAGATAATTTGTAACTTTCTGTTTGTCCTGGTTTTTCTAGTAAGAAGTAAAATATTTCTCTTTTATAACATTTACTTGGAGGTGACATTTTTTTTCTTTTTGCCAATTATGAAAAGTTCATCCAAGCTCCACTTTCCAGTAGCCTAGGGAAATCCTCAGCAAATCCTCTAGTAAAACACGGTAGTTCATTATCAAAGCAGAAAACAATCCTTTTATCGCATTATACCATATTTCCTTTTACTTTACATTATGGACTATTTCACTACCTAGTAGCCTTTTACACACACACGTTTATGTTATGGATACTGATATGGAATAATATTATACAAGTCGTTAAATATTCAAACATTTATTATATAAGCTTTTATCTATTACTTTCATATCAGCATTAAATAGGGAAAGAAGAAAGCAAACTGTTATCATGGCAAGTATTTTAAAAGCATTAATTTGTGTAATTTCACAATAACCCTATAAGGTAGCATTGTTATTCTCATTTCAATAAGATGTAACATTATGCTCAGAGTCTTAAGAAGTAATTATTCTACATATGAAATGAATATTTCTCTGTCTTGCTAGATAATTGCTAAATTGCTAACTTAAGAAATCACATTTTTTAGAGGTAAGGAGGTAAGTTTATCCACTATAGCAAGACTCTAGACATCAATGAGAACTCAAATCACAGCTGTGAATATTGGAGAATGACTATAAAGAGAGTAAAGAGAGCAACGAGAGTAATGGCTAGAATTATAAATGTATTTCACACACAGTGCTCAAAGTTTTGATATTTAATTGACAGTGGGGTTAGAGATGGTCATAGATGAGCCCGGAGCCACAGGAGGGAGTAGCTGATGAAAGGGTACAGCTGTAAATTCAGATAAGAGGTAAATGTGTGGGTGGCATCTCATGGTCTCTTCGACTGAGGACAGTGTAGATGGGAAACATGGCTGAAGGTGTCTACTGTAAGGTGGAGTAACTGAAACTAGTCGTCATGCTTCCTCAGTAAACTGAAGCTGAGTCACCAACAACACAGAACTTTGGGGAAGATTGATGAAAGTGGATTAATGGACACCTTGAAGTATGGACAACAGGGAACAGGCCAGGATGCTTTAGGGTCTGACTGATCTCTGAGTCAATCAGCACCAAAGCAGATGCATAAACTTATCTTGTCTTCTCTTTGTTCTTCTCTTTATTTAGCCCCATTCCTGAAGGGAGCAGTCAATTCATACTGAACAATGCGCGCGCGCGCACACACACACACACACACACACACACACACACACACACACACACTTCTTTTGTATGAGACAAACCCTGGGACTTTCAACACTAACATATCCAAAACTGCATTTAGTATTCACAGTGACATTTGCATGAGCTTTTTACTTCTCAAAGGTAAAAATGTGTATTTATGAGAAAACATGTTCATGGTTGACTGGTTGTTTCTTTTGTTGTTACTTAAAATTGAAATCCTCCAAGCAACTTGCAGCTACCTTATTTAGCTTTGGTAACGCCAAAAGGGGAAAAAGAGAAATATGACTCTTTAAAAATTATCATTAAACTATGAGTGGAGGAAAGGTTAAATCTCTTTAAAAATTGACTTCATTAGGATGCATACTAATTATGGCCTAACTAGTTATCTCAGAGACAAGATGGAGAGATTACACATAGATTAGAACCAAAGAGTCAGTCTGTGAGAGTCTGGTGACATCGTCCAAGATAAGAACTCACATTAACCTAATTAGATCTGTGAGAAAACTTACCGAAGTCTTCCGAGAGATTGAATCCTTTGACCTTGTGTGACAAAAATTAATCCTAAAAAATGAAAAACAATCCCTAATAGTAAAATAAACCCCTTAGACAGTATTCAGATTCTCTTCATCATTCAGATATCTATTTTGCCTTTTTTGCTGTAGCAAATTGTTCTGACTCCTGTAGTCCCCTTTGTCTGAAGGCATGTGGTTACAAACTGATCCAAAACTGTGACTCTACATTTTCTACATGGGTTCCAGTCTCAGTAAGTCCTTGTCACCAAGGGGACTTCCTCACTCCTCTTTTCTGGAGCAGAAGTTGTGCAGGGAGCGGAGGAGACACTATAAATGTGACATCTTTTTTATTCAGCAAAGGCTTACTGTGCTCTTCTGCCTGCCTGAAATCAGGGAGGAGACAGCACTGGCGTCCCAGAATAGCCCCCAGGCCGACTTAGAAGGCTGACTGTAATTCCTTTGTGACCTGCACTCTGCCTTTAATAACTAAGGTTTTATTACCAGCCATTTTTCAGGTAGCAGCCTTGAGCTACATTTTCTTTTTCTTTTCTTTCCTTTTTCTTCTTTCTTTTTTATTAGATATTTTCTTTATTTAAATTTGGAATGTTATGTCCTTTCCTGGTTTCCCTCCGAAAATCCCCTCCCTCTATTGCCTCCCCCTGCTCACCAACCCACCCACTCCTTCTTCCTAGCCCTGGCATTCCCGTACACTGGGGTATAGAACCTTCACATGACCAAGGGCCTCTCCTCCCATTGATGACCGGCTAGGCCATCCTCATCTATATATGCAGCTGGAGCTATGAGTCCATGTGTACTCTTTGGTTGGTGGTTTAGTCCCTGGAAGCTCTGGGGGTACTGGTTAGCTCATGTTGTTGTTTCTTTTAGGGCTGCAAACCCCTTCAGCTCCTTGAGTTGTTTCTCTGGCTTCTTCACTTAGGGACCCTGTGCTCAGTCTAATGGTAGGCTTCGAGCATTCACCTCTGTATTTGTCAGGCACTGGCAAAGCCTCACAGGAGACAGCTATATCAGGTTTCTGTCAGCAAGCTCTTGTTGGCATTCATAATAGTGTCTGAGTTTGGTGATTGTATATGGGATGGATTTACAGGTGGGTCAGTCTCTGTTCCACACTTTTTAACTCCTTCCATGGGTATTTTTTCCCCTAAGAAGGATCATGGTTTGTGAATTGTATCTTGGGTACTCCGAGCTTCTGGGCTAATATGCACTTACCAGTGAGTGCATACCATGTGTGTTCTTTTATAATTGCGCTACCCCACGCAGGATGATATTCTCTAGTTCCATCCATTTGCCTAAGAATTCCATAAATTCATTGTTTTTAATAACTGAGTAGTACTCCACTGTGTAAATGTACCACATTTTTTTGTATACATTGCTCTGAGGGACATCTGGTTTCTTTCCAGCTCCTGGCTATTATAAATAAGGCTGCTATAAACATAGTAGACCATGTGTCCTTATTACATGGTGGAGAATCCTCTGGGTATGTACCCAGGAGTGGTATTAGTGGGTCCTCGGGTAGTACTATGTCCAATTTTTTGAGGAACCACCAATCTGATTTTCACAGTGGTTGTACCACTTGCAATCCCCCTAGCAATGGAGGAGTGTTTCTCTTTCTCCACAACCTCACCAGCATCTGCTGTCATCTGAGTTTCTGGATGTAAGAATGAGTAGAGAGTAAGCAGCAAGGAGAGATAAGAGATAAGAGCATTCCTAAGAAATATGGAACCAACAGATTGGGAAAAGATCCTTACTAATCCTACATCCATTAGAGCACTAATATCCAATATATACAAAGAATTCAAGAAGTTAGACTCCAGAGCACCATGTAACCCTATTAAAGATGGGGTACGGAGCTAAACAAAGAATTCTCAACTGAAGAATACTGAACAGCTGAGAAGCACCTAAAGAAATGTTCAACATCCTTAGTCATCAAAACAACCCTGAGAGTCCACCTCACACTAGTCAGAATGGCTAAGATCAAAAGCTCTTTTCTTTAGAGCTGGATGAGAAGGGAAGAGGAGCAAACCTGAGTAACAGAAAATCTCTGCCTGCTAACAGCTTGTAGACCCGCTAAGGGTACAGACATATACAAACAATAATGAAGAAACGAGCGTGGCAGATGAGATGAGTTAGACATGTTACTACCCAATGTGAACATGTAGAAACATTAGTATATGCAGGATAGCTTTTGCAGACCTGCTAGGGTACTAGGGTCAAAGTAAGTATCCAGTAAACATTTGGGGAAGGAGTAAATGCCATTATGTCATAAATTCATATCAATATGGCTTTATAAATGGTAAAATCTTTAGGATAAGATATTTTAGTTTCTTTTAAAAACTAAAACAGGCAATATGTACTATCATGGATTGAAATTTTAAATCATCGCAAAAGAAATGTTATCTACCATAGTAGGGTTTCTCATGAAGATATAATTTAAGCTCAAAGGCTAACGTACTTATATAAATATTACATTGCATGTAAATGATGTCAGTAGCTGGTTCAAGGATAATCCAAGAGGAGTCTTAGTTAATTAAATGATAGCATATATAGCAATGTGCTATATATGCAAACAATAATGAAGAAATGAGTGTGGGAGATCAGATAAGGCAGGCATGTTACCACCTAAGTGTGAACACGCAGAAACTTCACAGGGTACAGTAGTACATGGAGAATGTACTAAGTTCTGTGATTGTGTAAGGTAGTCACGCCTGAGTCAAAGGGTTTGGGCACTGTCAATCCTGGTAGGTTGTAAAATCAATGTTATTTGGGGTAACACCTTTCAGTCAAATACCACTTTGTATTCTGACTGAAAGCACTAAGACGCAAATGTCCTCGCCATCACCATTAAAACTCTGGGAAAATTGGTCCATGTTGGTATCTGTCTCAGAGATCCTTCCAAATAACCTTAATTTCTAGAATGACAGCCACATGGTAGTATATGTTATCAACCACAATTTCTTTTTTTTTTCAACTTTTATTAGATATTTTCTTCATTTACATTTCAAGTGTTATCCAGAAAGTTCCCTATATCCTCCCCCCTCCCGGCCCTGCTACCCTACCCACCCGCTCCCACACCCTGGCCCCGGTGTTCCCCTGTATTGGGGCTTATAAAGTCTGCATAACCAAGGGGCCTCTCTTCCCACTGATGGCCAACTAGGCCATCCTCTTCTATATATGCAGCTAGAGACACGAGCCCAGGGGGTACTAGTTAGTTCATGGTTATTCTTCCACCTATAGGGTTGAAGACCCCTTCAGCTCCTTGGGTACTTTCTCTAGNCATTCCTCTGTTGAGGGACATCTGGGTTCTTTCCAGTTTCTGGCTATTATGAATAAGGCTGCTATGAACATAGTGGAACATGTGTCCTTGTTACCAGATGGAATATCTTCTGGATATATGCCCAGTAGAGGTATTGCAGGATCTTCTGGTAATACTATGCCCAATTTTCTGAGGAACCGCCAGACTGATTTCCAGAGTGTCAACCACAATTTCTAGGCAAGAGAATTTCATCTAAGGATCTCGCAGGGAAGAAACTTAAGCTCCTATGTTATTTTTAAAAACATTATTTATGCTGTAGAAGTCATAATATCGTCCTCATTAACATAATGATATGAATTAAGTTTATGACCATAAATGTTACAATACATACTTTTGATGCTCTTCACATGTGGGTGCCTTAGTCAGATTTTGTCTCCAAGACAAAATACCTAAGTAATTTAAGTAGTTTAAGGGGAGGTTTATGTCATATCTTCAGTCCCTAGTCCAGGACTCCATTAATTCTGAGTCTATCAGAAGGTAGGGAATAACAGCTCAAGGGACTATGCTCTTGTCTGCAGACAGAAACGAGAAAGAAGGGAGTGGGGGACAGTTATAGGATTCAAAGATATGTCTTCATTTACCTATTTCCTCTGGCATGGACTCATCTCTAAGATTTTCACTGTGTCCTTTAGTGCCACTAAAAGCAGTGAACGATTGTTTTCAACATATGAGACTATAATGTATATTTCATATCCAAATCATGATAGTGAAGCTGGTGGTGATTGGAGTTCCAGCAGAATTGAAAGGAGCAGTTACCTAAGACTGGCTGCTTTGTAGAATGCCGTGACAGATGTGTTGGAAGAAAAATCTCTGTGCTCCAGTGGGGGACTCATGACTAAACAAATAATTATGATACAGAGTTAAGTTATCCCAAATACTGTAGACATATTGAAGGATATTATGCAAACAGGTAATCTGATAATGTTATTATCCTAAATAATTCATTTTAATGGTACTACAAGATTATCAGGGACAAAATTAACAGGGACAAAATTGAAGCCAATGCCAAGTCAGTAAAATGAAAATTAAGGTAATTGTTTAGGTTTGTAAGCCTTAGAATTAGGTCTTTCCAAATCTGGAATTTTGTTCAAATATAGCCAATGGTTTAAAATGATCCCTAAGTACCTAGCTGAGTAAGAGGGTAAGTTCAGGTATATCATATCTCGGGAAATATTTTTGGAAAAACATTCTTGAGTGATTCAGTAGCTGAACTTCATAGGGTAACATGAATAGTTAAAATTAAGAATGAAAGAAATTAGAGCTTAAGAACAGATTGGGAAAGGGTAACCAAGGGTTTGGCAAAGGCCCACAGATGGAAGAAATTCAAGGAGGGTTTAGAGGGCAGGGGAGAGAGCTCTAATTTTATATCTCATATGTTTTCTTCCTTGCCTTTATTCTCCTCCCTCTCCATCTCCTTTCCTATCCCTGTAGAAATAGAAATTATATTTTTTCCAAGAAAACAGTTATTAGTTGTATTGATTTTTTTACTTTAGTTTTTTTTATATTGTATTTGATCTATTTTTGTTCCAATTTTTTTAACCTTGCTTTCAGTTGTGTCATCATGTTAGACTATTTGGAATTTTGTAAATGCCAGATTTATTGCTTAAACTGTCCTCTTCAAAGTACTTCTCTATATCCCATGGTTTTGAAATACATTGTCTTCATAGCTCCTCACCTCAAGATGTTTATGAAATATCCCCTTAGATTTCATCCTTACTATTGATTGTTCAAGAAAGTATTCCATACTTTCTCAGTATAACCCTCAGATTTCTCAGAGATAACCCCCATTCCTACTTTCTCATTTCTCACTCTTGTAGTATCACTGTTGGTAAGAAGCATAAAATCTGAAGACAGCACAGGCACCCACACAATGCGAGACTTTTGTGTCAATTTTTCTTTCTATTATTCCTCTTAAAAGTGAGTAAATTATTTCCATGGAAGCAAATAAATGTTTTTAATTATTAACAAGCTCAAATAATAGATACTTTAGACTAACACTGCCTAGACAAGTGATAGTTTAAAAATACATGCTGTTTTGTTATTTTCCATATTAAAATACACTTGAAAATATAAATAACACCAGCACTTTTATTCTGCTGTAATTATCAGCTATATATAACAGCAAGGATGTTAGAAAGTTGTAAATAAATCCCACACACGTTTTAATTTAAACGGTTATAAGGACTGAAAACAAGTAGCTAGAATTCAGTCCCAATTCCTCCTCCACAAGTTACAGTGTTAGCATGAAATGAAATGTGTCTGCTCACACTCAAAAAACAAACAAACAAACAAACAAACAAACTTTGCTCCACAATGGGAGCTAATTTTAATTAATAAAATGTTTTTTTTAATTTTCCTTTAAGACAATTATCTCAAAGAACTCTAAAGATGAAACATTAACTCAAATTATATATATATATATATATATATGAATTTTAAATATTATAGTCTTGCCTTCTGCATGTGCAATTATATCTCTAAGAAAAGCAATTTACAATTTTTGTTCCCACTCACTTCTTAGTCTCTTCTGCTCACAAAAGCAATCATCGACATTCTTGTGTCTCATCTCTAGCAACCTTTCCTCCTCTCCCTTCTCTTCTTCTCCCACCTCCCTCCCTTCCTCTTTCTCCCCATGCAATGTGGTCCACCCTAGAACTGGATATGTAAATGATGATACACTGTATTTTTGATCCTCATGCCTCTCATACATGGAGTGCAAGGGTTACAGACATGTGTGACATTACCCAGCATCAGGCTTCTGTATGTCAATCAACCGTTGTGATAACAGAGACACATCATCTATGTATTTTCTTGGGTACAGGCTATATAGTCACAATTTCAAAATAAAGCCAGCAATGGTGTCTTAATAATAATAACACAGGAAGATTTTATTCTTATACACTTGCTTTTAATTTCCTGTTTTGCATGGAGAGGAATACAGACTATTTTTGGTTAGGTAATTATATCCAGCAGCTAAAGCCATGTTTTCTCAGCAGGTGAAACTAAGCTGAAGGTATAAGTACCAGAGGGCAACATGGAATCCAAGGAATTGTATAAAGTTCAGTGATGTCAAGTCAGGTCCATGTGCAGGGGTGATTCATGCAGAAAAATAGCTGTAAAATGTTCAAATACCCACAAGTGGGAACGAATTTGCAAAATTCAAAACACTGGGTTCTGAACTGACTAGATGATTTCTCTCAGGAGTTGGCCTTTTAAATGTGTTTCTTACTCTGCCCAAGCATACTCCAGAGGATACCTTTAAATTGTAAGTCCACTTCATGTGGACCATGAGCATACAGTGCACATATCTCCTTTCGTGATTATAGTTAAATATAGTTTCCTCTTAAATATAAGAGGAAATTATAACAAATAAAAAGGCAGCTAGCTGGTGTTGCAACAAATGAATGCAGCATACAACCTTTCACTTGTAGTGCACAGAACAGAGAAGGAAAAGAATCTGCATGCATTCCTGATTTTAACTGTGCATCCAAGTCCTCTCAACCAAATTTAGGTTTCTCTTTAGCAAGCAATGCAAAGCCCTCAAAAGCGAAGCATCTTTTTCAATCTCAAATCCCCCAAGGCATTGTTTAGAAAGAATGATCTCAGCGGGCCTGAGATTGCTAATGTTAGGTAGACATGCTCTCATATGTCAACCTTGTCTGACATCTAAGAACCAGGGTTTCAGGAAGACTCACATTATTCCTTAGCTGACAAGAGCCAGTGACTGTATCCTAACTAGATAGACAAAAGCAATGTACAAAACTTGTACTTTTGCTAGCCTTCTGGGAGTTTGGAATCTTGGGGAATATGAAGCAGAAGCTGCTTACAAGACGAGATCTCAATAAAACTCTATACACCGAGTCTCTAATGAGCTTTCTCCCAGGGAACAGCATTTCAACTGTTGTGACAACTTGTTTCTGGGGGAATTAAGTGAATCCCAAGTGCCTCCTTTAGGAGATAGCTACTAGAGGCTTGTACCTGTTATCTTCTGAATTTCCCTCATACTCCTGTCTTTCCGCCAATGTGTTTGTGTCTTCCTGAAGCACACAATGAATCCTGGCCATGACTATGACTCTATACTGCACTCTGCTTGTCCTCGGAGTAAATCCATGAGCTTTAGCATGAAGTCCCAAATACATGCTTCCATCATACACAATGGATTAGTCTCTCTTTTACACTTCTATCTTAGTACTAGCTGTTCAATTTTTGAAGAGAACTAAGGGACACATTTCTTCCAACAAGACCACACCACTCAATCCACAAGTAGTTCCACTCCCTAATAATCAAGCATTCATGTATGTAAGCCTCTGGAGGCTATCCCTACTCAAACCACCACAGATACCAATAGCCCACATTTAGTATACCCAAATATTTATGACAACTGAACCTGTACAGTGCCTATTGGATGCTTCTTAAACTTTAACTTTGATATATTCTATGTAACTTTCTGGATTTCCATTATGTAGCCAAATGAGATCTGTAGTTGGTATAGCATTCTCTGAGGAGCACATTTATACTTAGGTTATAAAAATATTTATCTTACAATTACTGCCATAACCTCCCTGGGCTTCAACTTCTTTATCTGTAAATGAGTATTGACATCATGTACCTACTGATTTCTTGTGAACATGAAATGGGTTCAGATATCCAAAGTGCCCATATTGTTAGTGGTGCCTACTGCATGTGAAAAGTTTAATTACAGGCAGAAATGATAACTGCCCAAGCTCACTCAGGTAAATAGCAGCTGTGCCTGAATTCCCCCAGACCATGTGGCACTGCATAGCTCTTCTAGACTGCTGTAAGTAGACAGGAAAGAATATATTTTGTTAAGCATGTTATAATTCTTTACATTCCTTCCAGTGCATTTGAGGAAATTCACAGGTCATTTTTGATGGTATAGCAACTGAAAATTTGAGGTCTTCTCTCAATCTCATTGACAGCAAAGAATTAAAAGTTTGACTACTCCACTTATTATATGAATCCTTGAAAATTAGAGCCTGTCCCAATAACCTTGGCAGCCAGCATTTAATTTGTCCCATCTTGTGATTCTGATCCTATTTTCTTTGGCTTCTCCATGTAGAATAGTCCTGATGTGATGGGATTGCGCACATCAAAGCATTTCAAATAAGAGGCCTTGTACTTCACAATTAGTGGGCTTGTACAAATCTGAATCATTTCAACTCGTAGCCCAGACAGAAAAAAGTAATGGATTGCTTGCTAGTAGAACTTTCAGACATTCTCCAGTGTAAATTTTATCTTACGAGACCTGAAGAACCTGGGGGAATGAAACACTGCCAATCTGAAGGTTTCTTACTCATATATCATGAAAATTACATATAATTTCTTAGGCTTTGATATTTTATATTTCAGTTCGTGAAAACTGCATTCTGGAATAATTACTTGAGAATGCTATAATGATCCTGTCTTTTCCTCTTTTATACTTGCTTTGTTCCAAATAATGAATAAACCTGTGGCAGGAATAAGTGTAAAAAAAAGTAGTTTTTACAGTTCAAAGCAAGAACCAAGACAATGAAGAATATCCTTAATTTTAAGTATAAAGCTAAGTGCAAGGAGATATTGCATTTTAAGGCCAGTTATTCTGAGATATGATGTTATAAAAATAAATTCAGATAAAAGGGTAATGCTTTACAAAATACATTCACCAAATACCTTCCATTCACTAGTGGATTTGTCTTTCCAAGGACTATGAACTCAGATACATTCATATGCTTGTTTGTTTTTTTATAGTGTTTGTTTGTTTGATTGTTATTTGTTTGTTTTTTTAAGAAGCAAGAGCCATTCGAAGGTCACACTGCTGAAAAGAAGCAAAGGAAAGGATCATCTATCTGTTCATGTGCTAGGGAGCTGGTGTGGAAAAGATAAGCACAGCATAGGCCCTCTGCTCCAAGGTCTGGTGTCTATGGGCTTGATATTCAGATGGGCCTGATCCCTGTTCATTACAGCAAACAAAGCGTGTTAATTTCTTAAGCACTATAACTGGGTACCATCAACCTTTACATTTATTCATGTGTATGTATGTGCATGGACACACACACGCTGAGGTAGGTATATGGAGATCAGAGAAGAGCTTGTCAGGGCTGGGTCTCTCCTCCCATCATATGAGGGATGGGGACTGACCTCATATTGTCAGGATTTGCACCCTGACCCTTCTATCCAGACCTATCCTATTGTTTTTAAAATATATTATATTTTCTATGCCCATTCTGATCATCACAGCCTTCTAAATAATGTTTAATAGACAGCTAGAGATGCAAGATAAAGAGTAGAGTCTTCTTACATTAGACCATTACACATAAAACTTTGTGAGGACTCTTTTTTATATAATAACTTCTCAACAAAGGAGACCTTTACCCTTCAAAGCATATGGTTCAGATTATAAGCCCTTTTATCTGTGAATTAATTTTACTTTCTCTCACTATTTAGACTCCTCTTGTAAATTTCTGGGTTAAAATAATCCTTCATTTCAATCTTGAATTACTTTTTGTGTTAGAGATTATCTATTCTGAATGAAGTCCCATAGTAACCTAAAAAGAAAAATTCAGGTGCACGGCAGGGGGAGAGAAATGAGGAAGCAGGTAGGATGAGACAGCACTAAGACAGAACCTTGGCTGCCATGTTTACTGCTGAACCTGCACTTCCTAACACAGCATGGAGAAGCCAGTATGGATGTAATAATTATGTGCTGAAATACTGAGGTAGGCTAAGCAGTTCACACAGAGATGCTTGGGGAGCATAGAGTGCCTATTATCATATGAGAAGAAAGGAAAATAAAACTCTCCCCAAAAGGCATCAAAAGAGAGGAAAAAAAGATCAAGAAAACATGTTCCAACATCAGTCCGTAGCACACAAATCTTCAGCTGTGCTATGAAGTACCAATTACTTGTTTTACGATTAAGCAGGGGAAGAGTTTATCTACACTTAAAGTGCATTTTAAGAACTGGATCCAGCGTGTACTAAAAAAGAAGCTGTTGAGGCTCTATCCTGGGGAGAGGTGGTGCTGCCCTGAACACTTACAGAGGAGTCTCTGGCAGGTTAGCACCTCATCTGCTTGACAGTTTTGGTTTAGCAGAGGCAGCAGCAGCAGTGGGCTTGTTTAACAGCCCTTTTCAACTCTGTAGCTTAGTGATTTGGAACAATCCATCCCTACATAAATAATTTACAAAGAAGGAAGACTACGCCAGACAATCTCAGCAGTTTTGCCTTTAATAGTGTACAAGACATTTCTCCACTCCCACACCCCGCAGGAAGGGAGGTAGATACAATTTAAATGTTTTGATTACAAAATGTTAGAATTCCCATGGTAGTGATGAAGATCATCCTAAAAGAGGACCACAGTAGGGCTTCAACATGGCCATCTCTTTCCCATGCCTACCAGCTATTGAGTTTGCTGACTAAACAAAGCAGATTTTCATAGAAGAACTTCATTTTATCCTTACACTTTGGAAGAACATAATTTATATTTATTGTAAAGTGTATGAGTGAGTTTGTGTGTTAGTGTGAGTGTGTGTGTACAGGTACACATGCTGGGGAAGTGTGCCATACCTGAGATCTTTATATACCTCTTTGTTTTGGGTGAGTTTCTGAGGGTTTTCTTTTGCATCTAAGAAGGTTGAAATTAGTTGGTAATTAATTCTTTTGTAATGGTATCAAGTATTTTGGAAATTTGCTCCTTCATGGACAATGATAAATAAGAGAAAACTGAATAGGGCTGGAGAGATGGCTCAGCCATTAAAGGTTAGACTCACAACCAAAAATATAAGAGAAAACTGAATAAAATCATATTCTTGGGCCCTAATAGTAGTGAATAGTTTAGGAAGTAAGATATCCACATAAATACCATCTTCCTGAGCCAAATCTCTCCCTCTTTGGTTAATAGGAGAGTCTTATATAACCCTTATTTGTAGAATTTATAGAAAAGTAACATATATAATTACATTTATAGGATATTTGCAGTAACTTAACTGCAGACCTCTATTCTAACAAATTTCATTGTTCATTGTTGTTGATGATACTTAAATGCTTGAAGGATTGGCATCCACCATTGGATTTTTATGTCTAGACTGTCCTCTACTCCCAAATACCTTTCACATAATAACATCATCATAAAAAACTTATTTATCATCATCATTATGATTAGCATCTCATTTTAATTTTATCACTGCCAGAGATTTCCAAATGTTTAAGTAGATGAGAGATAAAGTAAGACCAATCTCTCTTTCTCTACTTCTGTCTCCCCCACACCCCTGGCCAACCCATCTCTTTGCCATTCTATTCCAGTGAGAAAGAAAGTGTACATGACAACTAAAAAAAGAAAAGAAAAAAGAAAAAAAAGAAAAAAGAAAGCCATGATCATATTGTAGGCTAAGAGATGATATGAGAGGCACAAATGGGCTGATAGGATAGAGTGGGATAAGGTTAGGGAGAAGCAGGGGAACTCTGAAAGCATGTCTATGGAAGGCACCCACCACCAATGAGAAGGACAGCTACTCCCTAATCTTAGAGCACACCTTTCCAAGGTGAAGTAACAGAGGAAGCAGTGTCCTGTGTCAGTCTTCACTGAGAGGTGATGGATAAGACTGATATATATTTAAAAAAAAAACATTAAGACATTTATATAAGACAACCCTTAACAGTAAGCAGAGTATATGGTTCATCTCGAGTGAGGCAATAAGCAGAATCTATATAAAGGACTATTCTGATTTTAGGTTGAGGGTGGAATTTCTTCATCTGTGTTTCAGGATAATGTCTTCAGCTCTGGGATCTCAACAGCAGCCCTTACCACAAGCTGTATGTTATGTATGTATGTATGCATGTATTTTTTACAAGAATTCCATTTGCTTTCTTTCAAGATATTTTCTCCTGCTTATCATTATGAGTAAGCTGCCTGCTAGATTCATCTCTAAGCTTCCCAAGAATGGCAACAGGTCTGGTCTTGCCCCTGATGCATTGGAGGACAAAGCATATTGTGGATCTGATGAATGTTTCTCAAAACCATGAGGAAGTATTTAAACAAATATAGACACACTCCTTTAGGGAAATTAGTTAAATCCAGAGCCACCTAACAATTATAATGATAGAATTCAGGAGTCAGTAGTGTATGAATAAAACTAAGAAGAACAAAGAGAAGAAAGGAAGGGTTGGGAGGAAAAAAGAAAGAGAAAAGGACTGAATATGACCATAGAAAAATTTCTGTAAATGGTTCACCAAACAAAATTTAAGACAGTGCAGAAGCTAATCATATCAGCAGTTATTAGGAAAGGATTTTCCATGATGAATTTAGCCTAACTCTTCCTGCGGGACACTTACGATTCAGAATAAATGGCTCTGATAGTTCAGTAGCCATGCCTTCCATGGGTGGGCATTTGCCGGGACTTGGAGGAAAAATTTTTGCAATTTTAAACTGTTTAGTCGTTTCTAGGCATGCTGTGATTATAAGTAATATTATTTCTGATTTTTTGAGTGGATGCTAAGGGCTACCAATTAAAGTGAACTTCTGAAATCTCTCGAGCTCATACGTTCATGGAACAAAACAAAAAAAGAAAATTCATTTCTCCTTCCTTGTTGTTTCCTTTTGTATATTACAATTCTACTTCTCTTTCTACTGGGCAGCACACAGGAAGAAAAATATGAATAGAACAGTAATACCTTCAGGGTAATGTAACCAGATTGATTTCCAGACAGCCAGAGCAGGGTTATTCTGCTGGAGAGCTGGGACTGAATGCTGTAGTTGTATTTTGAGGTAGAATCCAACGCTGGCATGCTTATCTAGGAATAATGGGGATTACGATTACATCGCTGCCACAGAAGCTTTGGTGAGACCTGTGAGTTCAAGGTGAAAAGGACAAAGGAGATAATAGGATTTGAGCAATGGACAAATAAGTAAAAAATAAATAAATAGATAGGTAGATAGGTAGATAGGTAGATAGATAGATAGATAGATAGATAGATAGATAGATAGATAGATAGACAGACAGACAGATGCCCTGAACTTTTCTCTCACCTTATTCTGCTTCATATGCTCGTTGAAGCATGCTTCATGGTAAGCATGTTTTTGTCAGATTTAGCTCTGCTTAATTTTCCATGAACAGAGGAGAAATCAGAAAGTGCGAATATAGCACAATGGAGTATTTGAAGGGTACAGATACTAGATATAATGGCTGCATATGGCTTCACTGGATAACTGAAAACCTCTTGAGGCAAAGAGGCAACCATTGTACTATTATACCATGTGCGTAGAATGGCAACCATTAAGGAGACAAATGTTTCTCAAATATCTCTTTGATATGACTTGAAGAAGAAAAGTTAGGAACAGGAAGAGAAGCCCTTGTGGGGAGTAGAATCGTTGAGAGAACCTTGAAGAAGCAAGGGCAACATCTTACAAAACTTTAATCCCAGCACTCAGGAGGCAGAGACAGGTGGATTTCTCAGTTTGAGGCCAGCCTGGTCTCCAAAGTGAGTTTCAGGACAGCCCAGGCTACACAGAGAAACCCTGTCTCAAAAACCAAAAAGACAAAAACAAACAAACAAACATGCAATTCTGAGCAAGGATGAGTGGATTTGAGCACAGGCAGCTAATGGGGAAATGGTGAACTACTGGGAAACTCTGACAACTGACTGCTTCACCAGGTCTTTTAAGCCGTTTCCCTTATGAATAAATGTGAATCCATACACTTTGGGACAAGATGAAATGCCCTTCACTTACCAAACCATAAGACAATAAGAACAGAGAAGTTTTAAAATTCAGTTTGAAAATTCCTCTTAACTCCATTGTCCTCTAAGAAATTCTTTTCATGAAAAATTCAGTCTTATTAATTCTTTTCAGTGGTAAACTGAGGTAAAGAACTTTCTTATTCTTTTTATGAAGAAAGCAGAGGGTTTGGCAATGATAGTGTATGTGAAGGTTTGCTTCTAAAGTAAAACAAAACCCTTGTATTTTCACTGACTCATGGATCAAAACTGATTCTCTTTCAGTCCATATGTATATGTATATTATATACTCACATACACACTAAAATAAGAATGTAGATTCTTCTTTGTTCCCCATTACCAACATTATACTTCTACTGAACAAAGAAAAAATTACTATATTTCTGTGGGACTTAAAGATAATTTTAGTAGACTGTGGTTTCCAAACTAACTATATAGGTCTTCTCTGTATTCTTCAATAACAAGATTGATATTATATTGGTTGATAAATCTTAATTCACTGATTATAAAGCAACAAAAATAAGTTTCCTTTGTTTTTGGTTTTGAAAAGTCTGGAAAACTACTCCAAGACAAATACCTTTATGGTTTTATTTTTCTTCTGGAATTCACCCTCCTTAAAATTAAAACGCCACTTCTTTCTCTTCTTAGCCTGTGCCCCGCTGATCAGCTCTGAGGGTGTGCTGCATAAAGCATTACGGATGTCTCCTTTGCAAGAGCTGGTGCATAAGACTAGAATCTGAGGTTATTTGAAAAATTGTTCTTCCTAGGACACAAAGGAGGGGTATTCATGGAGAGAATAAACAACATTTGGTGTCACTTTAGAAAATAAAATATGCCATAATGGAAGTTTGTACAAACTTGTCATTTGGGGGAAACAAACCAGCAAAGAGCACTGCAGGCTTAAAGACAGGAGATGCAGTATCCCTCCTTTGCTTTTCTAGACTCTTCTTAAAGAATCAAGACGCCATCATCTTCCAGGCCTTGAAATAATCCATGCCTTCTGAGGCAAGTGAGATTTCTCAGAACTCTCTACTAATCCCTGAACATTCCTGTAGAAAGTCAGATTTGCTTCTAAGGAAACTTAAGGAAATGGGTTTCTTTAAAAGGATTGCAGCAATCTGGATGTGTTGTCCAACTAAAATGGTTTCTAGCAAGAATTGGGTTCTGTCATAGGAACAAGTTCTATACAGTTTGACAAAGGTATCATTGCTGTAATACATTTAAACCTTGAACAGTCATAGTGTACTTCAACTTTATCCTGGGACGGTCATTCAAGAACAACTCAAGTTAAAGTGTCTCTAGTGACCAAAAGTGACAAAGTTCAATTAATTTTGATGAACTTGGTTAGCAGCTCTAATCCTGAATATATATATATATATATATATATATATATATATATATATATATATATATATATATATATTTGTTTGTTTTAGGATATTAGGGCTCAAAGTGATCAAATGGCAATAATTGCCTTAGTTCTGGCTAACAGAGCAAAATACCATAATCTAGATGCCATGAAAGTAACTTAATTTTATTTTTCACAGTTCTATTAAAAGAGAAATGTAAAACCAAAGCATTGTTAGATTTCATGTCTAGTGAAGGCCCATTCCTGTTGCCCCTGGACCAAGTTTGAGAGACTATTATCTCCCCCATTGAATTATTTCAGAGCACTCAAAATGGGAAAAAATGTAGTTAATCATAAACATATGGGCATATTTCAAGACTTTCAACTATATTCCATTTATCTGTGTATCTACCCAAGGCAGAATCACACAGTGTTGATAACTGTCGCGTTGGGGTCAGTTTTGAATTTGGGAAGTACTAATTCTCCAATTTTTTCAAGATTATTTAGATAATCCAGGACCTTCATTATTGCCTGTGTCTTTGTTTATTTGTGGGGAAAGTAAGTGAATGTGAATGTGAATGGAGCTTTTTTTTTTTTCCTTCTTTTCCGGTCTGGATTACTCTGAGTTTTGGATTTGACATAGGGAAATCTGGAAGAAAGGCAAAGAAGTAAGTCTTCTAGTCAGAGTCCTCCACCTACAAGTATAAAATAGTTCACCTTCTTGTAAGCAGTCTACCCTTGAAATAAGATATGATGGCCTTAGCTCTGGGAAATATGTGGCAGCATTTAAGACAGAGAGTAAATAAGGAATAAAATTAGAGCAGAGTTCATGCCACAATTGGAGTCCAGAGGAGGCCCCGATACACAGTGAGCCACCTTCAGATGAGAGCAGACTTCTGCTTCTGGAAATCATTCTGATAACCACATGGACAGTTAACTGAATGCAGCATTACTGTACAATTCTTCCTGGATTGCTGGCTTCTATAGCCCAGGAACTAAGAGAAAAAGTCACAAATGTATTTCATCAATTTCTAATCTTGTTTGTAAGTATTTGGAGTGAACATCTTTAGAGGGGTTTTGTTGTTTTTTTCTGAGTTAAAGCATAGAGATTAGAGTGGATAGAGACCATTGCTACACTGACTGACTTGTTAAAAAAAATAAAAAATAAAAAATAAAAAAGCCTGCAGAGCAAAGTCCGAGTTTTCAATCAGTCAACGAAAGACACTGGGAGACACAAGACATGGCAGCAAAGCCACTCAGAGCTCCTCATCCCATCATTTAAACTGAACCATTTGATTGGGAAGCTCAGCAGCTGTGAACCGCTCCCAGAGATTTACCCACTCGCGTCTCTTTGTATAAAACTAGTTTAAAATTAAGTTAGCTCATCTCCAATGCATGAGATGTGAGGAAATAAATAAAGTCAGCCTATTTGTACTCACAGCCTATTAGTGTGTCCACATTCCTATAAAACTTGTAAGACACTGTGCATGGCCCATGAATAATGAACCGTGGGATCTGATTATCAGGAACCGAGTCAGCAGGGCATGAAAACAATTTACATTATAATTAATTGGACATTGATTTTGAAATATTCACAATGGTCAACTTGCTGTATGACCTTAGTCCAAACGTACGTTCCTTTTTATAAAGGTCCTCTTCATATCAAAATAAAAGAACTATTTGTTTGGCAAAAATAAATGGCAGCTGTGTGAGAAACTGATAGAGAAAGCCCACTAAAACAAACACATTTCTGTTGCATGTTTTTCTCGCATGATATCTGCTATGGCATTCCCTCTGGTTAGAATTAGAGTTTATGCTGACATTCAGTTTTGTTTTGTTTCTCTCGGGTGGTGGTGGGGAAATGAGTCAAGTCTTCACTTTGATGTTTCCAGAATGTTAAGGACATGGGTATAGCTCATTAAATCTCCATGAGAAAATAAGTTTCCACACTAAAGGGAGGGAAAATCTTTCTTGACAATTAGTCCAAAGGCTGCCCTCTGGCAGCTTCACCACACTTGGAAATTTCTGATCCAGGTGAGAGGTAGAGAAGAAGGGGAGGGATGGGGGGAGGGCTGTGGGAGGGGTTGACCAGCAGGGGGGGCAGTGAGCGGCAAGTAAAGTGAATAAATTTTTAAAAGTAATAATAGTAATAAATTTTAAAAGAAGAAAGAAAACAGCAAAAGCAAAAACAAGGCAGCCAGAGAGGCCTCATTCCAACTGGGGAGACAGGAATGGAGGGGCTTGTTCTGTTTGAATGCAGAGCTGAGTGTGGGCCTCATGGTCATGGAACAGTGTCACCGAGTCAGGGGCTTTGATGAGAGGACCAAGGGGAGAATAGGATTTGGGAAAGGGACAAGTCAGTAAAAAACTTTCTCCTGAATTTCTTTTCTCAAATTTTTTTTTTTCTTGAAGCCATACTTTATGGGGTGTGTGTGTGTGTGTGTGTGTGTGTGTGTGTGTGTTGCCAGACTTTTCTCTTTTACTTCCTTTACCATAGAGTAGTATTGAAAAAGGCAGAGGGGGAAAAATACAAGAAAAAGGGAACTTGGCACAATGGCATAGATCTGAAAGATAGGGATTCTTTTTTTTGGGGGGGGGGGTTCCACGTGGAGAGGTTTATTGAGCGGGTGGGGGAGGGGGCAGAGAAGAGGAGAAAGAGACAGAGGGGGAAGAGAAGAGAGAGAAGAAGAAGAGGAAGAGGAAAAGGGGTAGTTTTCCTTGTCCACAAGCTAATTAACGATAAAAGATGTGCATAGATATATCAGGACCACTATTTTTAACACACACACACACACACACACACACACACACACACACACTGCAAACAGGCATACCTTGTATGCAAAATATTTTCTCCCTTTGAATGAGAAAGCAAAATTATTTCCAGAGGTTAGTATAAACTTCTAAAGGGGAATATATGTCAATTAAAGAAGAAATCATGATTATTAAACACACAAACACAAAAACATGATTATGAAAGGGAAGCACAGCAGGTTCTGGATTCCAAAGAGATTGGATAAGAATTAAGAAATCATTTGTTTTGCATTTATCTTTTAAAATTGGCGAATTAGTTGCTTAAGCAATCAGGCACTTGTCTTCCTCACTTGAGGAGAGCGACCATAGGGAGATTGTTTGGCGTTAATGTGATGTCTCAATGTTAGAAAGGTTGCCAATTTCAGGGATCTTTCTAATTTTCTCTGATGGTTATACATAACTACAGTGGCATGATTTCAGTTTCCCTCTAGACATCTATAGGGAATGGCTGTGATAGCATGAAGTTGTTTGATCCTAAGTGGTCTGGCCTCCGGCTACCCATGAGAATGTAGATGTTGCAGAAAGCCTGTAATTGCCCATAAATTATCACTGAATAAGATCTGATTAGAAAAAGAAATACAAAAGAAATGACTATTAAATTTCCTGGTCTTGCCAGAGTCAGTAAAAGGTAATGAAGGATATATGGACAGGTACTAATACATCTCCAGAAAGAGTCATAGTGAAAAGTGATAATTTTACTTCTGCCATTTATGACCCCCAACTCTCTAGAGGGGGCATCTAAAAGACTGCTTAAAGGAACAATTGTCAGTTTGATATGGTGTTTTAAAAGCAATTACGTAAAAATAAGTTATTTCATTGACTCTCAGGCTTCTGAGATATTTAACAAAATACATGACCAATATTTTGGGTGTCTAGTGATAGGGCTTTTACAGTGTTTTATGAAAACTGCCCACTACCTGGGAAAACTAGATATGCTCATATGCTTTATGAAGTACCACACTATGAAAATAAAGTCTAAAGCACCAAATTAAGATAACAAAAAATTTAAAGTTTTACAATTTCAAGTTAACTACTGGGCACATTTCACATTTTCTTCCCCAGTCTGTTTTCTAGGGGAGTGATAGGTAACACAGTTTCACTATACAGTGGCTTAAAATGTTTTCCACGTCAATATGCATTCTCCTTTATCAGAATGTCCCATACCACTTTTGCTTTGGGGAGTGTCATAGTTAATTTGACCAGTCATTGATTGTGGAACATACATTTATTTCCATTTGTAACATGTCACAGTGTTCAATGATTAATATTATGTCTGCCACTAATCATAACTAATATATGTGAACTAGTTTAAAGCAAAAGCTGAGATGCTGAACATATCATTTGCTAAATCATTTCTCAAAGAACTGAGTCAATTAAGTACTATCGCTAAGTTTGCTCTGCCTATGAAGAAGTCATGTCTTAGAAGCTCAAATCATAGGACCAAGCAGTGGAACTCTGTTGAGTCCAATATAGCTTGTGACCATCTCTGCACAGTAGTGGGACTATCACTGAAAGCTTTTTGGAAGAAGTATATTTAGGTCTTTCTCTGAACCTTACTTTATCTTTCTTGACATAGATTATTGCCCCCTTTATATGAATCTGAATCTGTCCCCTGGAGGGAGAGTTTTGTCAGTTTTGTAGTAGGTGATTATTGGCAGGTGGCTTCTAAAGATAAAGGTAAACGTATTTAAACCAACTTTTAGTACAGGCAATGATCTAAGAAGTGTTATAAGGATGGTAGTGACATTCCAGCCCATAGGCTTTCAAGAGGAAAACATGTAGAGACATGGAACAGTTTCACATAGTTTAATAGATGAATACCTGAAATTAGCACTTGAGGACATCATAAGAATATACAGCATTCCTGTTTGGGAATAATTTTCTCAAAATAGTTGTTTGTGTAGCTATTGTATGTGGACGTGGATGTAATCTCATATATAACATAGAGCACAGCTCCCCTGCCTTTTGTTTTTGGTGTTTACTGTATTTCTGTTGAGGAATATATTTAATTGCAATTAGGGGTTTCAACCCTGCCTTCAATTATTCAATCTGCAGGTAAAAGGCACAAGTGACCTTTACTTTATAATAAGCCTTAATCAGCACTAAAGCTGGACGGATATTTACCCTCTATGCTATTATAATTTACTTTCCTATCAACAACCCAATTGTTACTCACTATGTCTCATCGGGGCCCATCTTAACTCCAGTTTGCCATCCTCATGGCCATGATGTTAAGATTCTTAGGCCATGGCATCTTTTCCTCTCTCCATCTTCCTCATGTTCTCCTCAGACCCCAAGCCTCCACCCATGTATCCTCTGTCCCGCTATTGGCTGTCAGCATCTTTATTTAACCCAATAGCTTTAAATTAAGGATCAAGGTCACATTCTATGGGGATTCTCTCATTCCTGGGAGCAACCAGGCCTTAGGGGCCAGTATTTATCATAACAATACAAATCAAAAGATCAAACCTCAACATATTTTCATATATATTATTTCATTGGATTGTCCAATGAAATACAATGGTAGACTATTTGTCGATATTTAATAAAAATGTTAAGGGATAATTTCCACAGCTGAGTTGGAAACTGTGCTTGTTTGTCTTAATTTTCATTTTTATGCTTTTAAAGTTCTTTTTTTTTCATTTTTGGAGAGTAGGAGGCTGAGCCAGACTGAGAAAGGGAGAGAGGAAGGAGGGCAGGGATGGAGGAAGAGAGAGAAAAGGTACATAGACGGAGGGTCTGGGGGGAGCTAGAGACATGATGAAATTATAATGCATAAAAAATAGTTTTTTATAAGGTAAAACTCAAAGAGTTAATAGAGCTGTACTAAGAGTTTATACATTTTGGGTGAAAGTTCACACAAATACTTTTAATAATTTAAATAAATAAATAATTTAATTAAAGTAATATAAGTTTCTGAGTTCGAGGCCAGCCTGGTCTACAAAGTGAGTTCCAGGACAGCCAGAGCTACACAGAGAAACCCTGTCTCAAAACAAAACAAACAAACAAAACAAAACAAACAAAAAAAAACAACCCCCCAAACAAAACAAAATAAGCTTTTTTAATACTTAAATTTTTAACAATTTTGGACATGTCTTGTTAAACTACACATTATTGTAGGTTGCAAGGTTCATTGCTGGGTAGGGCTATGATCTCTTTCTCTCTCTCCCTCCCCCCCCCCCCTTTCTCCCTTCCTCTCCCTCAATCTTTCTGGTAGCATGCATACACCTCATAGAACTCTCTAAAATAGCCGGTAGTAATTAGGATTGCAGGAATGTACCTTTTTATTTTCTCCATATTCTATGACTCAGGCCTGTGTTGTCTTCAGCAATACAGTCTTAACTTCAAGTTCCAGAGAGCAGTCAAGAGTGCTACCAATAGCTTGTAAAGTTTGGGTGCCTTTACAAGATGTTATTGACCAGCAATTCTGAAAGAATAATCCATTCCTGGGATTGGGTTTGGTTGCTCTTTGGTATCTAGTTGATTTTTCCTTTCACATCTGTTTATTTAGTGTGTGTGTGTGTGTGCATTCATGGAGTTGGCTCTCTCCTACATTGTGGATGGAATTCAGGTATTTGGTTAGGTGGCAAGCAGTTTTACTCATGGTAGCATCTCACTGACTCCTTATGTATTTTTTGAAAAACAACTGTGCCCTGATTGGCTTGTCATGATGATTGGAATTAATTATTTCTATTAGCTCACCAAAGACTACAAACACACACACACACACACACACACACACACACACACACACAGGAATATTCATTAAACCAAATTTGTGGTGTACCTAACATGTGACAAGAGCTAGTCTAGATGCTAGCTTACAAGAATCAGAACATCTGCTTTCACAAACTGACAAAACTCATCTTAATGTTCAGAACTCCACTAGTGATACTCACCTTCTGAATTTCAATCTCCATGAATCTCTTGCCTTCTTCCCAGACACCCAAGCAATGACATTTACTAAATTTATCATTCACATTCATCTCATATACCAATGAAAAGCATGAAGATTCATTACATTATGAAAAGGACAGGACTCAAGCTAGAATAGAAGAAGATAAGTATTTTTTTTTATATAAGCAAAAGAACAGATAAAAAAGTAAAGAAAGTAGAAAGTACAATATCTCTAAAGTATAAAACAGGAGAAGAAAGATATTCCTATATGAGTATAATCATGGGAATAGTTGGGGAAAGAACAATGAAAAATATATAAGCTCTGAATACTAAAGAAACTCCACTTCCACACATAAGAATGTGGTTTGGATTTGTTAAGCAATAGGCAGGGATAGTAACTTCAACTTGTTTCTATTGTGGTTACAAAAGTCCTGACATGGATTTCATGATTAAATAGGTAGTGCATGAATTAGTTAAGAACTAACAATTTTTTTGTTGTTGAAAATATGTTTTAGAAAGATTGACCTCATCAAGGTGTGAAATGTACATGAGTCTAGGTGATTGCCTATGATATTTTGATGATAAATTCACTGAAAGGAACAAAATCAGCTGATTGAACAGATGCCCCTTATGCCTTCTGATGAGTTGAAGGACTTCAAGATAATTCCCTTTGCCAGCACGTCAGTTTATAGTATGAAGAACATCACTTTCATTTCTTAGTTGTTATTCATTTACCCCCACCAAAAATCAGCAAAAATTTATTGAAAGGCCAGAATCATGAATGGACTAAATACATACTTTAAGATTCATTTGTTAAAGGCTAATCTTTCCCCACCTCACAGTGTGACTGAACCTTCAGATAGAGAAGAGTGAGTCAAGCTAAAAGGAGGTCATTATGGGGTACAGAGCGAAACAAAGAATTCTCAACTGAGAAATACCGAATGGTTGAGAAAAACCTGAAAAAAATGTTCAACATCCTTAATCATCAGGGAAATGCAAATCAAAACAACCCTGAGATTCCACATCATACCAGTCAGAATGGCTATGATCAAAAATTCAGGTGACAGCAGATACTGACGAGGATGTGGAGAAAGAGGAACACTCCTCCCTTGCTAGTGAGATTGCAAGCTTGTACAACCACTCTGGAAGTCAGTCTGGTGATTCCTCAGAAAATTGGACATAGTACTACTGGAGGATCCAGCAATACCTCTCCTGGGCATATACCCAGAAGATGTTCCAACTGGTAAAAAGGACATATGCTCCACTATGTTCATAGCAGCCTCATTTATAATGGCCAGAAGCTGGAAAGAACCCAGATAATGGGTTCAACAGAGGAATGGATACAGAAAATGTGGTACATTTACACAATGGAGTACTACTCTGCTATTAAAAACAATGAATTTATGAAATTCTTGGGCAAATGAATGTACCTGGAGAATATCATCCTTAGTGAGGTAACCCAATCACAAAAGAAGTCATTAGATATGTACTCACTGATAAGAGTATATTTGCCCAGAAACTTAGAATACCCAAGATACAATTTGTAAAACACAAGAAAATCAAGAAGAAGGAAGACCAGCGTGTAGATACTTCATTCCTCTTTAGAATAGGGAACAAAATACCCATGAAAGGAGTTATAGAGACAAAGTTTGGAGCTAAGATGAAAGGATGGACTATCCAGAAACTACCTCACCCTGGGATCCATCCCATAATCAGTCACCAAACTCAGAGACTATTGCATAGGACAACAAGAGTTTGCTGAAAGGACCCTGATATAGCGGTCTCTTGTGAGGCTATTCCAGTGCTTGGCAAATACAGAAGTGGATGCTCACAGTCATCTATAGGATGGAACACAGGCTCCCAGTGGAGAAGCTAGAAAAAGTACCCCAGGAGCTGAAGGGGTCTGCAACCCTATAGGTTGAACAACAATATGAACTAACCAGAACCCCCAAGCTTGTGCCTCTAGCTGCATATGTAGCAGAAGATGGCCTAGCCGGCCATCATTGGGAAGAGAGGCCCCTTGGTATTGCAAACTTTATCTGCCCCAATACAGGGGAACACCAGGGCCAAGAAGTGGGAGGGCAGTTTCAGGATAGCATTTGAAATGTAAATTAAGAAAATATCTAATTAAAAAAAAAAAAAGAGGCCTAAGCAGTGGTCACTGTTATCTTTCTAAGGGAGGGAGGTAGACACAGAGTCTAAAAGGACCACAGTGAAAAGGTGACTATCTGCATGGTAAGGGAAGCTACTCCAGAAGTCATTGAGTCTGCTGACTCTTGCATATGCAGACACCAGAACTCTGAGAGAAGCTGTTCAGTCTGTGGCATTGTGTTAAGGTGGTGCTATCACATTAACTTTATTTTGTCACTTTGAGAAAAACATCTCTTGCTTTAGTAGTAAACCTAAATCCTTCCTAATTAAAAGCCCTTCTTCTTTTCTCCCTTCATCCTCCCGTTTGCCTCTTCCTTCTCTTTTTTTTTCTCTTTATTAGATATTTTCTTCATTTACATTTCACATGTTATCCAGAAATTTTCCCTCACCCTCCCGCGTCCCCGCCCTGTTCCCCT
>LR749987.1:342894-358212 GCA_902729485.2 Mus minutoides | reverse complement strand
CCTCTCCTCCCAATGATGGCCAACTAGGCCATCTTCTTCCATATATGCAGCTAGAGACATGAGCGCAGGGGGAACTAGTTAGTTCATGTTATTCTTCCACCTAGAGGGTTGAAGACCCCTTCCGCTCCTTGGGTATTTTCTCTAGCTCCTACCTTGGGAGTCCTGTGTTCCAACTAATAGCTGACTGTGAGCATCCACTACTGTGTTTACCAGGCACTGGTATAGCCTCCCACAAGACAGCTATATCCGTTCCCTTTCAGCATTATCTTGCTGGCATATGCTATAGTGTTTATTTTGGTGGCTGATTATGGGAGGGATCCTTCTCTGTCTTAAGATACCTTCTGCCTACTGTCTCTTTCTTGCTAAATCGTCAAATAGAATAAATCGAAGTAGAATTACAAAGAATCTTACGTATTTGCTTCGACAGAAAGGAAATAAAGTTTGAAGTGTGTGCATGCACAAATCTCATAAAATTTAAATACTATTAGTATTTAAGATTGCATTATTAGTTGAGTATTTTATAATCAGAGTATGAGATTAAAAACTGATAAAGCTTAATTAAATTAGCATTTTGTTAAGGACTCTGCAATCAATGGTAGTAGATTAATCAATGGTAGTAGTTGTTTCAGTGCTGTGCATTAGCATAGATAATTTTGAAAACATGTAATACAGTCTTTCTCTGCTACAATGATCAACAACATTTGAAAAATGCTGATAATATAAGGGTTGCAGAGGTGATTTAGTGGGTAATGTGCTTATTGAGTATGTTCTAGAAACATCTATAGCCTCTACATGGACAAGAAAAGGGGCAGGGACAGGAATAACCCAGAGCTTTGCTGGTCAGACAGTCTACCTGAATCATTGACTTCCAGGTTCACTGAGAGACTCCGTAGAAAAAAAATGTAGGTAGAGAGCAATAAAAAAGAATCTCATTACTAACCTCTGACGTTCATATGCACATACAAAGGCATATGGACCCATACACACAAGTGAATAGATATTAGATACACCACATTCACAAGATAAACAATGTTGAAATTACCATTTTGTTTTTCTTTCAGAAAATTCTAGAAAGCATCAAAATCATCAATGAGTAACTGACACATAGTTCCAAGTGAAAACATTGGTATCTCTAGGACCTTGCCTGAGTTTTGAATAGTGTGTAGCTGAAAAAATCAATGCAACTGAATCAATCATGTACTATAAAAAACTTACACATAAAAAAATTCCTCTGGGCTCTAGAATCATGATTTTGGGTGTTACCAGGTTGCCCTTGAAAGAGGTTGTTCTATCAGAAAAGGACAATTTGTCTAGACTCAGTTCTCCATTCGTTTTGCATGTTTTTTTTCTAATGACCTTTTAAAATTAAATTATTTATTTACATTCCAAAAGTTGCCCCCCTGCCAGGACCCCCTCCCCAATTTCTTCATACCCTCAAGCCTTTGAGAAGGTGCTCCCCACAAACCCACCTACCCATCCCCACTTTACCCCTACCAGCATCCCTCTTCCCTGGGACATCAAGTTTTCACAGGATTAAACTCTTCCTCTCCCTGACTCCATACAAGGCTGTCCTCTGCTATACATGTGCCTGGGGACACAAACCAGCCCATGTATATTCTCTGGTTTTTGGCTTAGTCTGTGGAAGTTCTGAGAGGTCTAGGTTAGTTGACACTGTTGGTTTAGCCCCTTCAGTCCTTTCTCTAACAAGATTCCATATTGGTCCCTGAGCTCAATCTAATGGTTGGCTGAAAGTATCTGCATTTGTCTCAGTCAGTTGCTGGTAGAGCCCCTCAGAGGACAGCCATGTCAGGTTCCTGTCTACACTCACAATATGGCTTCAGTAATAGTGTCAGGATTTGGTGTGTCCACATAGATGGATTGTTTCAGTGCACTGAAACCACCTCTGCAACCCTTATATTATCAGTATTTTTCAAATGTTGTTGATCATTGTAGCAGAGAAAGACTGTATTACATGTTTTCAAAATTATCTATGCTAATGCACAGCACTGAAACAACGACAAAATTGGGTGGGTCACTGGATGGCCTTTCTTTCAGTCTCTGCTCCATTTTTGCCCCTGTGTTTCATTTAGACAGGAGCAATTCTGGGTTAAAATTTTCGAAGATGGGTGGGTGGTCAGCAGGCTCAACTGGGTGCCATGTCTATCTACTGGAGGTGATCTCTTCAGATTCCATCTCCCCACTGTTAGGCAGGCATTTCAGCTAATATCATCCTCAGTGAGTCCTGGTAGCCTCCTACATCCCTAGTGTCTAGAATTTTCTAGAGGTTCCCCCTGCCCCTAGCCCCTACTGCTACATATCTCAATTCCTTCTCTTGGCTTCTGAGTGTCCCTCCTGTATCTCCCTATACCTGATCCTACCCCTCCTTTCCCCTATCGACTCCCCTCTCCTACTTAGTTTCCTAGTTCCCTCTGCTGCCCATGATTCTTTTGTTCCCCCTTCTGAAAGTGGGTTTCAGGTATCTACACTTGTACCTTCCTTCTTGTTAAGCTTCCTATGCTCTGAGAGTTGTATCATGGGTTACCTCACTCATGATGATACTTTCTAGGGCCACCCATTTGCCTTCAAAATTCATGAAGTCTTCATTTTAAATATCTGTACAGTATTCCATTGTGTAAATGAACTACATTTTGCACTCTTAAGATTGAAGTATTTTTAAATTGTCCAATTTTACTTCTTAAGGTACTTTTAGTTTCTTTAAAGATAATCTACTTGAAAATCAAGTTTCAATTTGGGATATTTAGAAAACGATTGTGGTCTATAATTTATGCCATTAGTTTTCATTAGGAACAGAAAAGTTTGTTTCCTCTCCCTTTACTTAGTTGAAGCAGACATGGCCTTTCAAAGCAGGGAAACAATGGTCCGATATTAATTCATCACAACTCATCTCTGTTAGAAATGTTTTAGTAAAACATTTTGCATGTTTCTTTTCTCACTGAAAAACTAAAAATAAACAAACAAATAAGTAAGTATTTTTGTATTTCTGGTACATATCCTAAAGGTGATAGAGTCAGTTAATTTACTCTGAATTTCTTTTTATTGAAGTATTCTGATACATCATCAGAATGGGGCTGGGATGGGGGCCTGCATTAGGACACTGGTCCTTTGCTTATTATTCACCTTCCAGAGGTAAGACTCTTATCCTGGGGCTTAGTACAAGTCAACTGATCTCTGGGACTCCTTGAGACAGGACATTATCTGAGCTTCTTCCCAGGTGCTTCCCAGATTTCAAGATTTGTTTTTTTTTTCTGTAATTTTTCAAACCTAAGACAGGGATGTTGCAGGTCCCCTAAAAGCTGATTGAGTCACATCATTAATAAATGCTACTGCGTTCTTAAAATCAGAATATGTACAAAGATTAAGTTGAGATGACTGGAAATCAAAATGTGTCCAGGACTTTTGGGGAGGTTAATTCAGTGGACACTTAAAATACACCTAACCAACACCTGCCTACAGACTTCGAGAGGTCATGTGGAGCACATCCCTGTAATAAGATTCAGAGTTTGACTTGGAGCAGACTGCTGGGTGACTTCTTAAGTATTTCGGCTTTGGTTTCTCTTGACCCAGGCTTTCACTCTATAACTGAGGTTGACCTCAAATTTAGAGCAACCTTCTTGCCTCCAGAATACCAGGATTGCAATAGCAAACAACAATACAAGGAAAAAAAGAATTTTTGTGTGTGTGTATGTGTGGTACTGAGCATAGTGGTACATTCTATTATCTTAGGACTTGGGAGGTAGAAGCAGGAGACTTGCTTTTTTGAAACCAGTGTAGGCTAGACGTGGCATCTTTATCTAAATCAAACAAAATCAGAAGGCTTTTTTTCCTTCTAATTTCTTACAAAGATATCTAGAGTAAGCTCTGTTACATATAGTACTTGAGATAACGAGAGGACTGTGTTCTTGTCTGCCAGCTCTGCAGACACCTTGCCTCTGACCTTCATAAAAACCTTCCTCTATTGGTCTTCTTATGATTCTCATTAGTTCAGTGATGCTGATTGACGATACACAGTAATTACCAAAACAAGGAGTTAGTCTCCAGAACCTTGCTTTTCTGTTATTATTGGTTGGGTTTTAATTATGGTTTTGGTTTTGTTTCTTGTATTTTGAGACAAGGTCTTCAGTTGTTTGCCAGGATTGCCTGAAAGTTACTGAAAGGATAGCCCAGCATACCCTTAACTCTTGCTTTCCTCCGCCTCCCAGGTCCTGGGATCCTAAGCCTGTGTCACCACAACTGGCTCAGAGTCTGTCCCTTACCATAGAGTATACTGATGTAATTGATACCAGTCTTATTTGAATCCAGTTATAGTTTGCTAAGATTCATTGGTTGACAGGTTATTCTTGGGATAGTGCCCTCTACTTATTCCTCATTCATGGTGAAATTAAAGAAAAGAACCTGGAAATAAAGACATTCCAGATGACTATATAGCATGATGTATATTGTGCTTTCTAAAATTCATACGCCACAAATCATTTCTGAATGTTGGTTAAATGCAAATGCTGATTCAGTAATTCAAGGCAAGGTCCAAAGCATCTGCAGTTCTAGCGAGATACCGGGTGAGGCTGAAGGACTGTCACATCTTAAACAGCAAGGACATCAAGGAGTGAGAAGGACATAAATGTAAGAAGAGGTGACATGAAGACCATGCTGCACAGCAACCAATTAATTAAGTTTTGCATTTTCTAGGTTGTGTGAATGTTCTCTCGGGTGAAGCATGCACTATAATAGCAACCTTGTTAATCTCATTGGACTGTGTTTTGATGATCAAATTAGAAAGTGTGCTATGAAGTATAACAAACCAAAATTGAAACAAAATAATGAATAATATATAGATCCCACCAGAATGAATCTCAAACCTTTTCAGTTCAATGTTCCAGTGTCAGAAATGACTTCAGATCTCGGTATAAATGCAGCTGTCCAGAAGGTGTTCTATTCTCTCTGTACATATGATCCAGAGATCATAGTAAATTCAGTGGATTTACTCACCCAGAAAATAAGATAAGACCCATAATTTCCCTTGCGCAGGAAGTCATTTTCACAAGCTTCCTATGAAATTTTACCCTGAGAGCACAATATTGCTCTCTCCCTGTAAGAATATCTTATCTCGATTCCCTAACTGCAATCACTTATGACTGCAGAGTGTTTTAACAGCACTGCCTTCTCACACTGTTGAAGTTTGCTGCCGATGCTCGCCATTTTTCGGATCCTCCCCAAATCCTGCCAACTGGTATTCTAACATAAGAAACTCATCAAGAAGGGCTGATCCTGCCTGAAATCTTCAAACCTTGGCTTTCTAATGGCCTTTTTCATTACATGACAGATTTGCTAGGATCTGGAAGTTCAGATAGTCCCAGTAAAATGCTACTTCTTCTGGAAACTCTTGGAAAAAAAAATCATGGTTTATTGATAGATTGACCCTTCCTCCTTATAAATAAATTTTTACCCAGATATTTAATAAACATGAACTTTGTAGATCTTTCTAGGGAGGAAAAGATAGATTAAACCTAATGGTATTCTTGCAAGACAGTTTTATATACATGCGGCTTTCAATTCTTTTTCTTTTTTTTAATTAGATGTTTTCTTCATTTGCATTTCAAATGCTATCCCCTTTCCTAATTTCCTATCCAAAAGTCCCCTATACCCTCGCCTTGCCCTGCTCCCCAACCCACCCACTCCCACTTCTTGGCCCTGGCATTCCCCTGTACTGGGGCATATAATCTTTTCAAGACCAAGGGTCTCTCCTCCCATTGATGGCTGAGTAGGCCATCCTCTGCTACATATGCAACTAGAGACACAAGCTCTCAGGAGTACTGGTTAGTTCATATTATTGTTTCTCCTATAGGGTTGCAGACCCCTTTAGCTCCTTGGGTACTTTCTCTAGTTCCTTTATTGGGGGCCCTGTGTTCAATCCAATAGATGACTATAAGCATCCACTTCTGTATTTGCCAGGCACTGGCATAGACTCATAAGAGATAGCAATATAAGGGTCCTGTCAGCAAAATCTTGCTGGCATATGCAATACTGTCTAGGTTTGGTGGTGTTAATGGAATGGATTCCCCAGTGGGGCAGTCTCTGGATGGTCATCCCTTCTGTCTCAGCTCTGAACTTTGTCTTTGTAACTCCTTCTATGGGTATTTTGTTCCAATTTAAGAAGGAATGAAGTATCCATACTTTGGTCTTTCTTCTTCTTGAGTTTCATGTGTTTTGCAAATTGTACCTTGGGTATTGTAAGTTTCTGGGCTAATATCCACTTAACAGTGAGTACATATCATGTGTGTTCTTTTGTGATTGGTTTAACTCACTCAGGATGATATTCTCCAGATCTATCCATTTGCCTATGAATTTCATAAATTCATTGTTTTTAATAGCTGAGTAGTACTCCATTGTGTAAATGTATACATTTTCTGTATCCATTTCTCTGTTAAGGGACATCTGGGTTTTTTCCAGCTTCTGGCTATTATAAATAAGGCTGCTATGAACATAGTGAAGCATGTGTCCTTATTACAAGTTGGAACTTCTTGTGTGTATATGCCCAGAAGAGGTATTACTGGATCTGCTGGTAGTACTATGTCCAATTTTCTGAGGAACCACCAGACTGATTTCCAGATTGGTTGTACCAGCTTGCAAACCCACCAGCAATGCAAGAGTGTGCCTCTTTCTCCACATCTTCACCAGCATCTGCTGTCACCTGAATTTTTGATCTTAGCCATTCTGACTGGTGTGAGGTAGAATCTCAGGGTTGTTTTGATTTGCATTTCCTTGATGATTAAGGATGTTGAACATTTTTTTCAAGTGCTTCTCAGCCATTCGGTATTCTTCAGTTGAGAATTCTTTGTTTAGCTCTGTACCCCATTTTTAATAGGGTTATTTGATTATCTGGAGTCCAGATTCTTGACTTATTTGTATATATTGGATATTAGTACCCTATCCGATTTAGGATTGGTAAAGGTCCTTTCCCAATCTGTTGGTGGCCTTTTTGTCTTATTGACAGTGTCTTTTGCCTTACAGAAGCTTTGCAATTTTATGAGGTCCCATTTGTCAATTCTTGATCTTACAGCACAAGCCATTGCTGTTCTGTTCAGGAATTTTTCCCCTGTGCCCATATCTTCTAGGCTTTTCCCCACTCTCTCCTCTATAAGTTTCACTGTCTCTGGTTTTATGTGGAGGTCTTTGATCCACTTAGACTTGAGCTTTGTACAAGGAGATAAGAATGGATCAATTCCCATTCTTCTACATGATAACCACCAGTTGTTCCAGCACCATTTGTTTAAAAGGCTGTCTTTTTCCCACTGGATGGTTTTAGCTCCTTTGTCAAAAATCAAGTGATCATAGGTGTGTGGGTTCATTTCCGGGTCTTCAATTCTATTCCATTGATCTACATGTCTGTTGCTGTACAAGTACTATGCAGTTTTTATCACAATTGCTCTGTAGTGCAGCTTGAGGTCAAGCAAGGTGATTCCACCAGAGGTTCTTTTACTGTTGAGAATAGTTTTTGCTATCCTAGGTTTTTTGTTATTCCAGATGAATTTGCAAATTGCCCTTTCTAACTCAGTGAAGAATTGAGTTGGAATTTTGATGGGGATTGCATTGAATTTGTAGATTGCTTTCGGCAAAATAGCCATTTTTACTATATTACTCCTGCCAATCCATGAGCAGGGGAGATCTTTCCACCTTCTGAGATCTTTGATTTCTTTCTTCAGAGACTTGAAGTTCTTATCATACAGATCTTTCACTTCCTTAGTTAGAGTCACACCAAGGTATTTTATATTATTTGTGACTATCGTGAAGGGTGTTGTTTCCCTAATTTCTTTCTCAGCTCTTTTATCCTTTGTGTTGAGAAAGGCCACTGATTTGTTTTAGTTAATTTTATATCTAGCTACTGCACTTAAGCTGTTCATCAGGTTTAGTCGTTCTCTGGTGGAATTTTTAGAGTCACTTTTATATACTATCATATCATCTGCAAATATATAATTTATATATCTTTGATCTCCTTTTGTTGTGGAATTGCTCTGGCTAGGACGTCAAGTACTATATTGAATAGGTAGGGAGAAAGTGGGCAGCCTTTTCTAGTCACTGAATTTAGTGGGATTGCTTCAAGTTTGCTGCATTAAATTTTAAGCTTCTGTTGGGTGTGTTAAACATCTTTTTGTTCTTTTGAAGCTTATTCAAGATAGTATATGTATTGTATTATTTACAATATTTAGTCATCAAAAACTTCTAAAACATGATGGATTTTGTTTCCCAAGAATCTCTTTACTTCATCCCTCATAGACCTGTAAGAATCAGGGATTCTAATATGTAGGTTACCATTTATGCCACACATACATGCCTAACAACATTGTAAGCAGTAAGAGTTCAGCACTTCAACTAGATTTGATCAAGTAAAAACCTAATTTTATTCTCCAACTGTCTGAATTTGAATCCTTAGCTATGTTCTAGTGGGTATAGTAGTTACCTAAAATTTCTGAGGTTGTACATATAACCAGGGTTATTTCCAGCTTTCAAAATTATAATGATGTGTGATAATTTATTTAAAAAATTCTAACTTTCCTACCATGTTATTTACACATCTCATCTCAATAAGACATTAGGCATTAAATACAGAACTCATCATAATCCAGTATAATCTCATTTTAGCTGACTTTATCTCTAAAGATTCTATTTCCCATAAAAAGGGTAAAAGTCTGAGAGGTTCCAAATGGATATGAATTTTTGAGAGATAAAATTCAACTAAAAGCAATGTCCATGTAGAAAAAAAATATGAGAGATTGAAAATCATAAGAAACTAACTTAAATGAGCTAAGCAAAGCATACATTCTGTGATATGGTAAGGCGGTATGCCATGGGTAGGCTGAGAGTACCTCCTGTCTCTTAGGGGCAGCCAGTAACATATCAAATAATTACCATGAAGGAAATATGATTTTGCAAATATTTCTACTTTTCATGAGCCAGAAATCTATTTTAGGTTATATATATATATATATATATATATATATATATATATATATATATATATATATATGATTATTCTATAACTTTTTTTTACAAAATGAAAATTAGAAGGCATCACCTTTAACCCAATCAGAATCAATTTGCAACATCAAAAATACGAAAGCGCAGTTGTTAAGGAAACATTTCTGGCGAGGAGCAGAATAGGAAGTCTCAAGTTTGAGTTTGACTTCACTGCTCTAGTGCAATTAGGCATGGAAAATTTTCTAAGGCACTCTGGCAATGCTAACAAGCAGGCAACGTATGGATCGCAAACGCTTAAGTGTCATTGATAATGTTATTGGATTCTCATTCCACTTCGTAGCCGAGAACCTCCTTGCCAAATAGTCAATTAATATTTATTGATTAAATTTACAAACTAAATAATCTTATAGAGAAGACAGATTGTTACATGATGAAGAACAAATAGAGTGTCCTGAAAGGACTGAAGTAGCATCTCTAACTGGAAGTTATAATGGATTATATGGTATTTCTTCTGGTATTTGAAGGATATCACAGATATCATTCATTCCCTAAATTCTTTGAGAATTGTGTAGCCTGGACTATGACTAAAGATGCACATTACATATCATACACAAGGCTGGTAGAATGACATCACTCATTATATAATAAGCATTCTGTTCTAACTGAAACTAAAATTTGTAAATGCAATATATATTTAAAAACAATTTTCAAACTGTATCTTGATCTCTTACAATCAGAAGAATCAATCTCACTCACCTACAGTCATCTTTCTGATTGAATACCAGTACATCTAAAAATTGAATTTATAGTAACTGATAATTAATGATGTTTAATATTTATAAAGTAGTTTAAGTGTTAGTTTGAGGAAGAGGTCTTGTATATAGGTCTGACTCGTATATTTGTATATGAAATAAAATGATTGTTAAATTAATAACTTATAAGGAGAGATGTTTGGTGGGGTGCCTACTGGTTGCTTTATCTAAAAGGGCTTTAGCTGTTACTTTTTAAATTTGTTTTGGTTTCTGAGCCTTCTGCACATTTGTCTCCGAATTCACTGCCTAAGGAAGGAGAGTCCTATCTAGCTAGCCAGGAGCTGTATGTACCTTATTTGAACCTCTGTGCCAGTGTAGGAAAGATCAGATGCTGTGTTCTTATTCCTCTCCTGGTACAAGTGAGATCAAAGAGGCTCTGTCAAAGCAGTCTACTTTTCCATTCTGTTTCCTACTTTTTCGATTCTACTCTGACACTGCAAGTCTTTCCACTGTGGCCTTTACTTGCCCCACCCCCATGTTTGTCTGCTTCTTTTCTGCTAATGATGCCAGTTTTAGAAATAGTGTATTACATGATGTAGTCTTCATATGGTTTGTGGTGTAGTGAAGTTGCCCTTTTGTCAATGACCTCATTAATATATGAGAGGGGACTGCAGTGTTTGTTAATTTATATGGTCACAAATTGTGCCCTGTGAACAAGGACATTATAGAGCATACTAAGGCTTGAGAGCAAAGGATTTTAGGGCAGCTCCCACGACCTGGCAAGATCCTGTCACCCTAATTATATAAGAACTACAGATAAAGCCTAACCTCCCATACAAGAGATATCCCCATATAAGTATCTTAGTAATGCACACATGAACAAAACAAAATTTAGATTTCAGTGAGAAATCCTAAAGATCCCAGGTCTGGATGGAAATGCAGCTCAAGGGCAGAGTTCTTGGCTAGGAAGGGTAGGGTTCAGGACCTGATTCCTAGTACTACAAAGTGGAATGCCCATACCATTCAAGGAGGAAGGAAAGAAAAGGCAGAAGGAGAGAGAGATGGAGGGAGGGAAGGAAAAAAAGGATCAAACCAACCAACAAGAAAAACTGACAACTTCTTTTTTTCTTCAGACAGTAGCTATTGTTCTTTAGCTAAACATGATTCTTCTTGTAAGTCAGGAAAGTTTGAATAATTTCTAGTGTGGACTCAGCATTCATAATTAGGAAAGCTGACATTTCAAACTTTCACATTAGCTATAAAAAACTTTCAAACTATAAAACGCTTCTAGTCCCTTGACTTTCAGATAACAGGTGTTGGACTTGAAAACAGTGTCACTTTGGCTAGCTTGCGTGTTGCTTGCTTGGGAGAACTTAAAGTTTTTCCTGGCTACTCTATGGACTAAAGCCATTTTGCAATAGATCACAAAGAGTTAAATGCTCACAAAGGTGAACAAGCTCAGAGGAATGAATAATGAGTTGAGTCCAGAGTAGAGGGAAAGAGAATAAAAGCAGAAACAAGATTAAATGCAAATATGGAAGAATGGAGGAATACAGCGAGGCAAGGAACAAGAGAGGGGGAGAGTTTCCCAGAGAGATAGAAGATGGAGAAAAAAAAGGAAGACAAGTGGAGAATAAGAAGGAAAGAGAAAGAACAAGGGAAACAAGCAACAGGAGAAAGCAAGGACCTGACAGATACCATAGAATTCACCACTGAAAACACATGTCTGTAGTCGTCCTAACTGAAGTCAAAGTGTACATCTGTAGTACTCGGGAGAATTGTTTTTCCCTAATTTTATTATATGCTGGTTGATACTTTCTTAGTTAACCAATAGAGAAAGTAACTTTTATAATCAGGCAAAGCAAAATAGACCAATTAGGAAGGCTAGCTTTGTGCCTCTGAAAATGACACCTAAAACAAAACGTAAGTATTTCTCCTAATAGTCAGCCATGAGTATTCTTCTTTTTAATGGTGAAAAACAGAGGATAGGCCTGGGACTGAGCGACAGGTCCTTACAGCAGACCTCCACAGTATGGACTCTGAGTTACTGTGTGCTATATAGATTCAGGATCAGATTTGACAATATGCAGTGAATGAGGGGTAGGGAGCAGATAAATAGAGACACAGAGACATGAGACAGATACAGAATATATATGTAAGGAGTATTAATTCACTCATTTAAAACTAAATATTTTGACACATAGATTTATAACTAGTGAAAACACTCACGTGCTACCCTGAGCACCGAAGTCACTGCTAATGAATCAGTCTATCAGTGATTCCAAGGAGAACATAGATGGAATCACAGTGCCTCTAAAGCTCCTGTGGTTTGGTCATAGACACTGATATAGAAGACACTGTATCTTTCAAATTATGATGGGCCATTTCCTTCTACCTGACATTCACAGGCCACAAACAAACATTGTGCATAATTCACAAGCCAAAGTTAGAAGCTGAACAGGTAGGGAATGATGGAGTAGGAGCCTTTATCCCAGAGCTAACCACAAGAAATATTTGCTCTCCACTGTCCTGAAAAAAAAAATAGGGAAGAAGAGCACATCTATTTATGATAGCATTGTTCTGCATTATCACTACCAGAGCTTTCTGTAGCTCTGAATGCATGGTCCATCATTCAGCATTGAAACTTTAACTACATACAATGGCGTTCCTTGTATATCAGAAAAGACAGACAGTGAAAAATGACCACTGGCAAACAAAGCTCTGCATAGAGCAATCAACATGATGAGGAGCTGATTTGTTATCTGAATGGAAGAAACTTTGGTATTAATATTAATATTAAACAATAATGAATTATATATGTATGCATATATGAGTATATGCATATACAATATGATATATACTTCGATAATTTGAAAATGGGTGTGATGCTTTCTTGTCTTATTTGATAAAACATGACTCCAGTGCCCTCAACTCCATGTCTTTTAACCAACATGTTTTTAAATGATGTCTTCTTTGTAACACCCAGCACAGTCTACTGAAAGAAGTCTCTACCTAATCCCTGTTGTTTTCTGATATACTGTGTATTTTTCTATGTATTTTACTATTTATTCTCTCTCTTTTATAACTTATAATCACAACTATAAGATTTTTTTAACATATTGTACTGGGATAGTAACTAACAGGTACTGAAGAAACATTTGAATAAATTAATGAACAAATAGAATTTTATCCCAAAAGAATCAAAGTTGTCAATTGAAATCGATAATCCAGTCATGTAGTGTTTTAGATGTGAAGACAGAAGTTTGATACTCCAAAGCTTGGACTTTTCATGTAGTCACTCCACATACAGTTGTACAAAGAAAACGCTTTATATTTGTAAGTGTGCATTTATAATAAGCATTTTGAATACCTTAGTAGATAAATGCTTATGGAATACAGGCTAATTAATTCATGAGACCAGGTAGTCTTTGTGTGGGTGAGGTCCTACGGCAACTTTCTGGCTACCATATCCTCCCTGATTTCCTAGTATTACTGCTGGACTGCAGAGCACCATCCCTAAATCTCTCACCACTGTTCTCATCACGGGACTGTCACACTCAGCTACCCTTTAAGGATGTGGGGAGGAGCTGTGGGGAAAGGTATTATGCAAATTCTAAGTGCATCTGCTAATTATAGCCCTGTGGATGATGTCAGACTTCTTAACCAGAAAAAGATACATAGCCTGATTTCATGCTTTGATGGATACAGACTGAGCAATTTATATATCAGACACTGTGGTAATGGCGGGAATACAGTCATGGACAAGAAAAACACAGTTAAAGATTTAACTATGCATTTGGCTATAATTCCACTAAACTTACAGAAACTTGGGGTTTTGTCTTATTTTTGAATTAACTGTATATGTCTGTATCCCATTTAATTCCCCTACTGAAGTTTTAGCTAGACTTTCTTATATTGCTTTAATTGGTGTCCTAGCATCTAGAAATTGTAATGTATCTTCCTCTTCATTTACTGCAGGCTTCTTACAACTAACAAGGTTCCATTCTCTATGAGATATAAAAGCCACATAGTAGTAAAATCTACTTGACTTTCTTCAAATTTCATGCTATTGGTCTCAGAAAATTTCCATGTAAATACAATAAACTTCACGATTCATTTTCTTTTAAACATATAGGACAAGGCAACATTTTTTGGTATTAATTCAGATATTATCAATTTCTATAACTTTATGTTTCTATCTGGATATTTGTGTATCTGAGTCACATCATTACTCCTTAGCCTGAGCATTTTTCTTTATTATATTTTATTAATGCTGGTGGATTATTGCACTTTTGTCTGAAGACATACTTTCACCTTTATTTTTCAAAACAACTGTATGAATTGAATATAGACATCTGGCTTGCTTTTCTTTGTATTCAATCTGAGAGCCCTGAGGAGTCATTGTATCATCCAAACTATACTATATCTTACAATACACTGTTCTCATAGCATTGCTCTCTAATAGGTACTTTTCCATTCATTTTTAATGATATTGTTTTCCCATTGAGCTCTCTACGATTCTTCTTGAATTTGTCTTGCTTTAGGTTGAAAAAATTGCAGGTCTTCAACAAATGTTTCCAAGCAAATGTGAAACATTTAGACCATTATTTCTTCCTTTTTCCTTTTATTGGATATTTCCTTTTTTACATTTCAAAAGTTATACCCTTTCCTGGTCTCCCCTCCAGAACTCCGCTATCCCATCTCCCTCTCCCTGCCTCTATAAGCGTACCTCCCTATCTACCCACCCACTCCTGCCTTTCCACCTTGGCTTTCCCCTACACTGGGGCATAGAACCCCCTCAGGCCCAAGGACTGCCCCTCCCACTGATGTCCAACAAGGCCATCCTCTGCCACATATGTGGCCGGAGATATGGGTTCTTCCATGTGTACTCTTTTGTTGGTGGTCCAGTCCCCAGGAACTCCAGGGGGTCTGGCCTGTTGACACTGTTGCTCCCTACACAGGGCTGAAACCCCCTTAGCTCCTTCAGTCCTATTACCAATTCCTTTATAGGGCACACCATGCTCAGTCCAATGGCTGGCTGCGAGCATCCATCTTTGTATTTGTCAGGCTCTGGCAGAGCCTCTCAAGAGTCAGCCATATCAGGCTCCCTTCAGGAAGCACTCCAGCATCTGCAATATCTTCTAGGTTTGGTGACTGTATATGGGATGGATCCCCAGGTGGAGAAGGAAAGGGATGGCCTTTCCTTCAGTCTCTGTTCCACACTTTGTCTTCCTATTTTCTCCTGTGAGTATTTTGTTCTCCCTTCTAAGAAGCACTGAAAAATCCACACTTTGGTTTTCCTTCTTCTTGAGCTTTATATGGTCTGTGTATTGTATCTTGGGTATTCTGAACTGTTGGGCTAATAGACACTTATCAACACCGCTCCGCTCCAGCGCAGGGCGCAAGGCCTGGGGGCCGTGCACCCACCCAGGTTTCCAGCTCTCCCAGCGATCCGGACCACCGCGATCTCCGGACCACTGGTAAGAGGAACACACATCTGTTCCAGTCCAAACTCGTGGGACTTGAATCTGCAGCGGGAGATAGGCGGAGGGAGGAGAGCGGACCCCTTCCCTTC
>LR749987.1:283211-339440 GCA_902729485.2 Mus minutoides | reverse complement strand
CCATCATTGGGAGGAGAGGCCCCTTGGTCATACAGACTCTATATGCCCCAGAACAGGGGAATGCCAGGGCCATTACGTGGGAGGGGGTGGGTAGGGGAGCAGGGCGGGGACGCGGGAGGGTAAGGGAAAATTTCTGGATAACATGTGAAATGTAAATGAAGAAAATATCTAATAAAGAGAGGAAAGAAAAAAAAAAAGACACTTATCAGTGAATATATACCATGTGTATTCTTTTGTGACTCGGTTACCTCACTCAGGATGATATTTTCAAGTTCCATCCATTTGTCTGCAAATTTCACGAAGTCATTGTTTTTAATAGCTTAGTAGTACTCCATTGTGTAAATATACTACATTTTCTGTATCCATTCCTTTGTTCAAAGACATCTGGGTCTTTTTAAGCTTCTGGATATTATAAATATGGCTGCCATGAACATAGTGGAGCTGTGTGTGTCCTTAATATATGTTGGAGTATCTTCTGGTCATATGCCCAGGAGTGTATAGCTGAGTCCTCAGGTAGTACTATCTCCAATTTCTGAGGAACCACCAGACTGATTTCCAGAGTGGTTGTACCAGCTTGCAATCCCACCAGCAATGCAGGAATGTTCTTCTTATCACATCCTGGCGAGCATCTGCTGTCACCTGCGTTTTTGATCTTAGCCATTCTGACTGGTGTGAGGTGGAATCTCAGGGTTGTTTTGACTTGTATTTGCATGATGACTAAGGATGTTGAACATTTCTTTAGGTGCTTCTCAGCCATTCGGTATTCCTCAGTTGAGAATTCTTTGTTTAACTGTGTTCACCATTTTTTAATAGGGTTATTTGGTTCTCTGGAGTCTAACTTCTTGAGTTCTTTGTATATATTGGCTATTAGTCTTCTATTGGATGTAGGATTAGTAAAGATCTTTTCCAATCTGTTGGTTCCATTATTTCTTAGCAAAGCTCATATCTCTCCTGGCTGCTTACTCTCTAGTCATTCTTATATTCTTAGGATTTTAGAGAGGTCCCAAGACTCCCATCAATTATCTATTTCTATTATTCCAACTTATGGTTTAATTTCTGTTGTCTATTCAAGCTTCATAAATCATTCTTTAGCAATCCCTCATGTATTGGTAAATCAAACTAAATAAAGATGACTTTGTACAATTAAAACATTTTTAATTGAACTATAATTACATCATTTTCCCCTGCTCTTTCGCCCCTAGAACTCCTCTCCATACTCCAGCTTTTTTCCAGGTCCCTTCATTTCCTCTAAAATTGATGCCCACTTTTCTTTTACTTATTACCCCCCCCCCCGACACACACACACACACACAGAAGGGGGAGAGGGAGAGGTATACACATGAACACAATTTCATAAATAAAACTTGGTTGAGTCTGATTTGGTTGTGGTGAATATGACTTCAGGGCTGACCACTGTGTACTGGATAACCAGTTAGGAGGCTTATTGCTGGAAAGGCCAATTCTCTGATTCTTGGCAGTCATTAATTAGCTCCCTGTAATTCTTTGTCTGGGGAATGGAGTCTGTGAGACCTTTTTTTTTTTTCCTTCTTCTACATTAACTTGTCTATTGCTGTTGTCGTTGTTCAGGCCACTTCTAGGAAGCACAGTCCCATAGAGGACTGTCCTCTGACTCTTACAAGCCTTTTATTTTAAATATTTTACTTTCCTCCTTCGTGTTTTTGTCTGTTGTTTTAATTGTGTTTCTGAAAAGTTCCCTCACAAAACAGTCATCATTTTCTTTAAGTCATTTACTATTAGTTCCACTCTCTGTGCTCAACTTAGCTCTGTTTCTATCCCTTTCTTCTCTCTCTCTCTCTTTTTCCCTCTCTCTCTCTCTCATGATTATGGGTCATCCATTGTCCCATCTGCTGCTTGCCAAGTGAGTCTCATAACATAACTGACACTCTTACCACATGATATAGAAAGTTTTGTTTGCAGTATCTATCTTTAAATACTATTCTGTGTCATTCTAGAAGACATCCTAGAGTCTTCTAGACTAGTCAGTGCAACTCAGAGTATCTCCAGCTTTTGTTGTATTTCCTTTTAAGATTGGTCAATTTGGGTTCTCATAGAATGGTCCTCACTCTAGAAAATTGTTCTTCCTCCCATGTAGACATCCTGAGCTCAGTGAGAATAACAGATGTCTTCAATGCAGTTGGTGTATTTTCTTTTATCTTCTTTATACAATGGTGGGTTCATTTGGGTGAGTAGTGTGTGTTTGTGTGCATGTGTGTGTGTGTGTGTGTGTGTGTGTGTGTGTGTGTGTGTGTCTGTGTGTGTCTGTGTATGTGACTATACCAGAACTTCAAAACTGCTAGGCACCTGAGACTTCTGTTATTATCATTTTATTCTTAGCTCTTCAGCAGCTTCTGCCTCATATGCTCATGACACCTCGTCCTGAGCATGCATTTCCCAACCCTTACTCAACAACCCACACATAATCCTCACCCAGGTTCCTGAAACACTCCTCTCCATGCACAAAAATTATGTCTCTATTTCCTTAAAAATTCTGGCCAATGAAGAAGACTCACTCATGTCTAGATATCAGTCAAGTGAGCTTGGACATCACTCTGAACCCTGTGGGGAGCATGTCACAATGCAGAAAGAGCCCCCACAGACTCACCTCTTGGCTTTCTCTTCCCCTAAGCATCCCTGTTCTGTACTGCTTATTCTCTGTGCTTAGAATAGTTTACTTTATATTATTTATCCAGTTATATGATTGTTTAGAGTGACAGTCAACATATCTAGTAGAATCATTAATCACAAAATGCATCACTCTTAAATATTATATTACAGAATGTAGTTATACTTTAAGAATATATAAATGTGTTACTAATTATACTTCCTATGAGAGAAAGAAATGGGAAACCACAAGAACATATAAAAGTTCTTCATGCTCTGCTTTATTCTGTTAGGCATTCCTCTGGGAACAGCCTTAGAACTGAAATTACATGGGTGAATAGACATGAACTAGACAAAAAAGGAGAAGAAGCAAAACTCTAAAGTTTCCAAGCAGATAGCAGCAAAATAAAAGGCTCTGGGGTGGAAGTATTGTGGTATGTTCATATTGTATAAAGTAGAAAAAGAAGGTCTACTATTCACTGGGCTCATATTACAGAACCGTCATTGAGTCAATAGTTCATTGTTATTCTACCTGATATCCACAACTCTTTGATGTAGACATAGTGGCTAGTTTATTTTCCCAAGGAGAAAAGCTGACAGATAGAGAAATTAAGTAACTAAGCCAAGGTCTGTACTGAGGTACAACCTTGGGGACTGATTGTTTCCAGTACCCGAATACCAAACCACTAGATTTTTAAGGAGAAAAGTGTAAAAGTGCAGCTTTTCTCATGAACTGATATCAGAGAAAGAAGGGAGGAAGAAGAGGAAGGGAATTACCCATGCCCACATTCTGCTTTTTTCTTCCTGATTTTGTAGCCCCCCCTCTGTCTCTCTGTCTCTGTCTCTTTATCTCTCTGTCTCTGTCTCTCTCTGTCTCTGTCTCTGTCTCTCTCTCATCTCACTCTCTAACAACATAATTTGTTGATTCTTTGAGATTTGCACATCATGTACCCCAATCCCACTCACTTCCCAATCCTTCCATATCTGTCCTCCTCCCACCCTTGTGACATCCCTTGACAAAAAATAAAATTAAAATTAAAAAAAAGAGAAAAAGAAAAAAAAAAAGCAAGTCCAATGTGTTCTGTCTATGTACTCATTGGAGCACGGTCAAACTCTCTGGCCTCTCTCTTAAATAGAACTAAAATGTTCCCCACCCCCATACCCAAGGAGCCATCAATTGTGGAAAGCTAACTTCAGTATCCTTATCATACTTTTTAAAAATTTTATGTATATGAGTACACTGTAGCTGCACAGATGGTTGTGAACCTTCATGTGGTTCTTGGGAATTGAATTTTTAGGACCTCTGCTTGCTCCTATCAGCCCCCCTCACTCCAGTAGGCCCTGCTCACTCCTGCCAAAGTTTTATTTATTATTATAATAAAGTACACTGTAGCTGTTTTCAGATGTACCAGAAGAGGGTGTCAGATGGTTTTGAATCACTTGTGGTTGCTGGGATTTGAACTCAGGACCTTCAGTAGAGCAGTCAGTGCTCTTACCCCTTGAGTCATCTCGCCAGCCCACATACTTTTTAAGAGTTCTCTTTGATGGGTCCCTGTTTTGAGAAAGAGGGACATGGAAAGCTTCAATAATAACCCCTACCCCCAACCCAACCCCAAACCCTCACCCCCCAAAAAAGTAGCAGCCTAAACATCTGGCTTTTTAATAGCTTTTAGAAGTGAATTGTATTTATCTATCTATCTATCTATCTATCTATCTATCTATCTATTTATTTATTTATTTATTTTTAATGATTTGTTTACTTGCTTTATGAGCACACTGTAGTTGTCTTCAGACACACGAGAAGAGGGCATCGGATCCCATTATGGATGGTTGTGAGCCACCATGTGGTTGCTGGGGATTGAACTCATTACTTCAGTGAAACCAAAATACCCAATGAAAGTAATTTAAAAGAGAGAAGTTATGTTGAATCATAGTTGCAGGGAATTTCAGAACATCATTCATGGAAAGAAATGGTGGAGCAGGCTAGATCACAGTGGCTCATGATTATGGTAGAAACATCATCTTGAGGCAGACCACAAAAGAGAGTGAGAAAGGAAGTTGGCAAAAAGGCCAAGTCCTAGCTGCCTGTCTGTATCTACCCAAAATATGCTATCATCTAAGGACTAGTCAACCAAAGCATGTCTATTGGGGGTGGCATTCTAACCTTAATACTCATAGACATTTCAACTTGATTCATGAGGAAAACATAGATGCCTAGAGTTTAATGATCTCTCCAAGGCCACTTAGAATGAAATAGAAAGAAGTGGGGAATACAATCTTAAAACTTCTTGAGCTTAATCTAAACTAACAACTTGTTGATCTTACCAAATAATTCAGGGTCAACAGAGGTAACATTGACAGTTTCAAGTAGTTGGGGAGGGGGACTCCTCCCCTCCCCACATAAAGCCTGATCTTGTAAATAGAATTCATGGACCAAAGAGGAAATCAAGCAGCCAGAAAACATCTTGAATTTCTGTCAAAAATTCAGAGTCTTGCTAGTTGTCAATAAACTAAGTCTGACGCTAAGGAGCTGTGATAGAAGCTCCCTTAGGGTCTTCTGTGTCCTGCTACAGAGAGCTGGCAGGACATTGTTCCTCAACTTCTTGGTCTCTTATCTATGACAGGGTGTAGTGACATGCAGAAATATGATGGGCTGCTGGACCACTAGGGAAAGCAAACAAGGCCAGGTGGAGACAGGCAGGGACAGTTTGCCAAAGGAACATACTTGAACTGTATCAAAGGCAGACTGGGAATATAGATGTTGACTATTGGTGAAAGGCTGATTACAAAGAAGGCTGTAGCACATACCTTACCATGGCAGTAAGGAAAGGGCAAAGACAGAGAGACAGCATGCCACCTGAGGATGGAATACAAGATCCTAATGCCTCCGAGTTTCCAGAGGAGGGGGTGCCTAGGTGAAAAAGTCCTTCCAGAAATGGAGGAGGAGGAAGAAGATCAACATACACACTATATAGTTCAGACTTAAAGCATAAATTGCTGTTGGTCTTTATATGGCCCAGTGTGAATTTATTAACCTTTTATTCTGTGCCACATCCTCAGCTTTCTCTTAGGAAGTCAATTGAGGAAGGTGTTTCACACTAGCTAAGGGTCCAGGCTGGAAGGATGATTTGCGAGTTCTGACCAAGTGAGAAAGGACTACTTGGCCGGTGGGCCATGAGCTAGAGCAGTAAGGACAGTGAGTGAAAGCATCACAGAATGATGCAGCCTCGGATCTTGTGCAGACGTCGGCGACATTGGTCCCAGACAGTATGAAGTTTTAAGAGCGCTCTTAATCAAGAGGATGATCTGATTTGCATATTTATCTCTTTATTTTTCTCATTCACAGTTTTAGCCAGTATGTTCTCCTGGTGAAGTGGATCTCTAGGTTCAGAGTCAGGACTAGCTTAAAATTCCAAGGTAGAAACAATAGAATTGAAAGGGAACAAGAGGCATGCTTGCCAGGACCCCAGCACAAAGATAATATAACTTTAAATGTAATTGATGCTCTTCCCTTGCTTTAGATCAGACATCTTCCAGACCAATTTGATTTTTACAATTCATTTTAACAAGCACGTTTGTGCTTTCGGGCATTTGGAGTGGCTGAGATGATGCTGAATTGAACACAGTGGGTTCCTGACATGACAAGTTGTCTCAGGCACTTGCTAGCTCGCCTGTGGAGGAGCCACCACTGATTTTCTGTCTTCTCCATCTGCCTGAAGTCATGGCTGTGCTCCTCCTGCAGCACCAGGCTCTATTCCAGGGTTAACATTTTGGAAACACACCTTGCTTCTTTGGGAATGGCTTCACTTGAATAAGCGCCACCATTCGTTAATGTCACTGTGAAGAATGCAAAGGATTTCTACATATCCGGACTCCTCAACGTATGCTAATGAGACTGCCTGTCAAGGCCATTGATTTTTCTCACTTTCAGGGAAGGCAAAAGTACTATCAGGTGATTGCTGTGTGTGTGATTTATGAGAGCATTCACCTCCTTTGTAATCAAAGCCTTGGAGCAATGAGAGAGAAAAGAAGATTGAGATGCGGGGGCCCTTAACTCTGGTTTGAACATTGAACTTTCAACCCAGGCAACGTTTTTCCCAGTGGTATTTGTTGTGCTTTTGATCTGAGATCCAAAATAAACCACCAAATTTTACTCTTGTTATCCACTGAGAATCTTTTCATCCTGTTTTCGCTTGCTAATCTGCACCTTTAGTGCAGCATATGACGCTTCCATAAAAGATAAATAAGGAAACCAACTTTAGGGGCCCTAACCGGCTGTCTGTGCTTGCCTGAGATAGCAGCTAGCGGCTGTCTCCCCATCCTGCCTGTCCAGCTTCCCTTGTGACCCCTGCTGCCATGAGGGACCTGCTGTGCAGAAGGCACTAACAGGACCGATCATGTATTTTCTAGGTTTCCTCTACGCGCAGAACACCACCAAGCGCAGCATTAAAGAGCGGCTCATGAAGCTCTTGCCCTGCTCAGCTGCCAAAACGTCGTCTCCTGCTATTCAAAGCAAGTTTCCTTTTCTTTTCGCCCCCAAATTGTTTGCTTTGCTTGTGTAGGTCCTCACGCCCTGCAATTTCTGCTTCTCAAAAGAATCGATATATCATCTCCTATGAAGCAATGCCTATTTGCAGCTCGTGTTTATCTGAAACACCGAGGTATAAGCAACAGGAGATTTTCATTTGGCAGGCTGAAAGCTCCGTGTCAGTAACAGAGAGGCCCATGCTTCCTGTAACTGACAGTTTATTCTGAAGCTTGGGGACAAACATAGAGGATTGCTTTGCTTAAAATGGTTGTACAGCAGCTGCCAATTTAAGCAATGTTATTTTACAAGTTTCTTGTTTTTTCATTGCAACAGAAAATGTCCATATTTATGGAGTGCCATGTGGTGTTTTGATACATGTATATTCTGCATAATGTTCAGATAGATAAACATATCCACATACTCAAACGTTTATCTTTTCTTTGATACAAATTATCCAAAACCCCCTACTTTTGGCTTTTTGGGGACACAGGATATATTATAGTCACCAATGGCCACTCTGATTGATATACAGCATAAGCCTTATCTAGCTATAACTTAGTAACCAGTAATTAACTTTCCTTCCTCGCCCCTTATTCATAGCTATGTTCTCACTACCTGGTACCCACTATTATATTTTCAACTTCTATGAGATCAACTTCTCAAAATCCTTTACAGAAGTGAGATGATGCAGTGTTTTGCATTCTGTGACTGCCCTCTTTCACTTAATGATGTCCTGACCTAGCCACGTTATACATATGACAAGACCTTATTCTTTTCCAGGCTGAATATGAGATAGATAGATAGATAGATAGATAGATAGATAGATAGATAGATAGATAGATAGAGATAGATAGATAGAGATAGATATATAGATATATAGATATATATGGAATATATAAATATATATGTTTATCCAGTAGTAGTCACCTATTAGCTTAATTCCTTTGCTTGACTATATCAACTAGTTCTACAAGGAAGTACAGGTGTCTCTTTAACAAGTCAATTACATTAACTGTGAACATAAACCCAGGAGAGGGATTACTAGATCATATATGTATATATTCAACTATTATAATTTCTTGACTTTTTTTTTAAATTGTGACATTTTTTCCTTTGTTTATCCTCTGCCCACACTTGACAAAATTCTCTAGCAAAACAGAACAAATACAATCATATACACATACATGTACATGTACATGCATACAAGCTATATACATATATTATACATATATATTTATTTTCCTATAACACATATTTATGGGTAAACACATACACCTAAATTCAATTCTTTTGCTTTATAGGATAGTGGCAATGGGGAGATTGAAAAGTTAGACAGCAAATGATGCTGTAGGATAGAGTCAGGACTCTTCTTGAGGAAGCCTCGTGTTTGTTTAACACCTTGACCGATTGCATGAGACTCACCCACTATGTCCAAAGTAATCTATCATTTACTTGTAGTCTGCCAACTGTAGACATCAATACTTTTATGTACTACATTCATATCAACACTTAGAGATGAGATTTACTAAATAATTGAGCATTCTAGCTTAGCCAGGTTGACACCTGAAACTAACACACTGGCCTACCTTCTCCTTCATTTCCACTATGTGGCATCCTTGTGTATTAGAAAGCAGTGAGCTCCTAAAGAGAAAACATCCATTAACATCAGTTACTTTACAAAGATAGTGAATGCCACTGACTCTGAATTTATAAGTGGTCTGTGTACAAAAAAAATGTTTACAATAATTTAATTCCAAACATCAAACAACTCCTAGAATCAGACAAGAGGAGTTCATCTTCCTACGAAGGAAATAGAACATTCAAAAATGAGGAAAACAAACATCAATTTGTTGTGGGTACAGAGACAGGATCTCAACCCACCTTCTTTATATTCTGCCATATCATTTTGTAGAAAACATTGATTCAATTGGTGATTTAAAATGTATATATTGTAACTTTCCATGAAACAAATACAGGAAATATGGAAGGAACTTTTAAAGGAGGTATATTGAGTCAAACGTTTTAGATTTAAAAAAACAACAAAACCACTTCTTTTGAACATTGCTATCTCACACTAGTATTACCCAGCAGGCATGCATGCCTGTTAAGTGAATACTTGTTGTAAGACAACCAAAATGAGCCTTGTGTTGAGAACAATAAACAAACCACATTTCAAAATACAAAGCAAAATCCAAAATGGGAAACACACAGATATCTACTCAAATTGATCTTCTGTTACATTCTTTATGGAAAAGGTAACAATAAAAGAAATATTTCCAGGTAGAAATTCTGTGCAGGGAATAATTAAAATTATTATTAAGGTAAATTTTTGTATTTTTTTCTTTCATCACAAACTTATACACATACACACTTACAAATACACAACAGTTCACAAGTAAGACATTGCTTGTATAACCCACAAGGCTATAATATAGAGGGATGAAAAACAGTAAAGAAATAAGATGCTAAAGCTTCAGGGTTGATATGATGACCTCTGCTTGTCACAGACAGCTGGCTATTAGAGCAGTTGCTTTTCTCCTTGAAATGGAGAGTCAACATTGCCAATTTTCCTGATATTTGCTGAAAACATAGTTATTTATATCATATAGACATGCAAAATGTGTCAAATGAGTCTCCATATTTGCTTAGGGAAGAACAAATTGTCAGATTTTGTTAGTGTTTTCTCTGTACCAATATCTAGCAAAAACGTATTTACAGAGGATACAAATTAATTTAACTCTGTCCTATCCTGGAAGGATGTTTCTTGAGATTATAGCCAAGCAGAAAAAAATGTTCTAAACAGAAATAATGAGAATAATGAAAATCTCATATTCGCTAAATTTAACATCCTCCTTCACTACGGAAATATAAATTAAAGTTACATTAAGACTTTATTTCATGTCATTCTGGATGGCTATCAGAAATAAAATGTACAGTAACTAATTCTGGTAGGCAAAGAAACCCTGTATATTCACTGATGCAAATATAAATGCGTCCCAGCACTTTGAATACTCTCATGAAGATTCCTCAAGAATTTACAAGCAGAACTATTTGGTGGCTTAGCAAACTCACTCCTGGGTATACACCCAAAGTATTTTAGGCAAACAAGTCACAGGGGTACACGTACAGGAATACATGTTTATTATAACACTATTTCAGAATAGTTGAGTTATACTATCAACTTAGTTGTCTGTCAACAGATGAATGAAGAAAACATCATATGTATAATAGAGTTCAACTCTGTATATAATTTGTTGAACATGTCTGTACTATGAGATTATCATTAAAAAACAAGCTAGATACAGAAAGACAAATAGTACACATTTTCTCTCACTTGTGGATGCTAGATTTTATAAAGATACCTAATCACATACATGTACTATATACTTAACATAAACTTTTGGTAAAACTTTAGACTATATACAATTAATATATACCAAAATTTAAAAACTAGAAACTAGCTGTTGTTTACATCATGCTAGACGTATAACATGATTTGTAGATCCTATCCGTCTTCGGATGTAAAAGTCTCTATCCAGCAGCAATCATTTTCACATAACCAATTATCACAAGAAAACACATCATGTAGGAGTAGAGTACTTGGAAAAGAAGACAACAAATTTCATTGCTATGTTAGCCAAGTAATCATATTAGCACTCCTCAGTGGACTAGATTCTAACAATTGTGTACAATGTAAAAATATATCTTGTGAATATGGGGTGAGAGGCAGAAAGGTTAAACAAAAAAGCAGACAAGCGGGGCCCCTAGGCCCCCAGAAGAAACATATACATAGTCCATAGCTTTGAAAAAGTGAAGATGAGTCTTTACTGAGTTCAGTGGTTCTAGGCCTGGTTGACCTCTGAGTGGCAGAGAGAGTATACTCCACAAGGTCTCATGAGACTCCCAATGCTGTGTGTTTGAGAGTTAGCTTCCTATAGAAAGGCCTACACTCTTGCTGAACCATGAAGACTTGAAGCCCTGAATTAGGAAACTTCAGACTTGAAGGATGATGGGAAGAAATGAGGTGAGGATAGAGGCTAGGAACAGCTGTCTACTAAAGAATTGTCTAATTCAAGTTTTAGGCTCACCTTACTGTCCCCTGATGATCCAATCTCCCACTGATTTTTTTTTAAGAGGTTAGTATCTTTTTTTTCCAATATTTTTTATTAGACATTTTCTTAATTTACATTTCAAATGCTATCCTGAAAGTTTCCTCCCCCCTCCCACCGCCCTGTTCCCCTGCCCACCCACTCCCACTTCTTGGCCCTGGCGTTCCCCTGTATTGGGGTATATAAAGATTGCAATACCAAGGGGCCTCTCCTCCCAATGATGGCCGACTAGGCCATCTTCTGCTACATATGTAGCTAGAGACACAAGTTCTGGAGGTTCTGGTTAGTTCATATTGTTGGTCCTTTTCTAGGGTTGCAGACCCCTTCAGCTCCTGGGGTTCTATCTCTAGCTTCTCCATTGTGGGCCCTGTGCTCCATCATATAGATGACTGTGAGCATCCACTTCTGTACGAGACAGCTATATCAGGGTCCCTTAAGTAGACACTTGCTGTCCTATGCCATAGTGTCTGAGTTTAGTGACTGATTATGAGATGGATCTCCCCTGGTGGGGTAGTCTCTGTATGGTCCATCCTTTCATTCCCACTGATCTTTTAATGTCCATCTCAGACTATTGATGAACCACAGCCAAATGCAGCAGCCCAACTGCCTCACTCGGCAGTGGGTCCAGGAGTCTCCTGTCATTTGCCTGACATTATCAGCTACCTACTTTCTGAAGTTGTTCTCTCCTCCCTTGATGCTTCCCCACCCACTGCCCTACTGGTCAACAACCTACTGTCAGCTTTCTCTCTGAGATGTAAATTCAATTCTTTAACGCTTGTGCTACATCACTCTTTGGTGCATTTCCTTCTTCCAACAATAATTTAAAGACGTAGATGTACACATGTTGCAGTAAGTCTCCAGCCCAAATATGCCCCGGCAATGAAAACACAACACAGTTAATATGATTACATGCTGTGCGCCTAGATTAGGCAGATCTACCACTACACTACCATCTTCCACATCTTATGAGACCCCTAAGGACTTTTGGTTCCTCCAGGCCATGTGCTTCTGCTCTGCTTTTCTTCTTCTTCTTCTTCTTCTTCTTCTTCTTCTTCTTCTTCTTCTTCTTCTTCTTCTTCTTCTTCTTCTTCTTCTTCTTCTTCTTCCTCTTCTTCCTCTTCCTCTTCTTCCTCTTCTTCTTCCTCTTCCTCTTCCTCCTCCTCCTACTCTGTTTTCTCCCTCTTTCATTTTCTCATTCTTCTCCCTCTCCCCACCTTCCACTACACCTTCTCTTTTATCTGCCCAATCATTAGCTCTCATTTATTTTACAAATTAAGGTGGGAAGCAGGTTATAGGAAATCACCTGAGTGCTGACTCATTCATTGTTCACAATCACTCACTGGAGAATGGAATTAACATCATATATAAATAGCCCCAGGGCTATCCACACAGACACCAGCAACCTAGAACATATTGGGTTCTTGTTGTGATTGTTATGAAACAAATTAATCTTTACTCCACAATACTATCTTGGTTTTATTTACAGAAGTCATAGAAAGCATTAAGAATACTCTAAAAGAGAACACCTTTCAACTTACATGTCTCTTGGCACTGATTTTGGGAATGTAGAATATATGAAGTGATTCAGAGCAAGCATCCCTGATGAAGTAATAACTAAGAGCCTGAAAAAGAACCTAGTTTATGGAGGAAAGGAGCATAGCACACTGGAGACTCAGAAAGCTCTCTGTTATCTGGAAAATTTATTATTATTATTATTATTATTATTATTATTATTAATATTATTAACACAGGATTAAATCATATAGCTCACACATAACACTTAACACATGAAGCACCATCAGAATAAATAAATGACAAGTTGTAGCTCAGCTAATAAGATCTAAAAAGAGATTATCACATAAAATATCTAAAATTTATTGACACAAAAATGAAACTTTCATAAATAGCAGAGTTAGGTTTCCAGATCTATAAAACCTATGTTTCCAACAATTTTTCAGGGAGATATGTCTTCATCACCTTTGGCATCTACTGAAGAGGCCCCTGTAAATTTGACCATAGATGATTTATTCATAGGTCTTTGCTTTTAAAAGAAATCTTAGAAAACAGTGAGTCTGGACTTTTGCTTCAAGAATGTTAATTATACATCTTCAGCTCTGCCCTTGTTTCCCCAGTGATCCCATTTTAGTCCCTCCTATTGGCTAGGCAAAATGAGAAGACAGAACACCAAAGTGTGATAATATTGTTGATAAAATTTAACTTCTTTTGATGACAACCCCAGACAGCAGGAAGCAGCTTAAAAGACATAGTGTCCTAATTTCCTGTTCACTATTGGCTTCTTCCCCCCAATCCCACTTTTTTTTTCTCTTTGTGATAAGAAAAAGGGAAGTATGTTGGTATCAGGAACTGGCATGGGAGATTGTGTCTCAACCCAGTGACATCACACATAGTCAACCCACTTGATTCACCTCCCACCTTTACCTGCTAGTGGCTATATCACAATCCAAATAAAAGGCAGCCCCTCCGACCGTTCTCTCTCTCTTTCTCCTTGTCTTTGTCATCACCTTCCCCCTTCCCCCACACTAAACCCCACGTGGAACTGTAAAAGAAAAAAGAAAAAGAAAAAAAAATCAACTTCTTTACTCAAAGCACTAATGTTAGGAAGAGGGTAGATCAGGGGAACATACAAAGATGTTATACCTAAATTCTGTACATTTAATTATCTTTAGAACCAGTACCAAATTCTCAAAGTCACATGATTTTTCATATTTAATCTTAATCTCAAAACATGACCACTAACATGCATATGCTTGTGTATGAATGCATATTTATAAAATTAAGGAATATGATGGACCACATCACCTATGGTTTAGTATGAAAAACTTCTACCAGCATCACAAATATGGATAGAAATTGCTTTTTCTCCAACAACAAAATACTGGCAAAGCCTGTGACTATGTTTTCTAAATAAATGAGTCATTTACTGTATCTCTAAAAAATAGCAATCATTTTCCTGTTTACTCAAATGATGTTATAATAACTAAAAGGGCACATACTGATAATAGTCAGGAGCTCATACAAAAGAGGAAGCTTTAAATACTTGATTATATGTATGTTTATATTTATACATGTTTTTGTTTAAAATGGGATCAAAATAGCATCCACTTACTAAAGTCTCAATATTTCCATTCAGTAAAAATAGCTTATTTACTAAATTAATGGTTTGGTCCATAATTTGTACTGACTTGAGAAGACATAAAGAACAGATGAGACAGGATCACCATTAGACTAGACTACTCATACCTGATAACCCACCATGAGCACATTGGCACTATTTCCTAACTATATTAAGATTCTTGGTATCAAATACAGCTTAAGGTTTCAGTAGGTCTTATTTTTCCCTGGTGACAGATTGATCATGGGAAATTTCATATTGACAGAGACCTCAACAGAATTTCGCTGTTGGTGGATTTGTTTTTCAAAAGGAAGCTTGAACTGCCAACATGATGACGATTAGAAACCTAACATCAATTCCCAGAAAAATTTAAAAAATGTTTGTTTGACCTCTTCCAAGTAACCAATCTCATGTTACACCTTTCATGGTAAACTTGCCTAGAATCTCCGAATTAGGGAGACAGTAGAGAAAGGTGATGGAGGATGCGAGGAATGATCCAGAAAATCTTGGAAATTTTGTTTTTAGCTATTTGAGGTTAGGTGGATCTCATTTATGAGCCAAAGAATTATGATTAAATTCACAGATACTAAACTTATTTTGAAATATCTAGCATATTCACTGAATCTAATACTGTTCTAAGTTCTACACAGGCCAGCACATCAATTTACTATAGCATATATAATCAATATAATCATGCAAGATGGACACTATTCTACGGAATAGGACACTGAGGCGTAGGAGATGAATTCCCTTGCTTCATCACACCATCAGAAAGAGACAGAGAAGGGTCTTAACCTGTGCTTTTACTCCACACATTTTATCTTTTATATAGCTATGTTCGATATTTTCACAAATATATGTAATGTCAACTTTAAGAAAGCAAGATCTTTTTCTCCACTTACTTTCTTGAAACAAGCTCATGAGCATATCTGGATATACTGTGATAACCCCTTAAATAAAAGTTTTCTCTTTCTAAGATAATATGAAATAAAACAAAAAACCTCTTACCAGGTCCCACTGAGATAACATTTTAATAAAGACTAATCATGGATGTTTTAGAGCTGTGAAATTTCATTTTCTTCTTGGTATCTGAGCATCAATGAGATGCCATATAGGAAATAGCAGACGGTTATTTTAAATCAGGTATAAAATTAGTTGGCACTGCTATTTACTTATTGATAATATATGTTGCTCACTATATTTCTCCTCTGCCTTTGGTGTGGCCTTTTCCAGGCTTATCTTTTCTCTTGAAAATCATATTGCAACATCATAATTTATTTTTAGAATAACTAATGCCAAGGATGGTCATCTCCTTTTTACTAAAATGAAAGGAGGGAATGAGAGGAAGAAGGAGAAAGAGGGGAGAGAGAAGGAGACAAGAAGGAGATGGAGGGAGGCACAAGGAGAGTTTAAGTTTAACTGGCTTACCCAAAATTGTATAGGTATCCATAGGTATTTAATAGTCTAATGGTCAATGGAAAAATATAGAACATTCCTTGTCCAGATCCATTGTATATCTACAAGGAATTTTGATTAAATCATCATATAAGCCAGGCAAAGTCAAACAACTCTGGGAAAGCTAAGTTATTTCATTTCATGGTGGTAGAGTTGTAGAGCACTATATTATAGATAATAGTACTAAACCAAAGGGAAGTGACAGAGCCCATGCCCCAGTCTGAAGACGGCCATTATTACACTGAAATAAACATGTGTCAAGATCAGCCAGGTACAATTATTATAAATAAAATGATGTAAGAGGCACTAAAAAGAATGAGCACTGAGAGTGTCATGATGTGTATTAGCTTATTTGGTTCAAACATGGATTTATGACTGAGGTGCCACAGAAGTTTTATAATGTTTTAATCTTTTATTTATTCCCTTAGCTATAATATGGACATTGCAGTGATAAATATTCTTTGTGCATGCTCAGAGAGTTAACAGTGAAGGTTTTATGACTTTTCTGTTAGTGGATAACTGTGCTGTCCTTTTATCGCCACCACGAGGGTCACAAGCACCACCATCAGTTAGATAAGACTGAGTAACCTCGGGTGTCTTGAATGGAAGGTCATGTGTCTGCAGAGCCCTTTGGAGAAGAGTCATCAGAGGAGATAAAGCAGATGCTTAAAAGAAGAAACTTAACATAGCCTGGTGGGGGTGGGGCAAAAGGCAAGGGATATGAAAGAAAAGAGAGGGTAAAGTCAGCAAGAACCTAAAAGTCTATGCAAGAAATGGTCTCACTGTCTACCCTCTATAGCATGACACGGCAATTATAGTTATTAACTTCCAGAATCTGAGATCGGCATAGTTATAGTCCTATTTTAAAGAGAAAACTAAGATGAAAATAGAAATTAAATTATTAACTAGAAGTCTCATAATTATTCCATGTCGAAGAAGTTTAACTTGGTAATATCAGAGCTCAGAGAGTATATACCCTGGGCTGTAGTGGACTTTGTTTTCCAGAGAAGATAAAGGTCTAACCAACAGCTAAGAGTAGCAGAAGGGGGGAGGTAAAGCCAAGTGGCCTGTGAAGGTGTTCATAGGAAACACTTGGAAACAATCGCTGTTGCTGAAGGAATAGCAGAAACGAGATTTCACCAAAGGACTATGGAGGCGTTCACCAAGATAGGAAATACAGAAGAAAAGGGGAAATAGGATCAAGAGAATAATAGCATTACATCAGATATCATAAGATGCCTGAAGAAAATATGGAATTCTTAAAAAATGAAGCAAACCTGAAACAGGCTTTAATGTTGTTAATTAGTGTAGCTTTTTTCTCTTGTGCGGGGCAGTTAGGGGTTGCCTGTTTGATGAAATTTTGAAATTTTTTGTTTCCTACTTTTCATGACTATCATTCCAAGTCAAACTTGTCAGCCTAATAACATATACAGTAATACAATGAAAAATATCCTTATACTGATGTTGAGTCTGGTTCGCCACAATCTTAATTTGATTAATACTGGCATGCTGTTCACCTGCATAGCTAACAAGAGTTCTTACAAACTCTTTTCCATTTGCATTGACCTAAGAAGTAAAATGCGGGCTAAATAAGAGTCCAGTCAATAAGGCTGGATTCTGCCAGCTTCCTTTAGACGCTGAAATGGGAACTGAATACTTCAAACAGACTCAATTTTCCACTCCACCAGGTATATAAAATACAGACTATGGCTACATTATCTGCTTCGATTGCAGGATTAAAGCTTAGCTGCTTACTTTCAAATTGCCTTCGTGCCAAGGGATTTAGAGTAGCGGGGGTGATTTGCAGCTTCCCTTCAAGAAACATTGGTCCAACTTTGCCTGACAAGTTTCATTATAAAGATAGAAGATAAGGCAAGTTATGAAGATGAACTTTCCAGGAAAGTCTTCTTCATCTTCCAGTATATACAGTTCCATCAGAAACCTTATCTAGAAAAACAATTCCATGTTATACTATAGATTTAGATTCCTGAGTCTTCTTTAAAGTAGATATATCTCCACTAGGTATTCTGGAGGTAATAATAGGCATATATGGTTTACCTCAAGTACTGCTTAAAATAATTAATGTATTGTGTGAGTTAGAAGTTTCAATGTCAAGTTTGTGTTATACAAGCAGAAAGCATGTTTGGATACCTAAAGATGCACCATGCGCTGTGAAATGTCTTTCAGTCTTTAAATTTACTTAATGGTAATTGTTATCATCACCAATATATGGATGAGAAACTCATTATTGTCATTTTTAGTGAATTTACCTAAATTATACAAGAACTGCTTAGCATCAAAGATGGAACTCAAGCCAAGGTCACTTAATCATTTGACAAAATATATATCAAAATCTACTATATGGCAGGTGTTTTCCTAGCTGCAAAGGACACATCCACAAATGAACACTTTCATGATCAAGTGTCAAATGGAGAAGGTCCAGGACTATGATTTGTTCCTTCATAGTATCCTTCTAAAGCATAGTTTAAAATACAAACAGTATTTCATTTCAACCTCCTGCCAACAGTGTGCAAATGGTTTCATTAGACTTTAATGTTGAAACAGTACAACTAATAACAACAAATCCCATTATCACTCAAATGTTTACTAGATGCCAAATGCACATCTACTTAGTATGTTCAGGCATACAATCCTCTTAAGGACTACTTTATGTCAATCTTATGCCATAAAACAGATGAGGGGCAAAGCCATACTGAGTTTTGTAAAGTTTTACCTGGTCATATAATAAATTTCTAAGTTTTCCTTGAACTTAAGAATCTTCTATTTTCTAAAACAGAAAACTAGCTCAAACATTGAAGGAATACAATTGATTAACAAATTCTTTAATATTTCATTCTAAATATAGCTGCAATTGATAAGCATAACATTACAATGTTATTGCTGTAACTGAGTCAACTCCAAGATATCACCTACTACAGCACAAAGATATTAACCCTACTAACATCAACCAACCTTCCTCAGGATCAATTTCCTAGAGGATTTTCTTATCTTTCTAGGCCATTAATTTCATCAGTTTCTGTCTACTCTTAATGATAACCACTGAACCAGCCTCTACATTTAAAAAAAAAAATAAATTTTCTCCAAGTTTTTTTTCCTTATAAGTCTTATAAATGTACATCTTAAATTGATACTCTGAAAGTCATTTTTTTCTTTTATGTTTTTGAACCATATTAGTAGGAGAAAGTCTTTTCCTAGAAATTAAAGATCAGTATTTTCTGCTTATTTCCTATACTCTACCTTTGTCCTTCTGCAGCATAGTTTCTCTTGGTTTTCAGACAATTTGATGCCAATTCTAGACTTAAGAATTTTAGGGGTTAAGTCTTAACTTGGTATCTTCCATTTCTATGTCATTCACAAATTAGATCATTCCTTCAAAATTTTATGTATAGGAACAAGGCAATAATATTTAGAATAATTAAAATAATTAGATGCAACAATGAAAATTAAATAATTTTGTTTACTGTAAAAAGTAGTTCTCTAGCCATGTCCTCGTCCTTTTGTATATGATGCTATATGAAATCAGGAGGTTATTGAAAACCAATGATATTTGAAGACATTCTTATTGCTAATTGATATTGTGACTACCACTTGGCAGAATATTATAGCAAGGGTAAAGTAAGCCAAGTTTTAAAGTCTAGTTCTCTCACTGGTAGCTTTCAGTGTATAATACTTGAAAGTAAGGCTCTGTGTTTCAGTCGGAAATCATAGCATAAGGCTTGATTCCAGGCTATTCTCACTTCCAATATAATTCTATCTTCTGCTTAGAGTCCATCACTACCACTTTTGTGATTCTTCAGAGGCATATATTTCTACATAAATGTGGCATCACTTCCCTTCCCTTTCCTCTCTGGATGAAAGAGCGGCAGAATAATTAATCCCATATAAGAGGCCAAAACTACTCCATTCACAGTCTTGCTTCAGAACACCCACCTGTAGACTTGGCTTCCATAGTCATTCAATTAGATGCTTGCCAGGATGGATACTCCTCAGTTGCTCCCATTTTCTATAAAACCTTGTCCTGATGAGAGTTCGGGGCTTCTTTACCAAATGACCCTGCTGTGTCGCGGTTAGCAGTGAGTAAGCTCAACCTGGAGCTTGTAAATAAAGACCCTAATGTGATTCCATCAAAGTCGGCTCCTGGCTGGTCTCTTGGAGCTCTCGAAGGAAGCACAACAGGGAACCCAGGAACCTTGAGCACTGTCAAATTGCTTAGTTTCCTTCTCCATGTCAGTGTCTTCATCCATAAATCTGGAATTCAGCATCAGTAGAATTGTATTAAAGTGTATAAGTTGATCAGGTAAATAGCTTAGGCACAGCAAATTATCTAAGTGTGGTTTGAACATTATTAGATTTTTAGGACTAGAGGAAAGTTGGTCACAATTCAAAAGAAACTCTTTTCTCAAAGCATTTTTTTTAAAACTCCAACAACTTTATTGTCTTTCTCAGTATTTATACTATTTCTAAAAAACTTCTGCATACAATTATCAGGAAGAGCCATTAGAGAAGGAAAACTGATTATTTGATTTTCAAAATATTTTCCCACTACAATAAGTTCATAGTAAGAGGGACAGTAATTCATGCCATAGATTGATAAGATTTTAGGAGTTGCAGCATAATTGCTTACATGTCTTTCAATTGAGACTAATATCTGACTAAACATTCATTATCTGTTACTAGTACCCCCATTAGTTCATTGTACGTTTACAGCAATATTTTTTTTACCTTTTTGAGAATTTATTACATGCATATGATAGGTTTTGATAAAACTTACCTCCTATTCTTTCCTCTAACCAAAATAAATAAATAAATAAATAAATAAATAATAATAAAATAAAAACCAAAACCAATCCCTCTTTACCACCTGTCCCCCTGACTTCATGTTCTCTCTCTCTCTTTCTCCCTCTCTCACCCCACGCTCTCAATGCATGTTCTCTCTCTCTCTTTCTCCCTCTCTCACCCCACGCTCTCAATGCATGTTCTCTCTCTCTCTTTCTCCCTCTCTCACCCCACGCTCTCAATGCATGTTCTCTCTCTCTCTTTCTCCCTCTCTCACCCCACGCTCTCAATGCATGTTCTCTCTCTCTCTTTCTCCCTCTCTCACCCCACGCTCTCAATGCACTTAGTGTTACAAGTGTCTGCTGGCTATGGGACCATCGAAGACATCATGGGCAATCTTTTAGACCCTCATCCCTGAAAAAGAAATCTTGACATTATCTCTCTGAGCAGCAGTCAGTTATCAGTAGGGCCTTAGATAGGAGATTCTAATCTTCTGTCCCCTCTTCTGTGTTGACTCCTGAAGAAGCTGCTGTAATATAGATGTCCCACTTGGAGCTAAGCACTCTGTAGCTCTGTTATGGCATTTTTAACCGAGTGAACTGATCTAAGCCAAACTTCTTTCTGTGTTTCATTACTTTTGAAAAAAGTATCCAGTATAATCACTCTCTGGGTTTGCCTTTTCTGATTAGATTTTTTTTTTCCTGATCTGTTTTTATGGGTAAATTCAATCACACTCTCCGTTTCCATCCTTTTCTCCCTTATCAGCTCTAGTATAGATTATGTCTGTATATATAATATTTAGCAATAATTTTATTTTCTTCATCTGAAAAAAGTCCCTTGTGACTCGAGCACCAAATAAATAATAGCTACTGTCTTAATAGGCCATCTCATCTACTATGGTAATGAAAAGCTTAATGCTAATAAAAAGCAATCCAATTGTGTGGCTTTTAAAAAATAGTCTGATCTTGTTAGAAAGTTATTTATGTTTACAAAGAAAACAGAGACAATACATTCATACATGCTGTGAGGAATAGCTCTGGCAGCTCACCTCCAGGTTGTTATGTTTTGTAGTGATTGAATTCAATCATGAAATTGCAAAGCAATTCAAGTTCTCCTAAAATGGAAATTGCTATGTCATTGCCAACAAATACCTCTAACAGAAAATGCTCAAAATAATTCGCCATTTTCAAGGTACCTTTCATTTTCCATGTAATATATTAATATAAAGTGGGATACTGTTCTAATTAAAGACTTTTAATTTGGTCTTAAAACAATGTCATATGTAAAGAAATCTTTTCATACTAAGAATTATCAGAGCTTATGACGCTCAGGGTGGTTTGTGCATACCTTGGAATCTCTTAAAATTTCTAATGGTTTGATAGTGTTCTCTGCATGGGTTATGTGTACATTGTCAGCTTAGATTTAATTATTCACATACGCTTCATGTGCACTTCAAAATAGTTCCTGGTGGGTGGATGGATGAAAGGTTGTAAAGACAAGAAGAGTCAAGAGGGTCATCACCTTCGTGACATTAAAGAAAAAAAAATTAACATTGTCAAACACATTAAAGAGATGCTTACAAGGGCTGGCCCAGGTTTGAACTCTGCCTATGGATGTTAAATGCTAGAACAGTAAGAAGAAATAAGTAATTCATGGCAGGTACTCTTCCATCCCTATCAACTGTACAGTGTACAGACTTAAGCTAATTCCATTATCCCTGGTACTATTTATTAACGGTTTCAGGCCAATATTTGTGAACAAGAGGAGAAGAGCTAAGGGATGGAAAACCAGATATATTTGTGTGCAACATGTGTCTGTATAAGTCTTTGAGATAAAAAATGAAAGGATAAAAGGAGTTAGCTTGTTGGCAGAAAAAAAAAATAAAACCCACCTTTGTATATTATTTTCCAGACATCTTTCCCTCAGGTCAGTGTTGTCAGACTGGGACACAAATCAAAAAAGAGTGTAACTCCCTCATTCTAGGGGCTCAGGAGATAGTGTTCTTTGATGTCCAGTGAGGAACATTCCGTATAGTGTAAAATTGAGATAAGGCCTTGATGAAACTCTTTGGCACCCCAGCAATGCCTACCACTTGTCCAAGCTTCTCCCTATTAAATAATAGACAACGTAGCAGAAAATATTTAAGATTGTCATGACATTATTTACCTACTTACTAGTTTAACAGAATAATTTAATAAAAGGTACACATTAGGAATAAAATCTCAGAGGATGTTGCTGTAAAAAGAAAAGAAAAAGAAAAAGAAAAAGAAGGTTTAGGATTTGACTACACGAATGGATTCATACTCAGATATAATCTTAAAGGTGCATTACTAGTAGGACATATAGATTTTTTTTGTTGTTGTTTTGTTTTGTTTTTGGTTTACCCACAAGTTTTTTTTTTCTTTTTTTTCTCCCAATTTTTTTATTAGATATTTTCTTAATTTACATTTCAAATGCTATTCCGAAAGTCCCCTCCCCCTTCCCCCTCCCCCTCCCTGCTCCCCTGTCCACCCACTCCCACTTCTTGGCCCTGGCGTTCCCCTGTATTGGGGCATATAAAGATTGCAGTACCAAGGGGCCTCTCTTCCCAATGATGACTGACTAGGCCATCTTCTGCTACATATGGAGCTAGAGACACGAGATCTGGGGGTTCTGGTTAGTTCGTATTGTTGATCCTCTTCTAGGGTTGCAGACCCTTTCAGCTCCTGGGGTTCTATCTCTAGCTTCTCCATTGTGGGCCCTGTGTTCCCTCTTATAGATGATTATGAGCATCCACTTCTGTACGAGACAGCTATATAAGGGTCCCTTAAGTAGGCACTAGCTGTCCTATGCTATAGTGTCTGAGTTTAATGACTGATTATGGGATGGATCCCCCGTGGTGGAGTAGTCTCTGTATGGTCCATCCTTTCATCTTAGCTCTAAACTTTGTCTCTGTAACTCCTTTCATAGGTATTTTGTTTCCTCTTCACAGGAGGAATGAAGTATCCACGAGCTGGTCTTCTTGATGTTCTTGTGTTTTGCAAATTGTATCTTGGATATTCTGTAACCCAATCACAAAAGAAGTCATTGGGTATGCACTCACTGATAAATGGATATTAGCCCAGAAACTTAGATGGTTTTTGATACAGGCTCTCATGAGCCCCGCTGGCTCTTGAACTCATTAGGAATTTGGCCTTGAAGTCCTCATCCTCTAGCTGAAACCTTCCAAATTATGGGATAATAGATATATGCTCAGCCTCATTAGACAGGTTTTTAAATAAACATACTGAATTTTGAAGGGCATGTTGTATAAATACATTCACTTCCTACTATTGAGATGCTTCACATAGTTTCTCTGTCTTCATGTCTCTATGTCTCTGTTCTACACCTTTGTCTCTCTGTCTCTCTCCCTCTGTCTCTCATCTCTCTTCTCTGTCTCTCTGGGTGTCTCTAACTCTCTCTCTTATCTCTCCTCTCTATATCTGTCTCTCTGTCTCTCTCTCTGTTTTTGTCTCTCTGTCTCTGTCTAGGTGTCTCTGTCTAGGTGTCACTCATTCTGTCTCCCTTCTTTCTTCTCCCTGCCCCCTGCTTCTGGCTCTCTCTGCCTCTGGCTCTCTCTGACTGATCGATCATTCCCATGTACCAAAGTTTATGCTGTAGAAATAGCAGTCCAATGGTTTGGTAATTTCTAAGTAAAGAAGGGAGCTAGAAGCCAGCCAGAGGGATCTGTTAGTATGAGTGTCTTTAAATCAGACAACCTAAATGCATTTCCCCAAATCCACATATAGAAGTGGGAGAATCGACTCAGAGATTGTCATTTGACCTCTACATATGTACTCTGATATATGTGCTTTTCATTACTACTATGACTTATGTTCATACAATAAATAAATTTAAAGTAAAATTTAAAAAAAAAAAAAAAAAAGGCTGCGGCTTCCTAGGGAAGAGCCCTCTACTATGTGAGTGGAGCCTGCATCCAAAAACCATGTCAGCAACACCCTTCTCCAATGGATGATTTGGTTGTTGCTTTAGAATCATTGTGCATAATGTTGTGTCTTTAAAGTCATGATAATGGCACTAGGAAGATGGTTTAGCAGCTCTAGAGCTCTTCTAGATGTATAGGGTTCAAAAGCTAGCACACATGGCAGCTCACAATTGTCTATAACTCAAATTCTGGTATATTCAACTCTGTCACACAGACATACATGCAGGCCAAACACCAAATGTGCATAAAAATTTTAAAATGAATAAAAAATATTTTTATAAAGGTCAGAGGACACACAGGCTTTTTTGTATAAAACAATCCTTTGCAGTTATATCCAGGAGGACAGAGACTTCAGGTAGAATCAAATTTGCATAATGATCAGCTATCTACAGTGTTTTAAGAAAGGTTGTTGGAAAGATGCCTATTTTAAAACTTATCTTGTTGTTCCCCGGTGATTTAAATCCAGTTTCTAGCCCAATTGTGCCATGGCCTGCGGGACCTGTTGACTGAAATTCAGGACAGCTTTGGCCCTCAGAGGCATAAATCTAAGGAGTAAAGAATAAAAAGAAAAAAAAGAAGAGACAGCCAGAGAGCTCAAGTGTGTCTGGGTTTTGGGAATCTGTTTTCTGATCACAATTAAGTCTGTTAGAAAACCCATGAATTAAAATATTATTTGAATTCTCAGATATAAACACAGCACTTGGATCAGCTCCTTGGCAAGATGCCTGAGTTTTTCTGGTTTGCAAGGGCCTGGCATGCACATGAGCTCAGAGCCCCTTTTTCATCCACTGTTTTTGTCCCAAACAAAGCAGCACCTCCATCCACATCCATCTGTATCTTATCCCCATCTGCACCTATCTCCTTTGTATTTCTCATTGGTAGGACAGCCTTTGCTAGCTGGAAACTTCCACATTGTCCTTTGGCACATTTTGCCTGGTGATCAAACAAGGTACTTCTTACCTCCTAAGATTTTGGAGTTCACTGTTGTTATCTCTCTAAATAGTCGATGACTTCAAATTGACTAAACTCAGACCATTGGTGCCAAAAAAAGGCAAGGACTGATTCCTATGTGCCATGTGGCTTCGAATAAGTTATTTCAACTTTAAATGTCCCCGGGGGTGCTCCTTCTATAATGAAGGCCATAGTGGATATTTCACTGAATTTATATTGGTACTGAAATGCGCCAAGCTTGATATTTCTGTAAACAGTGATGACTTCATTAATTAAAAATAAACAAACATCAACAACAAAAACAAACTAAACAAACAAAGAAACAAACACCCAATTTTTCATTTAAAATACTTGGATGATTTGGGTACCAGGCAGATGGAGACACTGGTCTGTTGCATTTCTTTTTTTTTTTTTTTTTTTTTCCTCAGAGATGAGGACCGAACCCAGGGCCTTGCGCTTGCTAGGCAAGCGCTCTACCACTGAGCTAAATAGCAACTTGACTGTGAGCGGCTTAGGTGAAGCCCAGCAGTACAGCCTTACCCCTCAGTTTTCTTATCTGAAAAAAAAAAAATGAAGTTGATAATTCTACCCTTGAAGAATGTTGTGAAAAGCAAATGATGAAATTAGCCAGCAAAGTTCCTAGGACCCACTGGGAATCCTCAGGAACAAGACATCCTTTAAGTAGTTTTGTGTCTCACCTGAATTTCGTTGGAGGAGAGTGTACTGCAGACCAAATGTATTCGACAATAGAATTTTACTTTCTCGAGTGTCGGGAGGCTACAGATCTAAACTCAGAGAAGTCGTGAGCTGCTGTGCTTTCCAGTCATCTACATGAGGAATTTCCTTTGTGAGCAGGTCTAGGAGGTCTGTCACTGTCCTCATAAACATGCAAGGCCTGTTGGGGGTTGGATTAAGGCCCCACAATGATGACATTTTTATAATCCGGATTATGATCAAGGCCCTGCCTCTAAATGCGGTCATGCAGAGGATGTATCCGTCCATGTTCCTTTACTCACTTGGGCTGGAGAGTTTATGATGAAATCATATGGTTTTCTTAAATAGCTTCAGAGATGGAAAGTTTAAATGATAGGATGCGAGCTCCGATGAAGACCCCTTTACTGTATTATATCATGGCTAGCGCATCATGGAGGAAGCACATGAAAGAGCAGGGTGTGTACTGAGAGTAGATCCAGAGCAGGAGAAGGGAGGGCTCAGGAGAATCTTCCATGAGCCCTGCCTTTTAAAAAAGTCCCACCATCTTTTCACAGCAGGGCTAAGAGGAGCATGTTTCAGCACATGAAAACTCTGAGGGTAGCCTCATAGTCACAGCAAGACACTGGGCCTTCAGCGTGTGAATCTGGGTGACACAGTTCATTCCATACAAGCAAGGATCAGAAGTCAGGTAGCAATACATGGAAGGAAGAACGGGAGCCAGGAAATGAATATCATTAACTTCTTGGCCATTGGCAGTACACAGATGACACTGTTTGTCACTGTTATTTCTATCAGAACAAAAAGAGGGACTGTGAAAAAGGAGTCACCTCAAGACATCAAGGTTTGGTAATAAATGAGGTCCCCTGTCTTTTCTTCCATGTGAAATCTGGCTATGAACTCTTTTCACTCTGTGAGGCTCAGTCAGCACATGTGTGACAGATGGTCAGGGATACTTCACTTGGGGGATTGTTGTAAAGAGATCTCATTTATCTCCTGGCGCACAGCAGGAATTTCATCAGCTTTAGGTACTGTGTTAGACTCTTCCTGAATGCATGTTCCCAGATGGCATCTGAGTCAAGGGTTCCCCTGCAGGATGCTGCTGTGCTCCTCCTATGAGAGCCATCACTCAGGAACCAGAGTTGATTGCATCCAATAGTGCTGCATCTTAAACCTAACATACACTGGCAATGGCTGGTGATTTTAAGAATCTTTTATGCAGCCTGGCAGTTAGTTCCCTTGAAATAGAAACAGCCCCATGGCAGGTCAACATCACAAAGAAGTATTAGTCAGTGGGGGGAGAAAACAAGGGAGCCCACAGGCAGACAGGCGAGAGTGGCTCCTTTTGAATAGCACATGAGATAATCACCCTGTTATACTACTTAATTCAGTCACACTGACCTCCAGCCTTAGGCCTTTTGTCTCAGCTGCAGCATCTGCAAGTCTGTGACAGTATGAGGAAGAAACTGTCCCTAGTGGGGAGTGCAGTCAGACTTGCTGCATGGTACATAGGCTAATGGTTAATGCTTTGGTTTGTTCCTCCATACTGTAGAGGTCACTGGATCTCCGCAAGGCCAGCCTGTGATTGAAAAGAGTGTTTGGAAAATCCGATTAAACTCTCCTCCATTTTTGCTTATTCCATATTTCTCAGAACAATGAAAAGAACACGGTGGTTTAAAGAAGACATTTTAAGTCAACTGACATCCTGAGATCACAGTTTGAAAAGTTCTTCTCTAGGGAAAAATTTTAAGTTCACAGGACTCCAGAACAATGGGAGCTCTAGCATCATTAGCAACAGGTCATTCATTATTTATCCAGTCACCAAATCACTGTGACCCCAGGGTACATATCAGACCCAGAGGATATTCAGATGTGTGAGGCTAATCATGTTTTTAAGGAGCCCACAAGGGAGACATCAAACATAAAAATGTTATTATGTCATGCTCAGTGGTTTTTCAACTTTCCTGATGCTGTGACCTCTTAATCATGTTGTGACCCCCAATCATAAAAGTATTTTGTTGCTATTTCATAACTGTAATTTTTCTTACTTCTATTGCTATGAATTGCAATGTAAATATCTGACATTCAGAAGATCTGATATCCAGTCCCCAAAGAGCTTGTGTACCACAGGTTGAGAATTGTCATTTAGTATACCTGCTAGATAGCACCTCATGTTGGGCAGTCTGGATAGGCTTCATAGAGGAGGCAGGAATGCTTAGATTGGATCTTTGAAAACCTATACATTTTAACAGAAGTACAAAAGGAAGGGGATTGTAAGTTGAAGAAATTCTACTTAGATGATGCAAAAGAGGCATACAGATGACTTTACAAAGTTGAAATCTTTCTACTTGACGTCATGCCTTCGGGTTATATCTAAAGAATGGCATTCATTTGTATTAGCTCTCTAAGAACACAACACAAATCAGGCCACTAATACACAGCTACCTTGTGAAGCAATTTTTTTTGCATCCTTTATGCACTCCGTTTCCATCTATTGGAGTTTCTCTTTAAATTCCAGGCTACGGTCGGTGTGTCAATAAATGCATAGCTACTTTACTGGGCTACTTTCATTGATTCTTGCCATATAATGTTAACGTACTACTTACTTTTGTAAGAGTTTTATCCTTCTCTTTATTTTTAAAAATGTTATACATTTATCATATAAATGTATAACATTGTATATCCTTTATTTTTTTTCTCTCAAATATCCCCAAACTCACCACTAAAAGGATTTCCTCCTTTTAGAGTTATACATTTATATGATAAATGTATAACATGTATATCCTTTATTTTTTTTCCTCTCAAATATCCCCAAACTCACCACTAAAAGGATTTCCTCCCAACTTTATATTGCTTTTCTTTTATAAACTATAAAGTTCAGCTATAGCTACACATATGTGCATAAAAATGATTCTATTTACTGAAGCATGAGAAACCTACCTCTCAAGAAGTAATGATTCTCTATTCCATAAACAAATGTCCAATGCCAATAGATCCTTAGTAAGGGGTTGGGCCTTGTTATGCTACAGTTTTCCCTGGCTTTATCTGCATTTGGTCTTGTAAAGGCAACCACAGTTACGTTTCCTTTGTTTGTTTGTTTGTTTGTTTGTAGACAGGGTTTCTCTGTATAGCCCTGGCTATCCTGGAACTCACTTTGTAGATCAGGCTGGCCTCAAATGCAGAAATCTGCCTTCCTCTGCCTCCCAAGTGCTGGAATTAAAGGCGTGCGCCACCACCGCCCGGCTGCAACTGCAGTTACTAAGAGTTCAGGACCACATTAGCCATGTCATGTCTAGAAGACACTTTCCATTGCACTTCTCTGCTTTATCTGTTTCTCACATTCTTTCTGTCCTATTCTTCAGTCATGTTCACAGAGCCTCATGGTAGTGGAATAAGGGTGATAAAAGTTTTTTTATATAGTTTTATTTTGGTAATTTGACTACATGTATGTCTGTAGGGTGTGGGATCCCCTGGAATAGGAGTTAATGGACAGTTGAGAGCTTCCATGTGGGTGCTGGCAATTGAACCCAGGTCCTTTGGTAGAGCAGCCATTGCTTTTGACTGCTGAACCATCTCCCTGATAAAGATGTGTTTTATATAGACTCAAATATTTAGCCTCCTACTCTCAACACGTTAGCCAGCTGTGTGTTTCTCCATCGCCTACTGTCTTTTGCCAAAAGAAGTTTCTCTGACCAAAGTGGAGAGCATCCCAAGTCTCTGGGGATAAGCATAAATGTTTTGAAGGCAATTTGATTACAAGGTAATTTATAAAAATAACAATAACAAGTTTTACCCTAGAGTCTATGATCTCCAAAGATTTGGGATTTCAACCAAAATTGCAATACTAGGAATGAAACTTTGCCCTACGGAGTCTGTCTCAAATCTAATAAGAAAGAAACTTCGTTCCCTTTAACAGTCATGCGAGTATTGATGTCTTGCCTGGTAGGTCAGTATTGCAGCATTCAGGGTCCAGTGTTAGGTAAGATCATTTTTGTCTTTTCTTCCTCGGCTCCCTAAGTAACATGCCCTTGCTACCAGGAAAGCTTGCCATCAGAAAGGACAGTTTTGATCAATTTCAGATTGGTTTCTCATCCTGTAGCCTGGAGCTTACCAAGTTTATCATGATAGCTAATAAAAACCAATGGCACTAGCTTGTGTTGTTTTAGAGACCCCTGGAGCCGCCCTGTCAATGATTCACAGGGAGGCATCCCATGCCTTGCCCTGTGAGTTTCATTTAGCAACCCATGTCTTCCAGGAGGGACATTGTCCACAAATATGAGATAAATCTGTTCAATTGTTTTTTGGGTTTTTTTTTTCAAGTTTCATTTTGAAATTACCTTTTTCAGAGACTTTGAGTGTTGCCTAACCCACCCCACCTCTCTTTTTCCCATTTCTTTGTCCCCTCTTCATTCTTTAGCTCTCAGTATCCCATAATCATTTTTCATTTTATATGTGCTATATTATCTCTTCTGTAATTTTTCTACTGGTAGTGGCTAGTATGCTTCCATGTGGCTTTTCCTATCATCTTGCATTAGGCTAGTCTGTCCTTTATCCCCTGATTTCCCCCATAACCCCACATTCTTCCCTGTTTAAAGCCTTCTGTCCCCAGCATCTCACATTTCTGCTTTTATCATACTTATAACCTACTCTCCCCTCTCAACTACTAACAAGCCCCCATCAAAGGCCTGGTTCTAGCTCCCTGGCTTCCATTTGTAATCAAAGTTAAATATACAAAAGAAACTATTTAAAGCTGGAATCTACATATTGGAGAGAATAGAGGGCATTTGTCTTTCTTTCTGAATTGCCTAACAGTATTTATTTTTTCCAGTTCCATCCATTCAGTTACAATTACAAATTGTCATTTTTATTGGGGCTGAGAAATATTCCATTGTGTATATGTACCATATTTTTCATGTCCATTTATCTGTTTATATATATCTAGGTTGATTCTGTTTTTAGACTCTGTAAATAGAGTCTAGATGATATGCAAGTGTCTCTGTAGGAGGATATAAACTCTGTTGGATATATGTCTAGGGGGTCATATACCTGAATCTTAGAGTAGTTCATTTTATTATCATTATTAAATTTTTTTAGAGTTACTCATTTTATATGTTATTGAGTATCATGTCTGCATGTATGTATATGCACCAAATGAATGCCTTGTACCCACAGAAGTCATAAGAGACCATCTGATCCCCAAGACCTGGAGTTACAGATGGCTATGAATCTCTAAGTGGGTGCTGGGCAAATATCTCTGATTTTCTGCAAGAGCAGCAAGTTCTTTATTACTGAGAAGTTATCTCTCCTTTCCATATTTCCTTGTGTGATAGATTTTCTATTTTTTTTAAAAAGAATACTCAGATTAATTTCCAAAATGTATGCACTAGTTAACACCCTCACTAACAGTGTACAGGTTTTCCCCCTTCTAGGCCTAGAAAGATGATTTACATAGTAAGAACAATTGTTGCTCTTGTACAGGGCCCCGTTTTCATTCCCAGGCCCTACATGGTGTCTTACAGCTGTCCATAACTCCTGTTTCAGGGGATACTCTGCAGATACCAGAGGCACCAGAAATGCACATGGTGTGCCATAAATAAATCACAAAAAAAAAATCCTTTTTTTTTTGCCATATCTGTACCAGAATTTGCTGTCTTTTTTATTACTGAGATGATCATTCATGTTGGGCTGAAATAGAGTCTTACAGCAGGTTCAATTTTCATTTCACTGATGTCTAAGAATGCTAAGCACTATTTTAATTGTTTTCTATTTATTTAAGTTCTTCTAAGCCCTTTCTGTTCCATGCCTTTAGCTATATTTTAGAGCAATATATGTTCTTAATGTTTATGTGGTGTGATTTATTTATTTGTATAGTCCTGACACTTATCCTCTGTAGATTAATGGTTAGTGGACTTTTTCCTCACGTCTTGTAGGCTGTCTCTTGATTCACTTCTCAGTTTCCTTTGGCTTACAGGTTTTTAGTTACATGGGATGCCATTCTTGATTTGTTGTCTTATTTCATGTACTACCAGAGACTCATTCAAAATGTATTTCCCTATGTCTACAAGTTGAAATTTGATAAATGAATAAAACAATGGTATTCTCACTAACATCTAAAACAAGGCAAACACTCATATTCAACACAGTGTTTGAATTTTAGCTAGAGCATTAAGACAGAGATGAAAATAAAAATAAATGATACAAGTAGGACAAAAAGAAATCAAGGTATCATTATTTGCAAATGATATGTTCTTTACTCCAGTAAAAAAAAAATCCCCTTTGTGGATAATAACTAATTCCAGCAAGTAGCAGAATAAAGAACTAAGATATAAAAATCAGCCATCTTCCTATAAACCCATGATAAACAGATTGAATAATCCATCAGGCAAATAATATTGTTCATGGTAGTCACAAAAAGTAAATTACCTAGAAATAATGATTTTATTTTATTGTTTCATCTTATATTTTCTTTATTTTATATTTTTATTAATCAGTGTATTCATTTACATTTCAAATTATATCCCACTTCCTGGTAGCTTCTCCACAAATTTCCCACCCCATTCCTCCCTCTCTCTCCTGCCATTTGTTTCTATGAAGGTGTTCCTCTACACACTAATCCACTGCCCCCTCACCACTCCGGCATCCCCCTACACTGGGGCACCAAGCCCCCACAGGACAAAGGGCCTCCCTCCCATTGATGTCAGATAGAGCCATCCTCTGCTCCATATGTATCTGAAGCCATGGATCCCTCCACGGATTCTCTTTGGTTGGTAGTTTAGACTCTGGGAGCTCTGGGTGGCCCTGTGAGTTGACATTGTTCTTCCTATGGGGTTGCAATCCCCTTCAGCTCCTTCATTCCTTCCCCTAACTCTTCCACTGGGGTCCTGGGCTCAGTCTGATGGTTGGCTGTGAGTATCCGCATCTGTATTAGTCAGGTGCTGTCAGAACTTCTCAGGGGACATCCATACTAGGCTCCTGTCAGCAAGCCATAACACTCTGAACGTGCCTGATCTTGTCATTTTTTTTTTTTTTTTTTTTTGCATCTGGTGTCATTTATTTTGACAAGCACACATTAGTTCCTTTACCATTATTAGTTTCTCCTGACCCTCTATGCACCATTAAGAGCCCTACCCCTAGTGCCCTCAGTGGAGAGTTGGAGATAGAGTACAATTGATGGTACATCCCCATAGCAACAACTGCATATCTGTACATTTCTAATTGACCTGTGGGGATTGAGTTGCAGGACCCACAGACATGAGATATAAGGAACTGTGTAGTCCCTGTTCTCTTTAGCCCTACTCTCTTATATCTGCCATCTGTAGCTAATGAATAAGCTTTCCCATTGAATGCTTGTGAGGAGTGGATGAGCTTTAACAAAGAATAGTCACTAATGGGTCCACCTCATTCTTTACTATAAAGATAAGGAGTGCTATCCTTTGAGGCATAATTCCTTCAGTCTTGTATTTATATAGGCATAGGCTAAATATACACACAGTCTTAGATGTTGCTTGAGGACAGAACATTTCCCCTTGACAAATCTTTGAGCTATATTGTATTATACAAAGCTAAACAGGCTTTGCAAGTTCTGAAAACTGATATATTAAAAAAAAGATATATTACATTATTGCATTCCAAAATTGCATTAAAGTTTTTTATCAATTCCCAGTCATATTGGTACAAAACTTTTTTTAACACAAAGCATCCTTGATAAATTACACTGTATATATAGTCACAGAGTAAGATATACTAGTATAATAGCACTCATGTACACTGGATTCATTGCACGACACACAACAGACTCTCTAGTTATAAGTACCTCAAGGCCCCAGTCCTTCTGGCAAGCTGCAGAAGGCTGGTATTTGGCTAGTCCAGCTGACTTCTGTTGTTCTGTCTTCCTCAGTCCCTGGTCTGAACATTTCATTTGTAGAGCCTGTAAAAGCAAACAAATGAACGAACAAACAAATAAAAAACCCCTCTCATCTGAATGGAATCCTCAGAAAGGACAGCAGAGTCCCAAGTGGTATGTGTATAAAATATGGAATATGGAAAATGGAATAGAGGGGATTTTTTTATATGATTCTATATTTAAAACTAATGCTTAATATACAAACAGAAAGTTCAGTTGATAAGTTTTATATATTTCAAGCTCTTCTGCATAAATGCTAGAATTATAAAAATTAAATTGACCAATTAAGGAAAATCATGCAGCGATGTCTAAGTTTAATATTGTGAAATCTGAGGGATGGAGACAGCTTCCGTCAGTGTGAGGGTCCTTCCTGGTGGGGGAAAAGCCACTGAAATCTCAAGTGTTTTGCCCTGATAATCTGCATTGCTCATTCTGGGTCTCAGAGAGCAACAATTATGCTCAAGTCTCTCTCTGGTTTTCCTCTGCAGACAGCGTGGAAGATGAACTGGAGATGGCCACTGTCAGGCATCGGCCTGAAGCCCTGGAGCTGCTGGAGGCCCAGAGCAAATTCACCAAGAAAGAGCTTCAGATTCTTTACAGAGGATTTAAGAATGTAAGGACATTTTTTTTTAACCTCACCTTTACCCAGTTTACAGAGGAAGACTAAAAGTGTGTAGGGGAGGGGGCAGGAGCACAGAGTCCTGTCAGAGTCCAAAGCCTGTACATCCCCTTTGTCATCCCTCTTAGATCTGAATACAGTCCGTACCCAGTGGGACTTTGACTTATTTTGACAAGCCAGTGATGGAAGAGTGTAATTGACTGTCAGACAAGGATGGGTCCTGGAAGGGTTTTCTTAATTAAATTCTTTTGTTGAGATTTATTTTCTTCCTTGGGTGTAAGCATTCCAATAAGTGCTTCATTTTTTTAAACTATAAACTAGGGTATGCTTATAAAATGTTATTTGGTGCCACAGCCATCCAAACACACTGAGGAGGTCTGTAGATGGCAGAGGCAGAGTTCAGCACCAGGCAGTCTAGTTTCAGAGTCTAGGAGAGAAACAGCTAGAAAGGAAGCTGCAACGTGGTCAAAGAACCACCTAGAATCCAAACAAGGTCCGTGGCTTTTCCCTGGTCAAAGGAAACATCAGGAAATGAAAGAGTAACTGCAGGGCCAGAATGAACTGGGGGAAATAAGTGTGAGAAATGGACCAGGTTTTCTTTTATGTCTTGTCTCTCCTCCCGCTCTCTTTCTCCTTGTGTTTGTGGGGGGCAGGGGATGTGGGTGTGTGGGTGTGCATTTGTGCATCTGTGTGCCACATGTTCACCAGGGGTCAAGCTTCCATTTCTTAAGTTAACATTGCCACCCACCTTGTTCTCTGAGACATGATCTAGCTTGTCTAGAGTTAACCAGGTAGGCTAGGCCAGTTCAGCAAGCTCAGGTGTTCTTCTGGCGTCACTTTCTACCATGTTGGGATTACAGACATGGTCCAAGGCACTGCCATTTTGCACATAGTCTCTAGGGATCAAACTCAGGTTCTCAAGGGGTTAAGACAAGCAATTTACGGACTCAACTATCTTTCCAGCCACAAACCTCCCCAGTGTGTGTGTGTGTGTGTGTGTGTGTGTGTGTGTGTGATGAGTCTGTGGCCCTGTCTGTCTGCTGTCTGTCTTTCTCTCTCTCTCTCTCTCTCTTTTTCTTTCTTTCCTGTCTTTCAATACAGCATTCCTTGTATATACCACTCTTTTGGAAAGAAAAGATATGGAATTGTGGTTCGAATTTGATAAACAATGGTAAACAGCTTATGCAAATAGACCAGCATTTGCTATTTTTAAATCCTGTTTGGGGCAGTCTGAATATATGCCTCTACTAAAAGACGAGCACTCTGAAAAATTAGACCTCTTCAGTCTTCTCCAGTGTTTTGAACTCAAATCGGGATTCATCAAATGAATGACTATCAATTTTTCTTTGATTATTTCTTTGTCTGCAGTAGTGGCCTGTACTCATGTTGATGAATAGTGTGCTCAGTGTTAAAGGGGAAAAAAAATTACCCAGTGCTTGTTTCATAGAGTAGAGCCTATTAATTATGTCCATTTCTGGTACTAGGAAAATTACTGTATTTTATTACTTGAAGAAGACAATACTGTCAATCAATCCAAACCTCAGGGACCTATGGGTTGTCACTGAACATGGTTGTCTGTTACACTGATGTGCATATGACCTCCTTCCCAGATGTAGCATCATCAAGGGAAGTGATAGCATTGGTCCCTGAAAGGATCAGGATAAAGATTAGTGTCTCAAAAGCCAAAGAGAGCATGGTCTCCCTTTAAAGAGTTCATTACATGAGCAGAGTGCCCAAGCTTACTGTTGTAAGTCCATTTAAACATAGCTTCCTTTAAATTATTGTTTGCACATCCAATTGCACACAGACCAATATTGTACTCTTATACACACCTAAACCAAAGGAGGTAGCAATAGGTATTCTTTCTTGTTTCTCTCTATTATTTTATTTTTAGGTTTCCAAGTTGGGATATAAAGTAGGACGTTTCATTATAAAGTTTCCATACATACTTTATTCTTGGTTCTTCTTCTCTGCTCCCTTCTTTTAACCCTCTGCCTTTCTCATGCTAGAATCCTTCCTGCCCAAACCAGATCTCCTTCTCCTTTCATGTCTTGTATACTTTTTGGTACTGTTTGCTTTTTTAATCCCCTTTCAAAAATGATTAAAGACTCCTCTGCCATCTCATGTTCCCCTTTCCAGTTTTCTGGCCTTCACTTCTCAACACACACACATTCTCTCTCTCTCTCTCTCTCTCTCTCTCCACATTCATACATACATATGTTAAAATCTAGCATCTGTGTACAAGAAAAAAATAGTATCTGTCTGGTCTTGGTATACTTTCCTTAAGACAATAATTTCCAATTCTATCCATTTTTTTCTGTAAATGTTATTTCACGTTTTTATCTACAAAATTGTATTGTGTATAGACCCATTCTCCCTTTATTCATTTACCTGTTGATGGGCGGCAGCTTCCATTCCCTGAGTATTATGAATAGTATAACAGTAAACATATGTATTCAAGTATCTCTAGGTTGACTTGGAGTTCCTTAGATATATACCCAGGAATGTTTCTGCTTAGGCCATGTGGTAGCTCTATTAGTGATTTTTTTTTTTTTTTCAGAAACCTCAATCTATGATGATTTTCAAAGGAACTGAACAGGTTGATGTTTGAATCAACATTGAGCAAGAGGGTTTTTTTTTTCTCCCTCACAATCTTACCTGCATTTGTTATTAGCTGTTTTCTTGATGACAGACATTATGAATGGGGTGATATAGACTATCAAAGCTCTAATCTTTACTTCACTTGTGGCTAAGGAAGCAGAAAACATTTCATACATTTGTTGTTTGTGATTATTCTATGAACTGCTTATTTCATTCATTGGACCACTGCTGGTTGAGAAGATTTGAAGTTTTCTTTACTGAAATTTTTGTAGTTTTTACGTATTGTCAATTTAGTTCTTTTCTGAGGTATAGCTGTTACATAGTTTGTCTGATTCTGAGATTTGCTTCTTTACTCTGCTGGTGGTTTGCCTTGCTGCTGAATAGAAACTTTTATTTAATATAATTCTCTCTCTCTCTCTCTCTCTCTCTCTCTCTCTCTCTCTCTGTGTGTGTGTGTGTGTATGTGTGCGCGCGCACGTGCGTGTGTGCGGGCTTACGTGTGTGTGTGCATGTGTGCTTATGTGTGTGTTTGTGTGTTATTGTATCATTTATGTGATGTGTCATAAGTGTACTGAACCAGCAGGTAGTTCTTCAGTAACAAGGTTTTAGGGAAGACTGTCCAGAGCATGAGAGATAAAAGGACAGAACGGATGAATCCAGAAGGTCTTGCATACTCTATGTCTTAGCCAAGCAAGCTTATTAAAAAGTATAGCTTGCTGGGTGATGGTGGCGCACGCCTTTGATCCCAGCACTTGGGAGGCAGAAGCAGGAGGATTTCTGAGTTGGAGGCCAGCCTGGTTCCAGAATGGCCAGGGCTACACAGAGAAACCCTGTCTCGAAAACAACAAAACAAACAACAACAAAACAAAGTATAGCTTAGGGGCTGAATGCTCTTCTGAAGGAAGGTCCTGAGTTCAAATCCCAGCAACCACATGATGGCTCACAACCACCTGTAATGAGTTCTGAAGCCCTCTACTGGTGCATCTGAAGACAGCTACAATGTACTTATTTATAATAATAAATAAATAATAAATAAATACTTATTTAAATAATAAATAATAAATAGATTTATATATTTAAAAAAAAGAAGTACAGCTTATATAGTGTGTGCATAGTGCAGTAGGAATAGCTCAAAGGCTTCATAGGCCATGTACACATCCCTTGGAACTGAGAACCATAGCCCCTTAGGGGAGGTAAAAGGGTTTCCAGGACCCAAAGCTGCTGCTCCCCAGTGCTTTGTCCCCAGGCCATTACTGGCTCTGTCAAGCACATTCCTTGTTTTGTAGAAGGAACTCTGTTTCTTCTCTGTAAGTCAGGTCCTAAGGGGAAATCTACCAAGGCCCTGGCCCCAGGCTAGTGCTTAGCTTGGCTAATCACGTTCCTGGTTTTAAAAAGGAGCTAGGTTCTTTCTTGATACAACAGAGCCTCAGTGAAAGGTTTTACTGGGCACACAGTATCTAGTATTTCACCCTGTGATCTCTGGAGACATTGACCATAGCTTGTAGTGAATTAGAACATTGGATTACAAGGACACAGTACAGCCAAGGTGCTTACTTCCTGTCAAGCAAGAAGCAGTGAGAACTAGGCAGGGCCAAGCACAAGACACACTCCTAAAAGGAGCCTCTCCTTTACCAGACGTCTACTTCTACCAACCTCCACACTCTCCTAACAGTCCATTCAAGATGAGTTTATCAATGGATTATTAATACAGCACATGCATGATCCAATCACCTCTGAGTAGTAGTGGAAGCATTCAACACATGAGGGACAAGGCTTTATATCCAAAGCAAAATACCACATAGCTATAAGGATTCGGATAAGCAGGTAAGAGATTTCTTAATTGTGCCTTCCTCTATACATATCTCAGAGAGAAGTGGCTTCAATGACAGTAGAAAACACTGATTGCAACCTACAGTTGGGAAGGATGTAAAAACTGTCAAGGCCTAGACAAAAGTCAATACCAGAACAGGTTATTTACAGAATAAAACTTTAGAGATATTCACTTTGAAATTATAGAAACATCTCAACTTTTTTTCTCAGAGATGTTATAATAAACATTTTAAAAACAGCAGGTGGTACATTATATCTAAAATAGTTATATACAAAACACTCCCCAATCTACTCTAGCATCCCTGGGTGTCTTGGCTGCTGCTATGTTTTTAGTCTCCTGCTACCTCTGCAGGTCTCTCCATCTGAGGTCCAGATGCCTTTCATGCCATTTGTTGTAAATTGGAATCAAGCTTACTACCCTCATTAACCTTTGCAGCCAGCAACTCTCCAGCGTGTCTCACACAAGTGGCACTTCACAGTAAATTGCCTGCCTTTCTTTTATTTCTTTATTTTCTCTCTTCTCTGCTCTCCTTTCCCCACTGCCATGTTGAGTCTGTTCATGTCCCTGTGTTATACTTGTCCCTGTCTCCGTTTCTTCTTTTCTTTCTCTCCCTTCCACTTTTATCTTATCCTTTCCCTCCTCTACTTCTTTTCTCTTTTCTTCCTCAGCCTTTCTGATTATACAGTTTTCTCTACTCTCTTCCTTCTCTTGTCTTTCACATCTGGGGTAATATGAGATTACCTTTCATCAGATCTGAATGTACCCAACACACATTTCACATACCGCTTTTTAAAGAAAGAACTGTTCGTTTGCTCAACATGTGGTAATAGAAAATCAAACAACAGTAACCTTTTGATTTTGTGTAACTCTAGTGAAATGTACAACTGTAACAGATGTGCCCTAAATCATAGCAAGGCAGACATGGGGGAAGGTCAGAAAAGCTCACAAGTTATTGGATGGCAGCAATCAGAACCAATTTCCATCAGAGAAAGCAAACCAACTACCCTTGCTTCCTGAATATTAATTATCTTAAGCCCTCAAGCTCAAAAATCAATTTCCCCAGACACAGTGAGAAGACACGTTTTTAATGAAACCTTTAAAACTCTCCACATTTTTTATTGAAAGGATAAACCCTCCCCCATATTCAAAATAGTTACACTTGTGTGAAAGTGGCTCAACTTGGTAATCACCCCTGAAAATCAAGTTTACCATAAACACAAATGTTCCCATGGGCACATATTTTCACACAGGCAGTGTACCTGAGCATTCAATATCATTGTTGGTATACATTGTAAATATAAATGGAGAACTGGAGAAAGAGAAGGTAGAGAATAGGTTTCTTGTCTTTTCTCTCTGACATACTGAGTTGCCACATATTCTTGTTTCTCTTGCCACATGGTGATTCTTTAGAGGCGGAGCATCTGATGGAGATGGAAAGGACTTGACAGAGCTTTTGACTAACATTACTGTATCATAGAACCACCTGCTAAGCCCCGGCCTGAAAGATTATGACTTAGTAGTTCTGGGGACACTGGGAGCATATATCTTCATTTCTTAGCATTTCACAGGTGTTGTTGCTGCTGCTCTGGTGTCCTTACTTCAAGTGTCATTGCTGTATTCTAGACCTCATATGCTCAGGGTCATTCAACGTCAGGGCTATAGTTGAGATGTTTGGGCAGTTTCTTCAGCCTCCATAAACTGCATGCCTTTGTCTTTATAAACTGAGACAATGATTATGGCATTAAATTTATTTTAGATGTAAGCACAGAATTTAAGAGAAAAATGAAATAGGCAGTGCAGCTCCAAACAGTCAGCTGTTGTATGCTCCATTCATCAAAGTGGGGTGTCAGGACTGGTCTTGCTAACTCCCAGGAGTCTCTTGGGAATTCAACTTCATAAGTATTCGTGAGGGTGGATGCAATAAAAAAAAATATTATCTACATATCGGCAGTCTCAAATTTTACTGCATATTGTAATCATCTGGGGAACTTTAAAATATACAAATTGTTGGGGACTCTGCTTGGCAATTTTGATGTAATTGCTTTGGAGGAAGCAGGGCTGGAAGACCAGGATTTATGGAACTCGTAATTATAAAATACAGGCAAAACTGAGAACTATGGAATGAATTCTTAATAGAATCTAAAAAGTTCATTTTATCATATATAAAAACATTTTGACCTAATTGGTATGAGTCCTAAAATATCAAATATCAATGATTGCCATGGAACACTGGAATTTTACCAGGTTTTTAGTGTGTGTGTGTGTGTGTGTGTGTGTGTGTGTATAAATTCTTATGACACAAATGTATGTGTTTAATGTCTACATGGTTGAAGAAACTACCAGTTTCAGTGACTTTGGTACTATTCATTCTGGGGTTAGGCTATGCTCAGAATTTTTTGTTTGTTTCAAATGTTCACATTTCTACATTAAAAAATCCTAACATGTAGTATTCAGAGAGCCATTTTAATTTTAAGATTTCATAGGTTTAAGTTTCAATGTGGTCCTATCTCTTTGGTATTTTCTTTCATTAATTAATATCTTACAGGCCACTTTCCCTGTTTTTTGGGGGGTGGTGCGGTGTTTTGTTTTGATCTTTTTGTTTTGCTTTGTTCCTAATACATCCCAACAACAATTTCTCCTCTCTACATCCTTCCCATTACTTCCACCCTGCCTCCCTTCTCCACCAGATCCACACTTCTGTTTCTCTTCGGGAAAGAACTGGCCTTGCAGAAATATCCACCTTCATTTATATCAAGGCCCAGTGAGACAACAAGTAGGAGGCAAATGATCTCAAGAGCAGATGAAAGAGTCAGAGAACCCCTTCCCACTCTCACTGTTTGGGGGTCCCTCAAAAATATCAGTCTAGACCTAGACAGCCCCACAGGATCTGTGGTCCCTGCTTTCAGTGTCTGCGGAGCCCTGCTTAGTTGATTCTGTGGGCTGTGTTGCCCTGGTGTCCTTGACACCTCTGGGTCAACTCCTTCCTCCCCAACTTCCTTGGCGTTCCCCAAGCTCCAAGGGGAGGGATCAAATAGAGATCTTTAATTTGGGCTCTCTCTCTTTCTCTGCCTAATGTTTGGAGTCTCTGCATCTGCTCCTATTAGCTGACAGGAGAAGCCTCTCCGAGGACAGCTGGGCTAAGTGCTGATCTATGAGTATAAAAGGATATTCTTAGGAATCATCTTATTGATTTTTTTTTCTATCATAGGTCACTGAGTTATCCACCTTCCAGTTTCTGGTCATCCAGGTAGTGTTAGCCACGGGTTCTCTCTCATGGTGTGGGCCTCACATTTGACCAGTCATGGGTTGACCACGCCCACAAGTTCTGTGACTCCATTTTGCAGGCAGGACATATTGTATGCCTATGTTTTGTGGCTTGGTTGGTGTTCCAGTCCTAATTCTAGAAGTCTTGCCTTATTACAGAGGATGGCTAGTGCAGCCGCTGAATCTTCCATTGCTAGGAGTCCTCACTAGAGTCACACTCTAGAATCCTACAAGTTTCTACATTATAGCCCCAAATATGCTCTAATTACTCTCATTTTACCCAGTATTCTTTCTTCATCTCTTTCTCCCTTCCTCTGCCTGATACCTTCTGTACCCAACTTCATCCATCCTCAGTCTATCCATAGAATTTATCCTAGTTCTTCTTCCCAGGGAGTTCTATGTATCTTCTATAGACCTCTCCTTGGTATTTAACCTGTCTGTGGATTGTAGCATAATTATCATTGACTTAACAACTTACATCTACTTATAAGTGAATACATACCATGTTTGTCTTTTGGGGGTCTGAGTTACCTCACCCAGGATGATGTTTTCTGAATCTATCAATCTGCCTGAAAATGTCATGATGTCATTTTTAACAGCTGAGTTTCCTGTTTTTAAAAGCATAGGAAGAGATCTGAACATAGAAGTCAGCCTCTCTGTTTCAGTCAGTTCCCTCTTCTCTTGGATCTCTGCCTACTTCCTTTTCTTCAAATGCTTTGAAATCCAATAGGTCAAAGTATCCAGTAGATTCAAATATATTAAGGCATCACTTTAATATTTTTAAATATATTTTTACTTAAAATTATCACATTAATGTCTGTTTTTAACTAAGATGTAAGATACTTGCATTATATTTGATGCATGGCTGATTCTAATTGATGCATAACAATTGCAACTTACTTTGTGCTTTAGAAACGTATCATTCATCCTGCCGGTTTTGAGCCTCGGGACTCTAGCAACTGCTTAGCATTGCTCTCTGATAAGAATCTTTCAGGGCTACAGGACTGCATTGTTTGGTTTGGATTTCTTTCTGTATCAAGGGAATATTCCCAAGCTCTGTGGCTTCTGGCTACATTTAATCTCTCATGGTTGTAGCTTAAGAGCTAAGTCCCTTGCTGTTTATCATATGAGGCCACTCAGCTTCTAGCAGCTTCTATACTCCCTTGCCAACTACCCCTTTTAATAGGCTCATTTCTACCATATCAGATCACTCCATTAGATTTAGCAAAGGACAGACATTTGACCCTGAAATCACAGTTGTATATAAGGTAGCACAGTCATGATGAATAGCATATCCTGCCCTCACATTTGTGTACTTCTGTACTTAGCATGAGGAAACTTAAAAAGATGTGCCTCTGTGGCCTCATAGGTCACACTGAGTGCCATCTCAGTGGGATTTGTAAGTGGGCAGGAGCAGCAGCACCTACTGTGCAAAGTTCTGAATTTGGTCTGGAGTTGCATCAAATGCAACCCCAGGGCTCCCCACTTTGCCTATAATTCATATATGTCTTCAGGGAGGTCATCAATGATGGGCATCTTTGGTTGGTTTTGTGATCACTACAGGAGTTTTATTTGATATTGTAGCCAAAGGGTCTAATGTGACTCAAGAGTTCATTATGGACCCCATCCCTACTTTAAGATCTTCCTGACTACTGCACTAAGACTTTTAAAATAGATGAAGGAGAAATTATAGGGCTCTATGTTTTTAACAAAGTGCATTTGCATGAAAAGCACAGAGTCCCTCTTGTGATATGACAGAGGGAAGGGGCAGGGCAAAGAAGCCTGAACAGAAAGACACAGCGGTAGGGATAGAGACATGCTGCTGATTGATGAAGGCAACTTGTCTTTTGTCATGACTCTTCGGTTATTCTTGAGAAAAGCCTCCACAAGCTGATTGTGTAACCTTCAGAAAGTCATTTCACCCGGTGGCGTCTGTCTCCCTAGCAGCACACTAATGATTGCAATGTTCTCTTCCAATCACCGGAGGATGTGGGTATAGCTGGTTACATTCATCTCTTGAAAACTCAGACTAAAGTTAAACCCAGCGTTACTCAGGCAGTTTAGTAGTCAAGTACAAGAAGAGCACACTTAAAATGTTATTTTCGACGCCACGGCTGAATTTCTGTCAGACTCCCATGGAGAAATTCTGGGAGACTCTATCTCACCAGTATTCTGGAGAGACAGTATATGGTCCACTATGTTGTGTATATTATATTGTAGAGTCTACAACCTTTGAATATATAAAACTGAAAGAATAGTTAATTCATAAGGTACATGCATTATTAACACATTTGTGTCATAAAAATTCTATACACACACACACACACACACACACACACACACACACACACACTGTGATACTGGGATGAATATTCATATATCCTGGTCAGTCTATAGGTTTTACCAGAGTTCGTGACTCCTTTCTGATTTCCAAGCATTAGTATAGAACAGGTAGGATGATGGTTTGTATATTCTAGGCCCAGGGAGTAGCACTATTAGGAGGTGTGGCCTTGTTGGAGTAGGAGTGTCACTGTAGGAGTGGACTTTAGGCCCTTACCCTAGCTGCCTGGAAGTCAGTCTTACACTCGCAGCCTTCAGATGAGGATGTAGAACTCTCTGCTCTGCCTGAATCATGCCTGCCTAGATGCTGCCCTGCTCCCACCTTGATAATGATGGACTGAACCTCTGAACCTGTAAGCCAGCCCCAATTAAATGTCCTTTATAAGACTTGCCTTGGTCATGGTATCTGTTCACAGCAGTAAAACCCTAACTAAGACAGGTGGTGTTGTAACTCAAATCTTTCTGCAGGCACGGTCAGCCTCTCTTGGGTGGCTAGGCTTCTGTATTTGGTGCATTACATTTCAGAAGGTTTTTCAAATTTTCCTTCAGAACACTGATGAATCTTGGCTCAGGATGCTAATGTTCAGGTGTGTGAGACACTGAATGGAAATTCATGTGGCAGAGCGTCTTCCATTTTGAGTGTTTACCACAGACCTTGTAGCACTTCAGTTATTTCTTCATATTGTTCTTAATTCATAATGAAAGCTGTGTGGTCAGTCTCACCTTGAAGTCTTTTCATTTGGGCAGGAATTTTTAATGTTCAAGATGGTCTACAGTACTTATATCCCCTCTGGTTTACTTTTGTCTTATTCTAAACTAATAAAATATCATATTAAATATGTGGGAACATATGGAGGAATATAAATAAAAGTACCTGACTTAGCAACATAAATTTGTCATCACACCTTGATAGTTGAAGCCACTTCTACTAGATAAAGTGTTTCCTTATTTTTGTAAATATATATATTTACACACACACAGTAGCAGCAGCAGCAGCAGCAGCAGCATTAAGAATCAAACTCAGGGTATTGCACATGATGGCCAGTATTCAATTAGCAAGCTATATCTTCAATCTTACATATTCTTTCATGAATACAAACTCTCCCTCTCCTCTCTCTCTCTCTCTCTCTCTCTCTCTCTCTCTCTCTCTCTGTGTGTGTGTGTGTGTGAAAATTCTTGAATTCTTTTAACACAAACACACTAATAATGTATGTCTTGTATAAATTGCCTATTCTTTCTTAACCATCAGCAATTAATCATAAACATTTCATTTGATGTTTAAACAACTAGAATACACTGTTCTTGGACATGTTGAGTCTGGCCTGCCAGGTAGTCTAGTGAGTTGACACTCCACCGCCTCAACTTCTCTTGCCTACTTGAAAATTTCTTTGGGGATGGTGGAATGGCAATGCTGCTGTTCTGCTCCATGATTGTTCCAAAGAGGAAATTCCTTGGACATGTAGGAGCAATCTTTCCCCATATAACTTTCCAGGCTCCCCCTTACACCTCTAAATATGGAAATAAAAGTTAGCTTAAAAACTACACTTCTAGTGTTGCAGAAGAGGATCAACAATAGGAGCTAACCAGAACACCCAGAACTCGTGTCTCTAGCTCCATATGTAGCAGAAGATGGCCTAGTCGGTCATCATTGGGAAGAGAGGCCCCTTGGTACTGCAATCTTTATATACCACAATACAGGGGAACGCCAGGGCCAAGAAGTGGGAGTGGGTGGACAGGGGAGCAGGGAGGGGGGAGGGGGACTTTCGGAATAGCATTTGAAATGTAAATTAAGAAAATATCTAATAAAAATTGGAAGGAAAAAAAAACTACACTTCATCTGTGTGGACTATGTTCCCTCATGTGGTACCTGGTTTTAATTTTTTTCTTTTTTTTTTTTTTTAACATTTATTACATTTTACAATTCTTTTCTTCGTATCCCTGTTTGGCATCAGTAAATGCTCCACTGGATTGTGTATGTTGTATTATAGAGTCTGAAACAATGGCCTCTTTCTAAACTCCTAGACTTACTTTTCAGAACCTCCCAAAAGTAATTAACCACAAGCATGGTCAGTAATCCAGGCTTCCATCCTCTCCTGTCCCTTACTTTGTTTCTACTACCCTGCTTCCAATTTGCTTAGTTGCCATGCTGCTATGGTATTTCTGGTCCCGGTCTTGTCTCTCTCTGGACAGTTCTCCCTAGTAAACCCAAAGGAAGTATTCTACAGAACAAGTAAGATTCTGTTCATTCCTACTTAAAACCAATTGATTTTCTATTGCCATTAGAAGAGAGACCCAATACTCTTATAACTTACTATCATTTGAATGTATTCCCTAAGTATTTGTGAAAATACCATTCCTTTATACATTACTATCAGAGTCCAATATTAAATCAACTATGGCATTGGGAGGAATGGTGATGGAAATAATTAAGGTTAAATGAATCTCTCAGGCTGCAGTCATAATCAAAGGAAAGTAGCCTTACAAGAATAGACATATAAGCTAAGATGTTCTATCTTTCCATGTAGATGCGCTTCACAGTCTTGGGAACATACAGTATCCACTTCAACAGGAAGGAACTTGCCCAGTATGGGTATATTATCTAAGGATTTCCAACAATAGCAGTTTGAAGATACTTAGCCCACCCATAGGGAGTGGTAATGTTAGGAGATTTGGCCTTGTTGGAGGAAGTGTGTCATCGTTAGGGTGAGCTTTGAAGCCCTACCCATGGTGGAAAAGTCATTTTCTTCTTGCTGCGGTCAGATCTATATGCAAAACTCTCAGCTCCTCCTACGCCAATAAGCTGCCACGGTCCTGCCTTGATGATGATGAACTGAACCTGTGAACTGCTAAGCCAGACCCAATTAAATGTTGTCCTTTATAAGACTTGCCTTGGTCATGGTGTCTCTTCACTAAGACACCATCCTTTAGAATCAGGAACTAAATAAACATTCATCCTTTGTTTTTTTCTATTTTTTTTAATTGAAAACTGAGTTTTTAATACAATATATTGTGATTAAGTTCCCCCCCCCCAACTCCTTTGGGACTCTCTCCATGTCCCTCCCATCTAAACCTACACCCTTTTTGTTTTTCATTAGCAAACAAATGGACATCTAAAAAATAATAGTAAAATAAGATAAGATAAATTGAAAACAACCAGAGCAGCATAGGACAAAACAAGCAGAATAAAAAGAGGCAAGGGTAGGGGAGAAACACACACAGATATACAAACATATACGTTCTTATTTTTCTGACTGTAGTGTCAGTTGTCTCCATGGAATGAAGCACATGCTCATTCAAAAAAAAAAATTGTTTGGAACCTATTGCTAGTAAAACCTTGAGCCAAGTCTTCCCTATGCTTCAGTGACCATGACCCCTCAACCTGCTGTTTGTGATTTGCCTTAGACACCTGTGCTGTGCCCGGTTAGCATTGCTGCAGTCATAAGGTATTGCTTGAAACCCATGAGCGTCCTCCTCATGGGCCTTAATTTATACTCTGCCTTCTTCAAGAAAACCTACACTCTGTGACCCCTACACATTTTTCTCTTTAAAGAAATGTTTCCTGGCCTCCACAACCATAAATACACAAATGTATGTGTATGGATTCCAACATAGGAATCCATCTACACACACACACACTCACACACACAAACACGATATATACATATGTACAGATATTTCATATATCACCCACATTTGTTCCACCCATATACCTATCCTCTATATATGTATGCATGCATGCATCTATCTATCTATCTATCTATCTATCTATCTATCTATCTATCTATCAGAATTTCTTTTACCTATCTGGCATAGTTCGAGAGTTGAAAGAAAGCGGGGAGCATTGCTCAAGTGAAACTTCCCACTTATCATTTGTTCTATAGCAGATTCATTATTACAACTGTCCATGAATTTTAATGGCTTAACACTATTGATTGATGTTTTATCTTGCAGTCTCCTGTAGGTTTTTGGGTACCTAGTAAGAGTTCTGCTCTGCAAGATTACAGAGGACATTTGTTTCCTCTAGCAGTTTTATTCCTGCCTGTGGTGCCATCTCTTGCTGTCGGGGCATCTGCAACTGTCTCACAATTGAGAGAAAGGAGATCAGGACAGATCAGCTGAGTATTTCATGAGTATATATCCCTTCTGCTTCCAATATGGTGGCTGGAATTCAGGACCTGATTTCATTCAGACCCCTGATGTCAAGAAAGAAGAAAGTTATACAGTCTTCCACTGTGTGCATGAAGAAAATTAAGTTCTCTTTTCTCCAAAGGGGGCAGGGGTGGCATTGGAGCTAAGTATGTCAAGAGTTCCAAACTTGTCCACAGTTTTGATAATTTTGATGATGTGCTAAGAGAAATTACAGGGCTTAGCAAGGTCTTGTTTATAATTATGAATTTATTAAATCAAAGTGCTTAAAAACTTCACAAAGGGAGAGAGCATGCAGAGCAATGTTAGGCGTAAACCCAATGCAAGCCCCTGAGAGGCCTTTCTTAGTCACATGAACTATGTTTAGTTCTTGCAGCCATGAGTCACGTTAACACTTATAAGATGTTGTCTAGCAAGAATGCTCATTAGATATTCAGTACCTAGCATACTCATTTCTGGAATTCAGGAAGCAAAGCAGGTGTTCAGCATAAAGTTTTCCTTTGCACAAACAGTTTTGACGAATGAACTACTCAGAAGAAATGCTAGAAAGTCTCAAAATTCAACTTTTCAAATAATGACCAAGGTCAAAATTTATAAGCAGGCCCTTCTGATGACAATAGTATCAGTTCTGCTAAGATAATTTTTTTTTCTGCATGAAAGTCAGCCTACTATGAAGTAAAAAAAATTTAAGGTAACTAGACCCTTGTCCCGGTTATTTTGTGTGAAGCCCATCACTCTGGGCTTCATTTATCTTACTGTATAAAACTGTAGGAACAATACCTCAAATATTCTTTGATAAGAAATGAATATGTAGCATAGGACACAATTGCCTGTCATAATGACACTCAAACTGTGGCTGCTATTATTATTACTCTATTATCTTCATAATCATGTTACTGCTCTGCTACTCTGAATCCAGTCCCAATCTCCCTTGAAAAGCTCTTCCTAGAGGAGTCTTTGCTTTGCACTCAAATTTTGATTTATGTTTTATATGACTACTCATACCTCATAAACTATTACAAGACACAAATCATTTTACCTAAAGACAAATGTAGACAGTATTCTGTTTGCAGTGGCTTTCATTCTGATTTTTGAGTTCCTGAGAGAAACTAGTAAAACATTTCTCATAATTATTTTTTCCCTTGTATTTAAAAGACAGAGGAGCACACTCACACACACAGAAAGACAAAGAGACAGAGGCAGGACAAAGAGAGAAAGACTCATATCATAAATAATTTAATCAAAAGAGACTGCTTATTTTTTTATATTTTGGATCTATAATATAACACAACAGGGAATATAAGTATTCTCTAAAAAAAAGTAATGGCAAACTTCATATAAAGCAAAAATCACTAGAAACATTTCTAAAGATGCTAAGCTTGGTCATTCCTTGGAAACAATCTTGTAAGTAAGATAATGTTTGAATTTTGCTTTAAGTCACAGCTCCTTTGGGTCAGATTAATTTGGCTCTACCAGGACTTCATTCAGAGACACAATTTCCTTCTTATACAGTGTCCTGCTGTCCAACATAGAGTACAAGTGTACCGCTATGTTATATAAACTGATCTACTCCCATATTCCAAACCAGCAGAGAGGTAAAAGTTACTGCCTGGAGGAGTTGAAATGACGTTTTCATATCAAGATAATGCAAAGATTTCATTCAATACTTTTATTTGCATCAATGGCTCAAATGTAGTCATATAGAGCTTGGAATCTAACTGAGCAGTATATGTATATAGAAGGAGAAACTGGATTTTTGGAGACTATCAGGAAGTCAATAAAACCTGCTTCTATAGATTTTGGGTGGGTGACTATTTTTAAAGATTCCCCAAATTTCATCTAATCTTTCCCACATCAATGTTTCAGTCTGAGGATATCAACCTAACACTACAAACTCAGATATCACTTGAAGGACAAACATTTAAAACAAGAAATTGCTGTTTTATGGATGCCTTGAGGTCTGCTGTTTTTCTTAGCACTGGACCCTAGAACTAAATACATAGTAAGTTCAAAAAGAGCTTCTTTGAAAGAGGTTGATAACACAAATTGCTGTCCATAGAACACAATCTTCACAGCACAGATCTTAAACACAGAGCACTGGAAGGCTGTTGTGTGGATCAACCTGATCCAAGAAGGCTGCTAACAGAAGTTGCCATCCATGCAGCCTAATACACACAGCACAGATCTCAAGTAAGGAGTGTCAGTTAGACTGCTGCATGGATCAATTTCATCCAAGGAGATGTTTAATGCAAGGTATTGTCCATGGACCTCAACACATATAGCACAGATCTGAAACATGGATAGACTTCTGTGTGAACCAACTTCCATCAGAATAGCTGTTAACACAAGATGTTGTCCATGGGACCCAACACACACAGCACAGAAACCGAACATAGAAAAGCAGGTAGACTGCTGTAGAGATCAGCTGCAACAGGATTTATCTTTCTCATTCTTTTTTAGAAAACATAATTGGTTCACAAAGGATGTATTATTAGGAGCCTAATAAATTATTTTTCAAATTCAGCATACATTCCTTAAATAGCATGCTTTGCAAGTACATATTTGTGGTTAAAACTAAAAAAAAAAAAAATCTAGGGCAGTATTTACCACTGTGAGTTGCTGGCAAAGAACCACTCCAGAAAAAAAATGATAATTTTCCATTTTTTATAATCTCCATCTAACTGTGTTCATTAATATAAGTCTAACTGGCAATTATTCCAATGATCCTGACAGGCAATCAGATTTCTGTTAAAATAAGTTGCCAAAACTTCATGAACCTGCATAATGCTACTTTTGGTTTGGGTGAATAAGACCGTAAATCATCATAGCTCTGTAGTGATTGATTTAATTTGACCAAAATGCAAGGGATGAAAATCTGTCAAAAGAAAATGAAAAGGAATGGGTTATGCCCTTACCTCTGCACTTTATAATGAATTGTGTTTAACATGCAGTATTCATATTCTAGTAGAAGTTTAGATGAAGTCAACATTTCCTACCTCAAGCTTCATCTAGTTGTAACTATTCTCCACAAGCATGTTGCATGCACTAGTGTTTTGTTGGGTGGTTAACATGTTTCAATGACTTTGCTACTCACAATAAGCAAGTCCAGTAGAAGAAATGAAAATTAATATGCAACTAGAGACAAAACTCTATGAGGGAAACCTAGAAAGTATTCAAAGCTCAATTATGTTGAATTACTAGGCTATGATGCTCACTTTTTGATCAAATGCTAGTCCAGTTGTTATTATGACGGTTTTTTATATGTTTAATTAGCATTTGTAGTTAATTGGATTATATTTAGGAATATATGTGTATATACAAATATTTATATGCGTGCAGTAACAGTTGGTGAAAAAAAGAAGAGGCCCTGGGTTTGAAACAGTGTGGGGAGGGGTAATATGTAAGAGTTTTGAAGGAGAAGATAGAAGAAACAAATATTGAGATTAAAGTACTATCCATATACCACCAAATTCTTTGCCTGTTTTAAACATATTTCATTTAGATTTTCAAATACGTGTGAATGAAATCTGTATAAGGTAGCCAACAAAATACATATTATAAATTCTACAACATTTAGAAAGAAGAAAACGGAATATATCCCAAACTTTAGTTCAAAAGATTGCTGCTACTTAGCATCCAACCTGATATTTATCTGATTAAAAGTTAAATAAATATTTGGAGATCTTTTTCCCATGCTGTTATTTAAATATACCAAAGACTTTTTCTCCTTTTATTATTTACTTTAACCCCCCCCACACACACACGCACAGTGGTTCCTAGCAATATCAGGCAACTGTAGGCAGTTACCTAGTTTTGAGTCTGCCCAGCTTTCTAAGTCACTGCATCCTGTTTTACACCATAGAGAGAACCTAGTATTTGCTAAAGCGTATACAGAAAGAAAGAACAATATAATCCAAACTGCAAATAAGTGTCTATTCCAAGAAAGCACATAGTGTAATTTATGCACTTAAAATCCATGTTAGATCCTCTTCCTATAAACATAGTCAACACAAAGCTCTATATGGAAAAAAAAAAAAAAAAGCCAGGCATCATTTGCAATGGGTAACTTCCAGGAAAGGGTATGATTATTACCTTCATGGCTGGCTGCTAATTATAGAATGTGGTTGATAATTATTTTACAGTCCTGGTAAGTCATCCACCATGGTTGCAGGTGGGCTGAGGGTAGGCAGTAGCATTCCTCATGAAATTAATAACAGATTAAATATATCTCAGGCAAACATACACAAGCGAGCAATTTGCTGCTTGTCAGAGTTGGAATCAAGGCACCATGTAATCTGTGCAATGAAGCAAACATGGAAAATGCTTACTTTTTTCTCCCTGAAACTCCACATGAAACCACATGTTAGTTCCCTAATGGAAAGCAAGCTTATTAGTGAGAATATTTCATATGATTGTTATTAATAAGCGCTACTGATCGATTAGACAGATTATGTTTACTGAAAACAGAATGGGAGCATGCAGTTAATCACCCTTTTAAAAATTCATTATTTTATGTGGCTAGGTTGCTCTCTAACTAATCATGTCACTTTCTCCTGGAATTGAAAGAACTTGGTGTTCAAGGAGCAAGACTGTTTCCTGTCACTCACAGGTACTGCCTTTTCATGTGCATCCTTCGGCCTAGAGGCTTAGGAGAGACATAGTTCAATGCAGAAAAACACTAAGATGGCCTGATATACTATCCTGGATTCCCACATCAGCTCTGACACTGACATTTTACCCTGGAGAACTTCCCTAGTACTCTGCTTATGTGTGGATAAGGTTCGTATTAACTACCTCACAATATTCATGAAAGGACTGTAGGAAATAATGTGTGAGATAGAGTTGTTTCCATGAGGATGTTCTATGCCTGAGCCCTTACATTAAAACATCCAATAAACACAAAACTACATGTATACTTTTTACATTTTCCACTGAAGGTAAATTTACAGTCACTGTTCTCCTATGGTACCATAAATGTCAGTTAATACTTCCCCTCTCAATATATTAGAGGCAAATGAAGAAGCCAAACTTATGTTAGGATCCTTAAGGATGAAGTCAAGTAGCTTAATCTCTCTTCTGTATCACAACTCAGCACCCTTTCTGCTACACCAAACTACCTCTGAAAAATCCAAGACCACATACCAAACCGTGTAATCTTCAACTGGCAGTTCACACACATTTATTGGATTTCTTCTGAAGTTATCATTCCATTAAATGCTTGGGACGTAGATAGTCAGCTAGTAGATTGAAGGTTTGCACTTCAGAAGCAAGGCTCCAATATCTTACCTTTTTGGTCTATATTTTCTGTATTATTGATATGGAGCCTGGACTACCTCCAGTGAGCTTGTTTTGTTGTTGTTGTTGGTGGTGGTGGTAGTAGTGGTGATGTTTGTTTGTTTGTTTGTTTGTTTGTTTAATGTGGAAATTACATCTTCAATAGCATAGAAACTTTCGAGGGACATGCAGTTAATTAGTAACTGAGACAATTATAGTAAACAGTCTACTATTCCAGTCTTAATTCCCAGACTAGAATTTCAATAAGAATACAGAGAAGGTCTAACAATACACAGAATAAATAATTAAAAACATCTTGACCTTAAAGGGAAGGAATATAAAGTTCTCCTATAGGTCAAGTAGATAGAACCATAATTCACTGTTCTTCCTAGCACCACTAACCTGATATTAGCAGTCAGTGTCTGCTATGAACCTGCTCTCTGGAGTTTCAAAGTGATGGGAAAGGCAACAGAGAAACTCAAGAAGGTAAAGCAATTTAAGAGAGTCTGCAGTATGTGGAGGGCACTGCCAGGGTTTATATCCTGTTTATTGCAAATACTGCTTAGCTTATTCATACATCAGTTCCAATTAAAATATGATGTTGGCCCTTTTGTATAAGAAATCACATGGACTAGTTGATATTCTGAAATAGGAAGAAGTGGAGGACAAAATTGAAAAGATAAAGAACCCCATCTTGTTTGGGGGTTCAAGGCATCTCTTGAGCACCAAAGAGAGATGTAGAATAGGTAATAGCATAAATACCTATGCCTAGGGTTCATGGGAGAATTTTTGCTAGTAATAAATATTATGACATCAGTATCTAGACTGAACTGATATCCATGAGGCTAGGTAAGATCGCCAAGCGAGCAGGCTCAGATAAGGTCACCCTGACACTTTAGAAATATCATTCCAACAGAGCAAGGGAAATGAGAGTGGAAGCTGTTAGGCCAGCTGGAACTGTGTTGCAGTAGTTCAGGCTTCAGATTTTTTTTTTAGGATAACAGATGTAGCCATGGCAATACCAAAATGTGAATCATACATAGGGATGTAATCACAGCTAGAATACAAATATAGCAAAATGTTACAAGGGCAGTCCTGTTCTTTGACTTTGGGATCTGAAAGCAGAGCAGGTGCAAGCTCTTTAGAATTTATGCTACTTTTCTCTATTAGTTATTGTTCTATTGCTGTCATGAAACACCATGAACAAGGTAATATATAAAAGAAAGCATTTAATTGGAGGATTGATTATAATTTTAGAGGCTTAGTCCATGATCATCATTGAAGGAAGCATGGCAACAGGCATGGTGCTGGAACAGTAGATGAGAGCTCTCATCTGATCTGTAAGTTACAGGCACACACATACACACATGCATACACACATGCATACACACATGCACACATGCTTACGAAAGGGGGAGGAGTATGACACAGGGCCTGATGTAGGCTTTGAAAAGCTCACCCCCTATGGACACACATTTTCCAACAGTGTGACACCCCCTAAACCTTCCCAAAGGATTCCATTAACTTGGGACTAAGCACTCAAATATATGAGCCTAAGGGAGGCCATTTTTATTTAAGTTACCACATGACACCATAAGGAAAACTTAGCTCCCATCTTAAAACAAAGTTCACAAATTTTAGTATTTCAAAGAAAATCACCTTTTTTGGTGTAGACCATCATCATCTCCAACCCATATTAATTTAGCCTTCAATTTATCCCTGCTATTGCCAGTGTATTGTACCACCATACTGAAAAGACTTGTGGTAGTAATGAGAGAAGCTGTAAAAAGATGGTTTCTGCTGTTCTTGGGGGCATTTTCTCTTTTCAGGTAAGTTTAGATATTTGTAAACCCATGAAAATATGATTCTCTGCTTCTTTCTTCTTTTCACTCCCATTAATCAATTTTATAATTGTAATTCTTTCTTTCTTTCTCTCTTTCTTTCTTTCTTTCTTTCTTTCTTTCTTTCTTTCTTTCTTTCT
>LR749987.1:72591-283111 GCA_902729485.2 Mus minutoides | reverse complement strand
TTAAAGGTGTGTACCACCATGCCTGGCTGTAATTCTTTCTTACTTGTGGACAACATTCAGACATCAAAAATCTTTTATGTGTGGAGGGTAGGATTATGAGATAGATAGATAGATTGATAGATAGATAGATAGATAGATAGATAGATAGATAGATAGATAGATTGATAGATGATAGATCAACAAATATGGCACATGATAAAATATAGAAATAAGTAGAAGAAATTAAACCACACTGTACTTAGAACGTGAGAGTAACTAAGAAGTAAATGCATTTTGCCGTCATATAAACGTCTTACCATTAACCTCAGCCTTTGTTTTCATTGACTGTGGCTGTGTGTCAGCCAGGCTACATTAGAGTTGGATGGCTTCAGAGGGGATGCGGGGAGATTGGCATCCAGAGGCTTGCCTTCAGATTATAAAGTATCTGCATTCTACTGGGGCATTCCACATGTGGTATCTGTGGATGGTCCATTTCCAAAATGGCTTGTTTCCTCACAAGCTGGCTGTTCCTTTGAAGTCTTTGGCATAGCTAATAGCTAGTTGAGTGTGTCTCATTATCTTTGCTAGTAGTTAGTGCTGTATGCTGATAAGTGTTTTCCCATTTATACATCAGTGTCACAACCCAGTGCCTTAGAATATAGCCATATTTGGAGAAAAGGTTTGAAAGAATTAAGCTAAAGAGAATGCATTAGGATGGGACAAGTCTAACACATGTGTTTATATAGGAGAGACATTAGCTATGTGCTTGGATAGAGATGCAGCCTTATGAAGAGGCAGCAATCAGAGGAAATTGGCAAGTTCAAATGAGAGGTCTCAGAGTAAACCAATCCTGCTGAGACCCTGAGTTCAGAATTCTGGGCTTCAGAATTTTGAGGAAATGCGTTTCTATTGTTTAAGCCACACACTATGCTGAGTTTTCTAAAGCTAATACAGCGAGGTTGAAATTGCTCACAGCATGGGGAATTCAACGTAGTTATGGTTCTTACATGATAGATCAATTCTATGTGAAAATAAATGGAAACATAACAGTGCTTATCAAAAGCAGAGGCTGGAGTAACTATTTCTTTTGTTTTCTGTTGACCAAAGCATATCTCACAGCCTATGAGCCTGTGAGGGGAGGATTTTATTTACTTTATTTTGCTTGCTTTTTATTTTTCATTTGTGTTTGTTTGTTTGCTTGCTTGTTTTGTGATACAAGGGTAGCAGGAAGATAAATCCTTTGGGGAATATTTTTTTAACTTTTTAATTGATTATTTGTGAGTTATACACCATGAACCCCAATCCCACTCATCTCCCAGTCCCTTTGTATCTGCCTTCTGGCCTTGCAACCTCCCCAATTTCTCAAAATATAAAACACACAAACAGACCCAAAACAAAAACAAATACAAGCAGAACAAAGCATAGAAAACATCTCATCATGGAAGCTGTAGCGAGTCCCTCAGGATACCCCTTGTTCACACATTTTTCACTCACAAAATGTTCATTTCAATGAGTCATTGGTTTCATTTGCCGTCTCTGGCTTCTATGACACCATCAATATTGAATCCGCTGCCCTCTACAGGACCCCTGGTTATTCTGTATTTGCTCTGTATCATGGAGATCCTGCAGTTTTGAATCAGTATGACCCGCCTTTTAGTGAGCCCCAACAATTCACAGATGGTATGGATTATGAGGTGGGCTAACTCAAGATCTGGATCTGAGCCTGGGTGGCACTGAGCTGGTCAGTCTGCCTGTCTCCCTTACTGGCACCATGAGGGCGAGCCCTTTCACTGCTCAGGCTAGGCCTCACATTGGCAGGAGGAAGGGTCTGCTCTTTGATTCCCATGCCTTTGGGCAGGCTTACTCACAACCACACCTCCAGAGTCAGTTTCACTGTGCTACTCAATCAAGGTGAGGCCAGTTCTCCCAAGTGCTGCTATAGGCAAGGGGCTCAGCCAGCTCTCTGGCTTTCACACCATCAGTGCTAGCTAGCTCTCCCCGACCTTCCCTGTCAGGGTCTGCTCCACTGTGTTGCCCTGGCAAGGTACAGAAAGGGATTTTAATTCAGTCTCTTTATGTACGGAGTTGTGATGTATGATTTTTAGGAAAAAGAAGAAATTTGCAGCCAATATATTGTTTTTGTCTGTTTTTGAGAAACAGTTTTACTATGTAGCCTTATCTAGACTGGAACTCACTATATAGGTTAGGTTAACCTTGAACGCAAAGATGGGCCTGCCTGTGCCTTGTGAGTACTGGGATTAGAGGCATGCACGGCCCCACTTGACAATAGCTGCCATCATTGAAGAGTATCTCTAGTATAAACGCTGGTCAAGGGCCATGGTTCTCTCCAGTTCCTGGCATTGCTATGTATATCAGTTTGTCTTCACATTGATGACCATTATCCTGTCTCTCCTTCCCTCCTTCCTCACCCCTCTAAGCCCCTCCCCTCCTGTCCTTCCCTCCTCTGTCCCCTACTGTCCTCTTCACTTTTCTTTCTGTTCTCTCTCAGCCTATCAAGAGGGAAGTGTTTCTCTCACTTATCCCGCATATGTACTAATCATGGCCCAAGGTTCTGAAAACATTCTCTTAGCAATAATCTCAGTTTTGTCATTCAAATGTTTATGGAATTGAGACTCGTTTTTTTCATTTTGCATCCTTTTCTAGAACTCCGGGTATCACCTCTATACAACTTGCCATTTATTCCTATCATTAGAACTATAATTAATAAGCTATTTTTTTAAACAAAGTAGGGGAAAAAAATGGTTGAGCAGAAAGATTAAGATGGGATGGGAATAAAAGGGGCAATGGGCTGAAAATGCCCTAAACTTGATATACATGTAGACACTGTCATGGCATTAAAAACTTTCATTAAAAAGATGTTCATCTGAAAAAGGAAAACTCCTTCTTGTTTTATGGTTATGGAAACCTTTAGCGTAGTGTTCCAATTGGTATTTACGTTATCTACTATAGTATGTATCTAATTGAACATTTTGCACCATAGGATAGATATCCTCCCCTCCCAGAATCACTTCTGCTCTTTTGGTTTCTATGCTGCACCACCTGACTCACTAATCAGGAGGGTTTGTTCACCTGAGGGTTTCCTTCCCTACACATACTGTTGAGTCTTCCTGCTCCATACAGTGGATAGACCATGCAACCTGTTTCCAAACCGTATGGTACATTAGCAGATACCCTTTAGACTCAGTGAATCCTGTGAATACCAACCCACTATTAATACATAAGGATCCATCTAAAGAATACTAGTTTTTCTAGAACTCAGATGGTTGGTTTTATGACAATTCTGGCAGACTCAGTTGTTCCTTTAGTTATCAGCTATGCCACCCGTCTCCCGGAATGAACTCTTGAAGGGGTCATTTAATGGAGGAAAAGCATAAGAGAAAGATTATGATTACAAGGAAAATGTATTTTGTTTTGAACTTTAAAGTCAATGATTATTATAATCTTCATACATATTTAGCATTTCTGAAAATATTGGACTCTGGCCAGATGCATACAAAGAAGCCCTTGGATAGTTGTAATTAAGAAGGTCAGGAAAAAATGATCAAATGGCCTACTGTCATAAATAGTCTCAAGACAAGAGTGAAGGCACTGTGGAGAAAAAGGAGAATTGGTTTTCTGGGCAGAGTAAAAGGAATGAAACAGAATCTAGGGGAGGGGATGATGATTGAATCAGAGGCCGGAAGGTCAGAGAATAGAGCTCAGTAGCAGAGCACACTATAGCTTTTGTGATGACCCAAGTTCAATGAAGAAAAATGAGATCACTTGGGCTTAAGAAGAGAGTATGGCTCGCAGTGAAGAAAGCAATGAGTAGCTAAAGAAGGTATCGGACTAGCATGATGGCTTTATGGACAAAATCGAGCTGTAAGAGTTTCTAAATGTGGGGTTTGAAATCTACCTAGAATCCTAGCTTAAGATTAAAGATGCTTAAAGAGGTGAAACTTGTAAAAATTCTGCAGGTATAATAGAATGCTAAAAATTATAGTTATGCTTGGGGAAGGATGTTTGAGGTTATGGACACTGGAGGTTGCCCATGCTTCATGGAATGGCTTTACACCCAGCCATTTATGGGCAGCACTAAATGGGGTTAGTGTATCTTTTTTTCTTTTTCTTTTTCTTTCTTTTTTTTTTTTTTTGTTTTAATGAAAGTCTTGAAGTTAACTATGGAGAGTTGAAGAGAGGAGGTATGTGGAGTGGATGTGGTCATTGTTCACTATATATTTTCTTGTATGAACATCAAATTCTTAAAGAATAAAAATAAAAGGAATTTTAAAATTACAATAACCAAAATAGACATGTACAATATTTTTAATTTTTAATTTTTTTGAGATTATAACAACAGCATTTCCCATTCCCTTACCTCCATTCAAAATCTCTCATGTGCCCTTCATTGTTCTCTTTAAAATTTATAGTCTCTCTTTTTTAATCATTGTTACATAATTGTGTGTGTGTGTGTGTGTGTGTGTGTGTGTACTTCTACATACATAAATACAAGGTTCTTGGTTTGTATAACTTTACTTGTATGTATGTTTTCAGTCTTTGTTAATATTCTTGCCTCTCTAGAGATTTACAGTTCTTTATAAAAAGTGTTTTCTCAGCAGATAATTTGGCTGACCTAATACTACTTGCTAATGGTCGCCATGAATAAAATAGTGACTCTTTTCCTTCTCCACTAAAATTCCTTTGAATGCTTCTAAACTAAAACATTCTATAAAACTAATCTGAACTTCAAAGCACCATTTTGATTGTTTGTTTCTGCATAGATGTATTTCCACCGTCATATCTCTATGTCCTCTAGGCCAAGACAAATTCAGTTTACCAAGAAAGAAAATAGCAGCTAACTGAGCTCAAATAGTAAATCCTTGATTCTAATAAAGATAAAGCTTTAAAAGTACTGAGTCTCATGGTTGTCACCAAAGGCTCAAATATGTCAGTAGAAGAAGATATGGGGATATTGGTTTAAATTATTTATAATTACTGTTAGAAAAGGAAAATGTATCTCTAGAGACCTATAATATATCCAAGTGACTATTATTAATGATAGTGTATTATGTTCCTAAAGAATGTAAAGAGAAGTTGGGCATGGTGGTAAACACCTATAATCCTGCACTTAGGCAGCTGAAGCAAAATGATTAAATTTAAAGCCATTCTGTGTTACATTCTGAGACTCTATTTCAAAATGCTATACCCTAAAATGTGCAGTGCGTGTAATAAGAGCTCACTACAATAGTGATAACTTAGTGTTCACCACAAAAAGGATGGCTGAGTTTGGCAATGCCTTTCTTAATTATATGAAACTATGTATCTGACAACATATTGGAATTCAAAAAATTACATTACAGAAAACAAAATTATATTATCAACAAACCTTAAAAATATGTGTGATTTTCAAAAGATGAAATTGTTGACGACAACCTATAAAATATCCCCCAAAATTTTGTAAAGTATTCAAATCCCTTTCATTTTTGTTTAAAAGTTTCAAGTAAAATATTCTAGTTAGTTTGAAAAGACAAATTGGTCCTGTCTCAAATGCAGACTTACTGAGTTAATAAATCCTCAAGATGAGAGAACTGCTCCAGGATCTTCGGCTCTGTGTTTGGGGACTAGTCGTTCTCCCTTGAACATATTTTCCCAGCTCAATGTACAGGAAGACCATAATAACAGGGAATTAGACCTTCCAGCCAGACACCCACAGGGAACAAGGAAACTTGCTTTCACATCACTTGACAACTGAAGGGGCTTTCATCCTGCCCCCAAGCTGCTTCTTCAGAGCTTGCTTTGTAAGGAACTGTCCCTGGTGTCTGCAGCTCTCTTGTCAGCCACAGTTCTGAAGATAAGGCAATTACTCCCTAAAGCATTCTTTCTGCAGTCTTGGAAAGGAGACAGTGAAATTTCATTTTCAAGGTATCTTGGGAAAGGCTCTGGCATCTCCATTTTCTGACAATAGTTCTAAGGGTTCTGTACCTTGAACTAAGCTTTCTACAGGTGTCAAAGCAATGTGGCTTTGGAGGCATGAGCTCGAAAGTTATTTGACTTTCAAATTGTCTCGTGTCTTACTGCTAAAATATAGAACGTAATGAGCGACTTAAGATACTTGTGTATTTTTGAAAGGAGAATGTCTTTCTCTTCCAAAGTTAATCATTTGTCCATCCTTAATGTTGACAAGTATAAGTATACTCCACTGAATGCTGCTACCACTTCATTCATTAGTTGATCAATATTTTGCTGATTAGATCTTGAAGAGCTGAGAGAGTGGATAAGAGTGTGAGGACCAGAATTCAAATTTCCAGCATGCAAGTAAACAAGCTGAGCTTGGTTATATTTGCCTACAACCCTGCTATTGTAGGGGCAGACATAGATGGATACCCAATAATTCACTGGCCAGCCAACCTAACCAAATAGGTGAGCTTCTATTTCAGAGAGAGATTCTGTCTCATGGCAGTAAGGATGTTTTCAGAACTGACTAGCAGCTGAGGTAACGATATCTCTGGCCTTGAAATGAAATTTCTGAGGATCATGGCAACCAATGAGACCAAGTATTCTTTTGTCTCTTTGGCTTCTGAGCTTCTCTTCTATACTTCTCTTAGATCTCTTATGAAGTTTCAGTCATCACCTGAAGCTTTATAGACCTGAAGGCTGCTACAATTCATTTTCTCTATGGTATCAAGCATGGCTTATAAAATGTGATTGAAAAATAATTGACTAAATGCTTATAATCCTTTTTACCATAATTTCTTGAATACCAAGGCATTAGTGAGTGCCATCATAGCTATGATGGTTAGACGGGATCATCAACCTTACTGGACTGAGAAGTTCCTCAGATCCCAGTAAAACTCATTTCCAATGTGACTTAGATGGCATTTTCAGAATTGATTTAAGTACAAAGGACGACTGTGAATGTGTATAGCATCATCCAGTAGGGGAGACCCAAGAGGAATTAAATAGAGAGTAAAAGAAGCCAGTATCGTCCTTACCTGTTCTCTGCTTCCTGACTACCATGAAGGGAGCAGCTCTGCTCCCCATCCATCTCCCACGATGCTCTGGCTCCCCACAAGCAGTGAGACATTAGACAAAAAGGAACGCAGAGGTCTCCAAACATTCACCAAAGTAAGCTCTTTCTCATTTTGTTTTCCAAATCAACAGTCTGCTTACTGGGTTGTAAAACTATCATAAGTCAAGGAGTCATGAATGCATGCCTGACATGGAAGAGCCTTCCCAAGTATGCCAATGCTTGCCTTATTTCATTTTTCATTTCTTGGAAATTATATAATTTGATTCTTCTTTTAAAAACTTTTTGTTTATAATTTTATGCAGACATGCTGTGTTTATATCACTTCTCTCCCTCTTTTCTCCCTCAAGTACTTCCTATATCTCTCTATCTTCCATTCAAATTGACAAGCTTTTATTTCTTTAAATATTGGTGTTACCTATACAATAATATTAATTATTAATTAGTGTACTTATATTAGTGTTACATATACATATATATGTAATACTAATACCTAAAGAAAATTATTGAGGCTTCAGGGATGTGACTTCCCTGCCATATATAGAAGACATTATCTTATAGCAGATGTTCTGGTCTTCTGGCTCTTACAGACTTTGTGCCTCCCCTTTCACAATGTTCCCTGAGCCTTAGATGTAGGGGCTGTGTCATGGATATATCAGTTACTATCCTATTATCAGTTATGTATCAAGGTGTATCAGTTATCAGCCTTCCAAAGTGCCAGTGTTATAGATGAAGGCATTACCACACAGGGACCTTTTTGCATGGGTGCAAGGTATCCAAGTTCATGTTCATGTTATCACAGCAACTACCCCTACCTCAATCACTCCCCAATCCCATTCATGCTTTGATACTGACTCAAGTTCTCTAGCAAGCATTGTCCTTGCCCCCCCCCGCGCACCCCCCACGCCGAGCCACAGATTCACTTGACCTCTTAGTTTGCATTTCATTCTATGTTTCATCATCCACCTGAAAAGTGAATTGATTCTCCACAGACTTTTCTTCTCTTTTACCTCTTATGGCAGAGTAGAAATGTTAGAAGCCCCTTTGGCCACATTCAACTCTACATTTTGATTATGTTTTTATCATTGCCCTCCTTTGTGTTAGTGTGTTAGCTTCCAAATGTTCTCAATGTCTCAGGTGTACTTCCTAATATATTTCCCATAAAGCCCTATCCCACGTGGATCCCAGATGTGCTTTGATTTCCCCCAAGCAAATTACTTCCTCTGTATATTAATGAAAACATGAAGATGGGTTTCCTCTGTGACATCCTTTACATATACATACTTATGAATGAAATATCAGACAACACAAATGGAAGTGGTTAACACAGTGGAAAACTGTGTGTCTATCTCCAAAGAGGAAATTGGAGAAAAAGCCTGTTCAGAGGAAGGACACTCAACTTTGGTCATTATCCTCACATTTCCCATTATCCTTCACCCTAATCATTATGAGACTTGCAGCTCATGGTTACCAGATGTTTCCATAATCCCAAGTATCCTGCATTTATTTAAAGTACAAAGTTTAAGCATAAATTTCTTTAACATGGAACAAAATAATCCCAGAAGAGCCATCAGCTGAGATTTACTAAGTGAACATTTGACCCAAACTTGGACTATTTTCCCTCCACAAACTAATAGCTCCCAGTGAAAGGAAGAGACTTGTTGATTCAATTGATCTTAGTTCATCCTCGGTAACTTGGGAAGGAAGCACCCTTCCCTAAGGGCACATTCCATGGGCAAAAGGTATAAGCTTCATTTCTACACCCTAAGGAAGGGGATACAGCATGGCTACTGGATGAGCAGGCTACAGTGTATAATTCATTTCAATCATTTTCTTTACTCTTTTGTCCCTAATTCCCTCTGCAGTGTTGTGTTTAGAACATTCTTCAATGTTCTGGCCTCTTCCTTTCCAGGCTATTGTCTCGCCTATACCAGCACTCTTAGTACCACTTGTACTGTCTTTTTCTCTGACCCTTCAGGGATCAGCTTCTCTTTTACCATGTTTTTCAAGTGGGTTAAAATCTTTCCTACACAAAAATTCACCACAAGAAAACCAAATCCAAAAAGAAACTTGACTTTCCTTACCCTCATGAAATCCTCAACTGTTACCTGAGCTCTATTTTCCTTTTCTCAATACTCTGTCCTTTCCAGTTTTCATGGTTCACTCACAGAAATCTCTGGTCTGGCTTCTGGATCCAACCCATGAAGGGAAAGCAACACTTTAATTTTCTTTTCAATCTAATATTTCGACTCGCAAGCTCTGTCTTCTCCTGTGATCATTCTTGATCCTACTGGCCTCTATTCCTCTGCAAACTCACATCTATCTATCTCTCACCTCCTACTGGACACATTTCGTTGTTCTCCATCTTTGGATCATGCATTTGGAGGTTCTTTCGCTACATTGTGAGTTATTTTGAGAGACAGATATGTGTCTCATCATTCGTGCCCGCGCACTATAAGGTACAGAACTGTAATTAAAGACTTCACCCATTTCGAAACTCAACTTGACCTCCATGTCTCTTCTCTCTTTAGTCTCTGAAGTACCTTGTGACCAACCACCTTTCTGCAAGTAAAGTTTGACAGCATTAGGTCCTCATTTAAAAACATAAGTTCCTTAGCACCCATTGAAGTTTCCTCACAGAATGACTTAAAAAACATCTTGTAATTCATCTCCTCTCTCTATAAATAGATGCCCACATAAACATAAGCACACCACCTGTATCAACCCATGCTTAAACTGAAAGCCTTAGGCTTCATGTAGTACAAACTTAATCAGAGTCATCCAAATTAGCCTGAGCTGGTTATGTATGTTCTCAGGAATGCCTCTAGGATATACGATGACCTCTAAAGCCATGACTATATCATTTGTACCAAATAAAAAGTCAACTCAAATAAATGAATTCTACTCCTTTGATTATAAGCACTAATATCTACATAATAATTTCATATTTTCATGAACATAGGACAGGAAGCCTATATTATCAGGTTAAGAACCAAACTAAGTGTAAGTAGACTAGGCTCACTTTTAAAGGGGGTGGTCCTATTAGCACCTTAACTTACCTGGAGGAGAGACACTGACCCATCATTGCTTAACTGTCTTGAGTTTCTTTGATGGCATCAGCAGTAGTATGGGCTCCAGGTGGATACGCAGCATACCCTCCAATTGTGCTCAATTCACCTTACTCACCTACTTACATGCATCAGTTACCTGTAATGACATCCAATATCTCAGTTCTTGGAGGAATCAGTGCTGTGGAACTTAACAAGCACACAGGTGCATTTTTCCAGAGCTCTAGTTAAAACTTCATTCTAAGGAGTTAAGATCTCCATAAAGATAAAATATACTTACTGTCTAAACTTTTATTTTAAAAGTTTTATTTTGATTGCAAAAGATAATTGATTGATTCTCGCTCATTTTCCATTCATTCTCCTCTTATAGGTCAAATAGTCATAAACCTTAGAGCCCACAGATGTAAATAAACATGATTGGATAGTCACAGCAGTCTTGATCACAAGGAATAGTGAAACAGTATCAATAGGACCTGGCAGGGTTAGGAAGATGGTCAGAATTCCTGATTGATGTATAGGAAGCAAACTTTTGTCTCAGTTGGTCACCATCTTTCTTTGTTCCCCTTCCTTTCTCTTGGTATCCTCTCTTACTCCACTCCATTTCTCTCTCATTCTACCCCATATCATCCTCTTCCCAACCCCTCCCCCTACACATCTACTGCCCTTTCTCTTTTCTGAGGTTTTGCCCATGAACTCAGACAAATAAGCCAATCAAATCACACTGACATTGAGATTGTCTCTGACCCGAGGTCACAGAGAAAACTTAAAATGAAAACAGAAATCAAATCACATCTATCAAGAGACCGTAGTAGGTACAATAAAATAAAAAAAAAAAAAAGATGAATCCGATCATCTCGATTTAGCCACAAAATGACTCTCAGTTTGAACAATGGCTTGTTTTTTTTTTTTCGGTCTTTCTCCCCCTGTGGCAGCAACCATGAGGAAAATTGCTTCAGGTGATGAACAGCCCGTGCTGGGGGGGCTAGAGTGAAGCTAACTGGTCCCAATTGCCAAGTTGCTACAGTTGCTATGGTTCTCTCTGGACTCACTGTGGATGGAATGAGTCATGCCGAGTGCACACAATTTCATGTACCAGGCTGCACTGCTGGAGAAAGGCAGGGTTCTCTGATGGCTTCTGCATGCCTGGCCTATGCAGAATCCTTGTCAGCACCACAGCAGGTAGAAGCTTTTTGACATCTGACTTAAGAATGAGGGCTGAATTCCAGCTGCAGAGTAGGAGGATACAAACAGAGCCAACACAGAACAACTCCTGAGATGAGCCACTACTGCTTGCTTGCTACCACTGCTGTCACCGCTGCTTGCCAAGGCTTCCCGGTTTCCAAATGTCTGATGATACTAGTTCCGTACAAAATTGCAAGAGAAAACACACTTTCACCCATGACTAATAACAGTAAAGCAGGATACGGGCCCCCTCTTACTGCCAATCAAAAATGATTGACGCTCGTCCTAAAATTGGCAGCTAGAGAAGATAGAATTTATATATCCTGATCAGAGGGAATTTATTTAATTTATGTCAGAAGTCAAGGCAAAAGAGTACATGAAGACAGACAAGGAGAGAAGAGAGGAGAGGAGAGGAAAGGAAAGGGAATGAGGGGAGGAAAAGAGTGGGTGGAGCAGAGAAGGCAGAAAGGATGGGGAGGGAAGGGGGGAGAGAAGATGGTGAGAGGAGAGGAGCTGACAGAGAGGGGAGAGGAGAGTATGTGAGGAGAAGGGAGAGGGTGGGAGAAAGAGGGAGAGGAGGCAGAGCAGGGGAGGGAAACCAGGCTCTAGCTCTTGAATTTCCTCACACTAATAAAGTTTCCACGTTCTGGCCTCTCACAGTGGTTCCACGAGAGCAAATTTTCTCTATTATCACCTTGTGTGGACTCAGCAGTACTCCTCTGAGTCTGTCTGGGATGTTTCCAGAGAGAACTAACAAGGATAGAAAAACCTGTTCTGGATGTGAGCAGCACCAACCAACACATAGACTGTTTCTGGCATGAATGAAAACAGTAGACGATGCCCCACCCCTTTAAGATAGGGGTATTGTAGCCGGGCGTGGTGGTGCACGCCTTTAATCCCAGCACTTGGGAGGCAGAGGCAGGCGGATTTCTGAGTTTGAGGCCAGCCTGGTCTACAAAGTGAGTTCTAGGACAGCCAGGGCTACACAGAGAAACTCTGTCTTGAAAACAAACAAACAAACAAACAGAAAACAAAAAACAAGATAGGGGCATTGTCTCCCACTGCTTCTAAACTGCCTTTATCAGGCTGCTCTGATCTTCCTCACTACTGCAGACTGAAATCCTTAGCCAAAACTAAGCTGGCCTCCCTTCAAGATGTCTATGGCAGGCCTTTTGTTAGAGCGAGAAAGCTAAATCAGGTCCTAGTAATTGTAGAGTATGGATGGTTGCTGACACTGGAGTTGTCAGGCAAGTAAATTAGTGTCTTTTCTACCACAATCATGTCCATAGCAATATCACAAACAAGTTGTTTTAGGTCTACCACTGTACAAAGTGTGCAGCACTTGTTTAAGAGATATGTCTTCATCTCATCCACAAGCTAGCTGCTGTACATCGGAAAACATGTACACACACACACACACACACACACACACACACACACACAATGTGCTTGCACATGCTCACTCATGTATGCATGCGTCCATATAGCATTGTACAGACAGGAAATCTTTTGGAAAATATATGTACATCCATATACACATAGGCATGTAACAACAAATAATGAACAAAGAGGCCATGACATTGAAAAAAAGAGCAAAGAAAAATCTTTTGCATGGGAGGGGGTGTTGGAGGGAGAAAAAGAAAGTGAGAAATGTTTTAATTATAATCTTAAGAGTTAACAAAAAAGCAATTACAAAAGAAAATATACCAGTTCCTTAACCTTAGCACTTAACCATTTCTGTCGTGGGTGAGAGAGGACAAGTCATAAGTCAGGTGTGGTAGATAAATGACTGAGCGTTGGTTTAAAATCTACGCTGGAGCTGGAGAGGTGGCTCAGTGGTTAAAGAGCACTGGCTGCTTGTTCTTTCAAAGGACCCGGGCTCAGTGCCCAACACCCACATGGCAGCTCATAACTGTCTGTAACTCCAGTTCTGGGGACCCAATACCCTCACACAGCCATACACCAAGGCAGGCAAAAATGTCAGTGAACATAAAATAAAAATAAAGAAATCATTAAAACAAAACAAAATCTACACTGAATAGAACTTCTGGCAAAATGTTTAGCCAGCAGAGTTGAATGTGGAAATGTGTGCCCCCAAATAATGAGCCTCTTTAACTACCTAGTACATGCTTGTGAATATAATTACATAAACATAAATAAGTACATTCTTTTAAAACAGGTTTATTAATGAATCTATAGAGCATTCTCTTAGGGAAAAAAATTGCATCTAGTTGCTAAATATATCATACCGGAAATGTTACTTTACCACCTACTGATGTAATTTTATTGCTGGTTTGCCATCCCTGGTGTGTCTTCTGATAATTTTGTATTAATATTACTTGAGCAGAAGCATGAGCTTCAGCAGTAGAGTCACCACCTTCATTACATCAAGTGTTTCCCTTCACATGTTTTGTCTTGCCTGCTGTACTTTGCATTGTCACATTTCTTATTACAGGCTGTCCTCCACAGTGAGAACCTAAGCTGGGCATGAGCTCAGCACCGAGCAGAGCACTTTCAGGTGTCTCACACATTCAGCATCATCCTGAAATGAAATGAAAAGGGCACCCATCTTTCTGTGCAGAGTCAACACTGCAGCTTTGCCTCAAGCCAGAACCACAGAAAGCCAGATAGCTTGGAGTTGCTTAGAAATTTTCTATTTGAACTTTTGACATCCTTGGGATACATTTGAAAGAGTTACATAATATGTACTTCCAAAATCTGCTGTTATACCTATGGTAGGCTCATTCCTTTCCTTAGTATCAACTTTTCCACTCTGTTGGGGGAGATTTGCATCAGGCCTTATTAACAGTATGGATTGTGCCTCTCTTCAGTAATGGGTGTGCTTTATAACACAAATATTCTGCAATGGTTAGAGGATCAAATTTTCACGAAGATGTTAAGTTTGTGTTTTCTTGCTCCACGTGGTTTAAGTTCCTAAAACCTTCTTAAAACATATTTTCAAATTTGTGTTTTCACGCAAAACATATGCAGTGATATTCCAGGACAGGGATCAGTAAATTTATTCTATAAAGTGCTACATAGTAAATATTTTAGACTTTGTGGGACCCATGTGTTTCTGCTGCTCCTTCTATATTGTTTTCAAATTTCAAGACACAAGATTATAAAAACCATTCTTGAATGCAGACTTACATTTTTCAAAACCTACTTTAATAAGGGCTCTCAAACACTTCTACCTCCCTTTCTAGCCCACCATCCAAAGGCAGGGGAAAAAAATAATAAGTAGGACAAGAGGAATGTAGACCTGTTCAGAAATAGTTCTTAGGGGCAATTTTAATCTCCATTGTCAGGATACCAGCAGTCCAGTTCGGTAGCGTCAGAATACCAACAGTCCAGTTCAAAAAATGTCACCAAACACAAATAAGAAGCAGTGGCAAGATCCAGTAGAAATAGCCAGGCCTCTGCCAAATTGGGAGGGACCAGAACCTGCCAGAAGTTCTCTGCTGTGTCTCTCAATGCAGTGAAGCTCAGGGAAAACTGGAGACCAAAGCAGCATTGCACCTCAGCTATGCAAACGCTTTGTCACTGTCTGTTGGGCCCTACTTATGTTCTTTCCGAACATCATGTGTCCTCTCACGGGTCTGCTTCTGAAATACATCACATGAGTCTGCATCACATGAAACGGCCAGAAATTTCCACTTCACTTGACTCACAGGCCTTATCTCTCAGTGTGGGATGGATTTAGCTTGCTATCACTTGCCACCTATACTGAAAACGGTTGTGTGGTTATGGCAACTTCACTCCTGTGTTAACGTTTGAATTGTTGCCAAAATTCTGTTTGGAGCAACCTGAGCTAATGAAAAAACACAAAGACTAACATCAACTGTGAATGGCATGTATGGTCTTAATGAATTTCAAATGCTAGGGAGGCCATTGTGCAAATCAAGAGGTTTTTCCAAAAAATGGTGAGAAATTAACTCAGGCCACAGATGACCATGCTGACAGAACCACGCAAATCCACAGGGATGTGGATCTGTCCAACCTGGAGTGGATTCTGTTTATATTCCCATTGTGAAGAGCAACTATATATTTCACAAAAGCAAAATAATTCATCATACACAATACATACCCAAGCTTGATATCAACCAGCTTTGGAAGTTTATTCCCATAAAATTTGGTATTTGTGGAAGAATGTGACAGAATTCATAACCAAGGCCCTTTGTTCAAAACCCACTTCTGTCCTTTATTATCTTGGTGTCCCTGCTTCCGTTACTGAAGTAAAACTGATTATAAATAAAATTCTCAGAACATATGCTACTATATACATAGTTAAATAAGTAACAGTGAAAATAATATAAAAACACATGGATTGGTGATCAAGAGAAACTTGTACATCTAAAATTATCCCATACTGTTTTTTAAAGGTGAGTATAATGATAACAGTTATTCAGATGGTGGTTTCAGTGGGGCTCAGGATGTGGCTCAGTAGTGAAGTGCTCGGTGCTCACAGGGTAAGCCTCTTTTATCCACAGGCAGCTCTAAAAAATGATCTCCACCTTATCTTCCTTTTTAAAGTTTTACTTATCTCCAGCCTCATTACTAGTAATTTAGCATTTTCTTTCTTTAACATTCATGTCCCTTCTGAATGTACACACCCATGTACCAAGTGACAAAATTATATTAAAATTGTAAAATTATTTTAAGCAGCCAAAATAAGAAATGATTATAACAACAGATGATTAGGTGGAGAGGAAATGTGATAGGGCCACGTTCCAAAGCCTTAGAGGTTCTGATTTATAAGTGTGGTGTGGGTAACCACATGAACACCAAGCTGCAAATTTGCTATAACTTAAGATAACCCATTTATTTTAATCTACATTCTGCCACATTTTCCTACGTCACCCAGTACTTCCAGGCTGTCTCCCATCCAACTATTAACCAGGCTGAACACAAATGGAACAGAACTGTCTCCATCTCTGTTTTCTGCCATTTTACCCCATTCTGCCCTACTTAGTCTTCCTGGCTGGGCCTTATTTGGATGTGCCTAGATGTACTGGGTCTAGATGCCCTAGGGCAGGATGGTATCCAAGAGGCAATGGGGGCAGGGGAAGAATTTGTAAGGGTGGAACTTGGAAGAGAGAAGGGACGGGGCTGTGATTGGGATATAAAATAAATTAAAACTTTTTTAAAAATTAGTAAGTGGTATGGGGCCTATGCATTTCTATATCTAGTTTCCATGTGTGTATAAGGAGTTAATACAGTAATTACAGTCTGAAATACATTAGGGTGAAGCATTAAAAATGAGGAAAATGAACAAATACTTTGCTACCACATAGAAGAAGCAAGAAGGGATGAAGATGAAAGAAGAGTTTGGGGTTAACTCCTATATTCTGAGTCTGTTACCTGATTAGGAAGATGGGGATGATAGAATAAGAACCAAAGAGCAGACACTGGCAGGATGGTAGTGATAGTAATGAGTTAGGAAGCAGGCAACAGCATTTATGGATAAGCAGTGATATCTAGGATAACAATAAAGTTTAAAGTCATTGAGAGTCAGATCACCCATAGGATAGAAATTTTATAGGAAACCAGAGGGAATATATGAAGCAGAAAAAATGAAGGCTCAGAATAGTAGAAAACAATACAAATGGGCATTTTGAATAAATTAATTTTATTAGTTGTTTACAATTCTACTCAGGAAGTATGGCTTCCCTTCTCAGCTTAAAGTAGGGAGAGATGAGATTAATATGCCTACAAAGTCAATCTGGCTAATGAATTCATTCTACCATGCCATGGAAGAAAGAATTCTCACAGTGCACTTCCTTATCATACATAGATAGTCCTTTCTGATGTCACCATTTGATATTCCCAAGCACATTTGATTACCATGATGAAAGACTCAGTGGTTCAAAAACCAATAAATCATTTTGTTTTCTCTTTGTGGTTTGTGAAATATATTTTATAATCTTACATCTGTGTACCTCTGCAATAGCCTCTCTGGCAGAGAAAAAAAATGCTATTACTTCCCTCCATTGAATGTGCAGAATACAAATGTAGAAAAAAAATCAGAAAATAGCCTTTGAGAAAAAGTCAGTGACACTTGAGCCTTTCCTAGTTTGTAGCAATGAAATTGAATTTTTATATTTATTGTAAAAGTTGGCAATGGAAAATATTATTACAGAACCCAAAGTCATCGAGGGCTAGAGGGCTTGTCTTCCCATCTTCAGCATCAGAGCTACAGAGGTCATCTCATGACTTAAGGGAAATGGGAAATATGAGGTTGCTGTTTATTTGAAAATATAGCCTTTATACAATGCATGAGGTTCCTTGAGTACAGATGTTGTTATAACAGCTATTTATTGAGAAATTCAGTATTCACATAGTCAACTGATGATGAAATCTGGGTTATGGCCATCCATCAATATTCACTGTGCCTACTTTGAGCATTTTATATTCAGTTGAAACTATTTCTATTGGGAATCCTAAAATGTTTGAGAATGTATTTCTTGGTTACTCTGCCACCTAACACCTTCCATATTTAGATCATTATTTTAGGTAATGGTAGTAGTAAAAAAAAATTAAAATGTATTACCTGCCTTTATACCCTAGTGTTCAGTACTCTGCACAAAGACAGAATAATTGTATATTTAACTTATTCATCCAGAATCCTTGTGAAATATTATGATCCAAAATAAAGGTTAGAAACCCTTTTGCTCCATGTTCTGGGCAACATGGACTAGTGATAAGCTACTTCAAGCTGTGAAATTTCCAAGACAGAATGAATACTAAATTAACAAATATATCAAAATTGGATTCTGCAGAAAAGACATACTTAAAATCAAAGGGGAAAACGACTCACAGATTTCCCTATTATTTATTCTAAGAACTTTGTATGCATTTACTCATTTTGACAATATAACAAAAGATACATCTCCATGATAGATAAAAATTCTAGCATTAAGCTAACATCATGGACTTTAATAATACATGTGAATGTGGGTAATTCAAGACATCAGTCATACACAGGCACATATGCACATTTATATATTATATGTCTTATTTGTGGTACCTTAGTTAAATGGTAGATTTTGTGTTCTTCTGTGATGTTGGGCTTTATGTTCACTGGTGACCTGGCTTGTGAAAAACCCAATAGGAAGAAGAAAAGTTCAACAGTGGAGAAAGTAAACTACGAATAAGAGCCCAAACTACTGAATATGTGATAGACACGTATAATGACAAGTGCTCACTTAATCCTGCGCCGCTTACATTTAATAGTAGATTTTTAACTAAAGAGCAGACTATTTAAGATAAACTTGTCAGCATCATCACAATTAGAAGACACAAAATGTGTGTGCTTCTTTCATTCTTTATTATTATTTAAAACAAATATTTAATTTAAATAAAGTTTGATTATATTCTTCTCATCACCCAAATCCTTCTAGATTCTCTACCCTCTTCCTTACCACGAAACTTTAAGTCCTGTCTCAAAAAATATATAATGCAATAATATCCCCCCAGAAACAAACAAATAAATAAATAATAGAATGGAATCATACCCCTGGAGCGCACTGTAATTCACATCAGTTATTGGGTTCTTATACCCACTAGCTCTGTGTCACCACTGTCATAGCATACTTTGCTGGCATTACACCATTATATATAAAGGGATTGCAGCTGGCTTACTTCCTCCTTTGTCTGTACAGAGTCTGTTCCTATAACAAAGATATTAGTACGGAGGGCTGAAGGCTCTATGTAGGCACCAGACTCAACATGCCTGTAGAAAATGAGTTGTGTAAGTGTTGTCTTCAGAAATGAAGCCTTGATGACATTTTATAGAGAGCAGCCTATATATAGTCTTGGCAACAGCCTGGTTGTTGGGGAGTTCCTATGGGGCCACTTTGGCCAACAACTGATGTAACCCATTCCCAGTACTGGAAGTTGCATTTGGTGACAAGAGGTAGTCATATGGGACTCTGTTATCCCCATTATTTGGTGATTTCATTTTTATCACCTTCACATATGTACATAATTTAGTATATTAAGTGTCTTAAGTTTTTGTACTACCTATCAAATAACAAGTTTATCAATCTTTCTCTGCATTCCCTCTTACAACCTCCTTCCTCTCTCTCACTTGATCCTACTGGTGTAGTCCACCCCTTCCATCTAGAACTTTCTATCTAATTCGCCTGTTCTATGGAGATTTATCTGCTTCCTTTAGTCTCTTACTAACAAAAGTAAAAGTCTCTTACACTTGTAGCTTGGTTGCCATTGACTTCACAGCTAATATCCACATATAATCAAATTCATACCATATTTGTCTTTCTGAGTCTGGGATACCATACTCAGGATGATTTTTTTTTTTTTTCTAGTTCCATCCATTTGCCTGGAATGTTCATGATGCCATTTTTGTTTAATGGCCGAGTAACACTCCACTGTATAAATGTATCACATTTACTTTATCCACTCTTCTGTTGAGGGACATTTAGGGTTTTTTTCAAGTTTCAGCCTATTATAAATAGAGTAGCAATGAACATGTTTGAGTAAGTTTCTCTATGTTAGAAAAGAAAATGTCTTTGGTTCTTTGCCCAAGAGTTTTGTTATAAGTGGACCTTGAGGTAGATCAGTTCTCATCTTCCTGAGGAACTGCCACACTGATCTTTGTAGTGGCTATATGAATTTGCACTCCTACCAGCAAGGAATGAGTGCTCCTTTTATCCCACATCCTCAGCAGCAAGAGCTGTCATTTCTGCTCCTGGTGTGCTTCATTTTATGTTTTATTTTTCACTAATAATTCAATTTGTTTACATCTCAAATGATATCCCAATTCCAGGTTACCCCTCCACAAAGTCCCCATCCCACATCCACCCTCTCCCCCACCCTCTTCTTTTGCCTCCACAAGGGTGCTCCCCCACTCACCCACGCTCTCCCTCCCCACCGTTCCAGTATCTATCTCCCTATGCTGAGGCATCAAACCTCTACAGGACCAAGGGCCTCCCCTTATGTTGATGTCAGACAAGGCTCTCCTCTGCTATATATGTATCTGGAGTCATGGATCCCTCCCTGTACATTCCTTGGTTGGTGGTCTAGTTTCTGGGATCACTGAGTGGTCTGGCCAGCCAATGTTGTTCTTCCTATGGGGTTGTATTCCCCCTCTGCTCCTCCAGTCCTTGGTGTGCTTCTTTAAAAACAAACAAACAAACAAACAAAAACAAAAGCAGAAAGAAACTCTACTCAAAAATGTGTAGTAATTTCAAGTTTAAGAAAATAGACACACTAGCTTGAATCGCTAGGCCAAGACTACTAATGCTGTGATTCAGAGACTGGAAGTTAAGAAATGAGTAAACAAATGGGGACATGCTGAAATTAAAGGAGATAAATCTTACTAATTGTATCTCTGTCTCTGTCTCTCGCCTTGTGCAACTGCTATAATCTTAAATAGCATTTCCAATGCTGCATCACTATAGATGCCATGATGCACAGGACTACTACTAGGCACACTGCATAGCCTCCAAGTTACTTAAAGGGACAGGTTCCTCATTTTTCTGGTCATACATAACACTTCGGTTTTATTTTCTCCACTTCAACCGTCAACTGGCCATTTTTCAAAGCTCTGCTGCTTTTATAGCTCGTGCCTACTTCCTAGCTCAAAAGCAAAAGTTGCATATTTTAGAAGTTTGTTTTCATGGCAGTAGTTAACTTCTACAACTTCCAGGTGTGGATTTCAACAAAAGTTAGCTTTTTCTCTGTAGCAAACCTTTCCAATATTTAGGGGATAGGTACAAATATATTTTTTTGTTTAGCTCATTACTTTGTGGTCCACCTCCCTATATTTAGGGGATAGATACAAATATTCCTTTGTAACCTGCCTCAAGAGCTCTCCTCCTTATGCCTCAGGTGTTGTCTGTACAACTCACTCATGTGTCAGTATAAGTTGGAGCCTCAATGACCTTGACTAGAATCTTATAAATATCCTGTGGTTGGCAATTGACCAGCCAGCCTGACTGTCTGCACAGGGCAGGGGAAGAACAGCAGAAAGCTATTACAAAGTACCAGTGGGTTTCAACCTATTGTCATAGCAGGCTTCCTGAGACTACACACAGGTCCATGCTAACCTAGAATTCTGTTTCCTCTGCATTTTGCTTCCCTGATATTGGGATTATAAGTGTGTGCTATCTAGTTGCAGCAGTTTCATGGTTGTTCAAAGCACAACACTTGGCCAAGCCTACTGAAGTTATGGAAGAAAACTAATCAAGGAGACGAATTTAGGAAAAAGACAAAATTGTGTAAAATGTTTATAGTATATTTCTTATAAGTAGCCCCATTTTAAGTCATGAATATATTTTCTTACATTGCTTTGAAGTGCTGTGCTTCACTTTTATCTAAAACCTCCCCTATGTTTTTGAGTCTGTTCATTTTGGCTGTATCTCTTAGCATTTGTCCTTTGTGATGAATTCAAATATTAAAATTCTGTATCTCTCAGAGATTTTTCTTTTAGATTATAGAAAATCTCAGTGGTCTAACAAAATATTACTGACAAATATGATGATTCTTAAGCTAAAGGGATAACCTCATAACCAAAGAGTTTTAACATGAAAGACATTTGCTAAGTTTAATGGGAGATAAGCACTTTAGACAAAGGAAGTTCCTTTCCTCTTGGATTTTCAATATAAGCATCATGCTTACAGCTGTGCTAAAGAGAGGGCTGCCAGATACTTAAGCACAAAGCTACTGTAATACACATAGTAGGGCTTTAATAAGTTCTTTAATTGTTAACTTAGACTCAGATTATTTAGGGGAAGATATGCTATATAGAGATATGCTATGCAGACAGTGTGCTTAATTTACAGCTTGTCTTTACCTTTCTTTGTATTTTTCCATATGATTAGTTAGTATTTTCCATATGATTAGTAAATTTTCACGATTACTTTTTCAGTATAGAATTCTCAGTTTAAATCTCCAGAATTCTCATTTTACATGTCAGAGCAAATACATGTTTACTTTTTTTCCCTCTGCCTAAATTTAGCTACTTACTGAGTATCTTTGAAATACCATTCTCCTCTCCTTGATGACATTGAGCTATTCCTGTTTGTTTTTTTTGTTTTTTTTTTTTTTTAAGAGAACTATTATTAGTATTTGCAGGTGATTTATAACCTTTGCTTGTGTGATCACTCAGCCTTCTTTGTGTTTGTTTGTAACTTCAGTGCTTGGAGTCTGCTCTCCCTTGAGACATTAGATTCCTGTATACCAGGCCTAGTGATGTACTTTCACAACTGTATCTATCTCATAGTTCTTGGCCATATGTCTTCTCTACTCTTCTTCTGAAGGTCACTGCAATGATAATGTTACACAGCATTGTGCTCATTAGATTACTATTCAATGTATTCCCCATTAAGTAGAGAACTTAATGAAGTGTCCAGGAAAACATCTTTGACAATTTTCGGAAGCATTCAGGATTTTCGTCAGGATAATGTGTTCATAGTTATGGGATTCACACCTTTCTACCATAATAAGGATATTAACTCCTGGGTCTCACACCATTTATAGTTTATTAATTAACTACAAATGCTTCCCAGACTGTTACTTCTTAGGTTCTATGCTAGATACAGGAATCTAGCCGCGAATATGGGGCATGAAAATATTCTGTCTGACACAGAGTTTCAAATTCAATAAGCTACATATATGCAAACAAATGAGCAACCTCGGTATAAACTGAAAAGAGTATGATGGGAAAATAAAGAACTTCAGAAAAAAATATAGAATCGAAGTCCTTTAACATCACTCTAACCACTGGAGTAGAAACTCACGTTTTAGAATAAACAGCTTTGGGGCTGGCGAGATGGCTCAGTGGTTAAGAGCACTGACTATTCTTCTGAAAGTCCTGAGTTCAAATCCCAGCAAACACATGGTGGCTCTCAACCACCCTTAATGAGACCTGACACCCTCTTCTGGTGCTTCTGAAGACACTTACAGTGTACTTACATATAATAATAAATAAATCTTTGGGCTGACAGGAGCGAGCAGGTTAACCAGAGTGAGCAGAGGTCCTAAATTCAATTCCCAACAACCACATGAAGGCTCACAACCATCTGGTACAGCTATAGAGTGTACTCATATACATAAAAATAAATAAATAAATCTTTAAAAAATAATAATAAACAGTTTTCAAACATCGCCAGATAGTTAAACCTTGCAACCTATAAATATATGAGTACTTGAACAATTCCTTTATAAAATGTTTTAATGAAAAAAAATTCCACATGAAAAGTCCAATTAAAAATTATATTAGTAACATAGGTAAGTACTATAATTTTACTATTATAAATATAAAGGAATTGATGGATTACATTCTTCTAATTTTTGATAGCATAACTTGTGTGGTCAATAAGCAATAAACTTTTTAAAAGTTGTAAATGGCTACCTTTGATTCAGCAGGAATTAGAGAGAAGATTGTGAATTAATCAATAGATAATAGCTTTGCACTTAAAGTTAATGTACACAGAAATATCCTTTTATGTAGAGTTAAGTGCTTATTTTGCCTAATTCTAAAGTGGCTTTTCATTGAGAGCTTCTTTAATCATGCTACACAATAAAGTCAATAGGAAAGGAGCAGAAGGGAGAGTCTAAAAGGAAAATTAAATTGCAGGCAGAAAGGAAAATCTTTAAAGGGGCACCAGAACACAACATTTAATTCTCTTACACAACACTCTGAGATGGCAACACCAAATGTCCAAATAGACCATTTTCATCCAAATAATGCCATCCAAAAGATAAACTGTTAACAGCAAATTCGCTAGTAGATATGAGAGCTTGAAAAGAAGTTTCCAGATATCAATCAGGTTACTACTATGAAATGTGAGAACTGCCTGTCAGGATGTACTGTGGAGTCGGAGACAACAGAGTATTACAGTTTGGTCATTTCCAGTTGAGCTGGATCAGCTGCCATCTATATGGTAATGTTTCACAAGGCCCTTCAGACCAATTTCATAAGAAATGGGTCTCTGGACAAGGACCACGGAAACAGTACAACTACACATAATTGTCCTTAAACATGTGTAGAAAAAAAAAAAAAAAACATCTTTCACCTTACAGTATTATGCTCCCTTGTGGTTATCCAATGTGGTAGATGAAGGATGTTTCATTAAGCCTATAATTTCACAAATGCAGGGATTACACAAGGCATGAAAAAAGATAAGGAAAGAATAAAGAGGAAATGTAAATTTTCTATTTTCTACTTAATAGTTTCCTCGATGACAAATAGTAGCTCTTTTGGCCAAAAGAGCTCTTCCAATATACACAAGAGTCAAAACTAAGAAGAAATTACTTATTGCCAGATACTTGAAACCCGTAGTATACTTTGGACTTGATATACTTCTTTAAAATCTGACATATGAACATAATGGAGTGTATCAAGATAAGTATTTTGATGATGATAATAATTCTACTCGTTATATAATGAGTGGTTTATTTGATCTACCAATGAAACTAAAATGCATATAATACAAATATGATAAAATGTAGGAGTCTATAATGAAGAAAAGTAGATGTTGCTAATTATATTACACCACTGTAGTTTTCTGTGGAAAAAAATATTGGCATTTTTATCAAATTATTATGAGAGACAGAGTAAGTAGATGCAAAAGATACTGTCCCGAGTGTGCTTTAAAGTTGTCTTAAGCCAATTTAGAAAGCATCATGAGAACTGTATGTGTTATCCAGTGCAGTGATCTGAATAATTGCCAGATGTATCAGGAAACAAAGTCCTGGGCGTTTGGTTTTGAATGGTGCTCTTCTTCTAGCTGGAAATGCAACCTCTGGCTTTCCATGTGCATCAGTAATTGAGAAGCAGTTTGGGTCATAATGCTATTGTTTGGAGTGGAAATAGTGATAGAGTAAGCTTACAGAAATTGGGCTACACAGGGAACAGAGAGAGTGAGAAAGAAATGAGAAGGGAAATGAGGAAGGGAAAAGCAAGAGGCCAGGGAAGGAGAAAAGAGAGGAGAGTAGAGAAAGGGGAAGGGGACCAGTCAAGTAGGGCTATGTCTGGGAATTACTTTAAACCATAAATCTGTTCCCAAGACCAGTAGCATTAATCAAGAAAATATGCAAGAAAGAAACCTAACTAATAATAGAATGAAAGTTCACAGTTCCACAAAATTTTATATCTCAGTGATATCTTTTCATATAATAAAAGTCATATAGAGAAATGGGAAGGCAGCTCATATTGTTCATCTTTCTCCTTTAGTTTTATTACTGCACAGGCCTTAGAGAAAAGCAGTGATCAGACTCGATTTGGATGAGTAAGAATAATGCTGAAATTAAGTTTCCTTGAGATTTGAAATGTCCTGTATATGTGCTTAAGTTTTGGATAGTGTTTTATTGTGCATTCATTGATTATTTATTTGCACAATTACAATGACATCCTGATCTTTGTATTACTGCAAAAGTTCATGACACAAAATGTTACCCATAATGTACCTGAGATCCAAATACAAAATAATAAATAAGATAAATGGAGACTCATCAATAGGAAAAGAAAAACACTGTGTTTATTCTACTTAAGCTTGTAAGGATCAAAGAATAAAATTAACACTATTTTGAACCTTATTTTGAATTACCTGGGGGAAAAAGATTCAAGTCATAGTATTTTACTGTACTTTAAAAAGAACAGTTGTCTCTCTTGCCTAAAGGAAAGAGAAATCATGCAGCTGCAGACACAGTTGGACCAGGATTCCAACAGCAAGTGCAGGAAGCGTTCTCACTATTCTCTTTTGCAGACCTGATAGCTGAAGAAAAGGATCAGTATATAGTCACATGATGACCTTGGGTCAATTATAGTAGCATGAGGAATGAAGACTTTTCTGATTTTACTGGTCAGCTTCCTTTCCATCCTTCTTTCTCTTTCCCATTCTCTCCCTCTATCTCCATCTTCTGGTTCTTCCATTATACTTTTCTTTTACACACAGATCCCTAAGCCTTGAAGTAAGGAATAAGATAAAGACACCCAGCTCAGGGCTAAGTTCTCTAAGCTCTCACTCTCATTGTCCAGCTGTGGGTCTCTGTAGTAATTATCATCTACTGAAAGGTGAAACTTCTCTTATGTCCTAATCTATGAGTATAGCAATATATCATTAGAAGTCATTTTACTGTTGTATTCATTTAGCAGAACAATAGTACCCCTCCCCAAAAAAAATCATTTTCTAAGTGTAGGAGTAGGAAAGTGTCCCTTAAAGAGTCACATCAGTTGAGTAAATTGAAGGGTGGTGAGAAACAGTACACAAATTTCCATTGCTCCAACTCTTTGCTTTGACAAAGTGTCCATTTTTCAGCTGAACATTTTAAGAATCAGAGAAATTGTTTTTCATCTTATTAGGGATCCTAGGGAATAGAGAAGCAGAAGAGGTTGGCACCGTGTTGAGAGGTTATATAAGGACCACACTACCCCTGAAATTTTCATCTTCCAACAAAGATAACAAGAATCTGAGTATAATGCTATGATGATTTAAATTCAGATACTCGTCCCTTTCTGAGAAACAGTGAGGTTAACAGCTGACAAACTGGAAAATAAAAGTCTCTGGGAGTGACTACAAGAAACTGTTGGTTTTTCTTCCTTGTGTGTAAAGAGCATAAAACCTTCAGCTGTATGCATCCCTAGAGAAAGAGCTGATATCCCAGACTCATCTAAAGAGAGTTTCAAATAGGCTCTCTTGCTGATTGGAATAATAATTTTACCATATTTGCAAATAAATGTCTTGAGCATCCATAGGCTCTTAAAATGAAAACATGCAGCTGTGACGTGGAAGTGGTAGGGTCTGTGTTATTGAATGATTCTTTTATATGCCTAGACTCCCTGGGTATTTTGGGGGAGTCAACTTTTATGTTTTCAATAAACCAGTGCATATATTCTATTTAAACTATTGCAGTTAATGAACAGAAAGAGAGGGTTATACTACTTCAGTTCCTGCAGTAAATATATGAAGGCAGTGAGCTACCTGCCTCTCAAAACCTCCAGTCCTGCCAGCCCTCATAACTCCATTTATACTCCTTCTATGTATGAGTATATCTCAAGAAACTTCTGAAGTAGTAGGCTTAGATATGGCTTTTCAACATCCCAGAACATTGAGCAATCAAAGACTGAAGCAAAGAATTGGAGCGATTGTAACTTATTATTTCTTACTACAGTTTAATTCCTAATGATATATTTAACTCTGAAAATATCATCAAGGATATCCCAGTAGGACTTTCGGTAAGAAACAGACCCACCAAAATCAACTCAATCATGCACATATCACAAAAATAATTACTACCATTGTCATTCATAGAAGTGAAAAACAGATCCAACAATAATTCCTATACAGGGATCAACGATTCTGAGTTAGCTATATTATTAAGAAAAGCAATGGGTTTTTTTCTCTGTTCTTGCCTCTTTTTTTTTTTTTTTTCAAACTTTGGAGATGAGAGGAAGACATCTTGATTCTCAGATTTTTTAACACTTTTGTCCAGCTGTGATAAATTCACCTTCTGACAGAACATGATAGTTGAGGAGATGCAAGAATCCACAGGGGGCAAGGACAGGCCTGCCCACAACTCCTGCGGGTTTTCTTTATAGACAGCCTCATGCAGAGTTGGGGCTAAATAATTATACATGGAGTAAATACTATGAAAGAGTTAGATATTCCACTCTAATGAAGTGAATGAACTACTCTATGTATCTCATGGGACTGGACCTTTTAATGAGTACGTTATGCAAATGGTCCCTCAGTTCTCCCGAATGCCTATAGAACACGAGTAACTGTCCCCTATATGTGGCTGAATTCATAGATGTAGCTCTAACACATATTGATAGCAAACTGCCTATTTCACCTTAAGAATGGTTGATCTTGAGTTACCTGTCTGAGATCATCACAGTTGAACACATTGACCACCTCTTTAGTTGATGTACACATCACAGATTTTCATCTATCTCTTCTTGGCTTCTCTGTATCCTACAGGTATTAAAAGTCACTTGTTTTTGGGTGTCTCTAGAGTTCTTCCAGGCTTAGCCCTTCCACAATTTCTTACTACACTCATCACCATGGTCACCAAATGACTATCTGTTCAGTTTGTGTTCACCTTATCAAATAGACTTAAGCGCCACATGAAGGCCCTTCTCCATAAGATTTATTGCTTTAATGCTTTATTGCTGACCTCTCATATAGACTACATTTCTAAAATCCACACTGAAGAGAGTTGGGGATATGGCTCATTGAGTGACATCCTGGGTTCTATTCCCACTACACAGACATACTTTTGATAGTTAATGTTAGCTATAATCTTGTCAGAATCCAAAGTCAAGACTTCCCTAGGTGGGTGGAGGTGGGCATCTGAGCATGACTATGAGGGATTACCTGGACTGTATTAGTTGAGGTAGGAAGGCCCATTTCAGTATAGATGACAAGAGCAAACGGCAGAAGCGTACATTCACTTGCACTCTGCTTCTGCCGATGGATGCAGTGTTTCCCAATACCAAGTGGCTGCAGTTTGTGTATGATTTATCTTCATTTTAATCTCATTGGTAAATAGCCACAAGATGTGCATACCGATTTCAAAGGTTGAAACTACTCCCTTATACAACAATGAAGTGGGCCTGTATAGTGGGACTCCATGCACACCGTATTTTCCCATTCAAATTTTATAATTTGTTTTTGTTGTTGTGTCAATTTACTTCTTGTTACTACTATTATTATTTGTAGGGGTCTATTATTATTTGTATGGGGCTACCGCCTGCGGTCAATCTACATTACAAACTGGGTCCTCTGGAAGATGGTGTCTGGGGCTAAAACGAGAAACTAGGGTGGGAGAAAAGACAACCGCCAAGTCGACACATTCCCATCAAAGCGTCTAACTTTATTTAGGGTTCTCCTTTGGTTTTAAGAGGGAAGGCCCTGCCCCAGTTAGTTCTGCGCAGGCGCCTGGAATTTGGCGCGAAGCCTGAAGTACTGTGGGATGTCCCAGCTGTAGGCAGGTGAACTGGGCAGAGCCAGGGTCCAGGGCGCTCTGGAATGTCTCAGCCCTAGGTCATCCTGGGAGAGGCACAGTGACAGACAGCAGGGCACCAGAGTAGCTCAGGTGCGATTTAGCAAGACAATGAAAGCCACACAGTGTGTGGCTTCCTATAACTGGTCTGCACACAGCCTGAAGCAGGCTGGTGGGGAGGGATGTTACAATTATTATTATTGTTGTTGTTGTTGTTATTATGTCATTAAAGCCAATTGTGGCTCTATCATCAGCAGATGATCATAAATTTAGGCTGAGCTGCTCCCCTAAAATAATCAAGAATGGATGAAATAATGTCTCTGACATCCCATCGCTAAAACAGTTAAGTCCTCTAGGTATTCAATTTAGGAGCAAGGCTCACTGATACCTTTCTTAAGGAAGAAATAGCTTTCTTGCAAGAAATGTAGCTGGATATACATCAGGCTTAGGGAAAGAAAAACTCTGAAAAACAAGGCCCAGCAGTTGTGATTCCAGTTAACATAGAGGACACTACTGCCCTCTTGTGCCTCAACATGACATTAAACCATAAAAAATGTTCCAGGGCAACTGTCACCTGTGCTCCAGGGAGCCCTGTGAAGAGTTCTGTGGCTGATGGCTGGAATTAACAAGGCCTGGCATCATCTATTGATGTGGGTGAGGTGGTGGTAGCACTCTTACCTGGAGACAGGGCATAGGAACATACCAGCAGAATGACTTTCTTTGTAATGCAATCTTCTGACCTTCTTGCAAACTGTTCTCTTCAGAGAAGAATTATGAAGAACCACCAATAGAAAGCAAATGAAAAGAATAGTTTCTCAAGTCATTACAATAGACAGAATATATGCATTAGGATAAATACAAATTTGACATACAGCCAATCTTCAGAGTCCCAGGGCTGCTCCAGAAAATAGCAGCTTGCAGGTGCTAATAAGAGAGAAGGGACGAAAGAAACACAGGAACTCATGTGCACCCACACACATGTATGCACATTTGACATGTATTGTCTCACAAATGAGCACATGCATATGTAGACATAAAAAGTTGGCTTTTCCACGGTGTTCTGCTCAGTAAATTTCAAAATGATATTAGTTTCTTAGATCTTTGTGTGTATGTGTCCAATGTGCAAGTTTGAAAGCAGCTGAAGGAAGCCTCTTAGCAGGAATGGACCTGCCTGCTGATTTGTCCCAGCAGCCCCATGTCCAGATAAGTGTTTGGAATAAAAATAATTGTCTAATAAATAACTACTGATTCTTGTTTTAGTGAATTAATGGGTTTCAAAGGCAGTGTGATAAAATTACCCAATGGTTATTATCATTATTTTTTGGGCTTTCATAGTTACAATTAATGTTTATGAAAGAAACTCAGTTAAATTTAAATTTCTGTACTCCAACAATAGTTCAAATCTCAGGCCCCTGATTAATCCTCTGTCTGACAATGGCAAAGTTCCTTAACCTATCCTGAGCTCATTTGTTGCAAACCATGTGGGAAAATATCTGCCTCCTCTACTTGTTATGAGGATTTAATGAGAACATGTTATCTTCTCCACTGCCTGGCCCAGTGCCCAGCAAACCACTAGCAATCATTAAAAGTTAGTTTTATTCATCTGGCACAGCCCCTACCCTCCCTCAAGTCTTCTTTGATTATACTTAAGGTGTTTCAAAACTCCGAATCTACCCAAAACAATTCAACTGTTTCTAGCCATCTATATTGATACTCACTGATGGAAAAACTGTCACAAAACTTATTTCAAAACATGAACTCATTTTTGTTATGAGATGCAATAAAATTGCAAGAAGATTACAACTTAGGTTAGGATGATTTTTTTACTACAAGAAATGGAAAATCATTCAACAGCATTGCCATAGCCAGTGAGGAATGTGTCTAAGCTCATAATAGAAGTTCATCAAAGACAGGTCTAATGAAGTTAGCAAGGATTCAGAAGTACCTAGTGTGCTAGAAGTCAAAAGTTCAACTGAGAGGAAACAAATTTTTGCAAAACCACCCAAATACACTTTGCTATAGTTATGTGAATATCAGCCTCAAAATATTTTACTCATTTTGATGGAAACACTCCAATTTTTCCTCTTGAGACTTTTTTTTTTTAAATTTTTTTCCAACATTTATTAGATAACTTCTTCATTTACATTTCAAGTGTTATCCAGAAAGTTCCCTATACCCTCCCTCCTCCCGGCCCTGCTCCCCTACCCTCCTGCTCCCACATCTTGGCCCTGGTGTTCCCCTGTACTGGGGCATATAAAGTCTGCATGACCAAGGGGCCTCTCTTTCCAATGATGGCCAACTAGGCCATCCTCTTCTATATATGCAGCTAGAGACGTGAGCTCAGGGGGTACTAGTTAGTTCATGTTATTCTTCCACCTATAGGGTTGAAGACCCCTTCAGCTCCTTGGGTACTTTCTCTAGCTCCTTCTTCCTTGGGAACCCTGTGTTCCATCTAATAGCTGACTGTGAGCTTCCACCTCCATGTTTGCCAGGCATTGGTATAGTCTCCCACGATACAGCTATATCCGGGCCCTTTCAGCACTAAATTGCTGGCGTATGCTATAGTGACTATGATTGGTGGCTGATTGTGGGATGGATCCCTGGCAGCCACAGACATTGGGTCCATCCTCTGGATTCAGCTTCACACATGATCTCTGTAACTCCTTCAACGTGTGCTTTATGCTTAATTCTAGGAAGGGGTGACGCGTCCACATTTTGATCTTCCTTCTTCTTGAGTTGCATGTGTTTAGTAAATTGTATCTTGGGTAGTCTAGGTTTCTGGGCTAATATCCACATATCAGTGAGTACATGTTATGTGAGTTCTTTTGTGATTGGGTTACTTCACTCAGGATGACGGCCTCCAGCATTTTACATCCCACTCACTGCCCCCTTCCAGGTCACCCCTTCTTACAATCCTTCCTCCATTCCCCCTTCCTCTACTCCTCTGAGCAGGTGCCTCCCCCTAGGGTATCTGTCCACACCAAGGCTCTGTGAAGCTAGGCACATCCTCTCCCACTGAGGTCAGACAAGGCAGCCCAGCTAAAAGAACACATCCCACACAAAGGCAAAAGGTTAGTTCCCACTCCAGTTGTTCAGGACCCACATGAAGACCAAGCTGCACATCTGCTACTTACGTACAGGGAGGCCTAAGTTCAGCCAATGTGTGTTCTTTTCTTGGTGGTTTGGCTTTTCCGAGAGCCCCAAGGATCTAGGTTAGTTGACTCTGTTGGCCTTCCTATGAAGTTTCTATCCCCTTCTGTGCCCACAATTCTTCCTCCTAGTCTTCCATAAGAGTCCCCAAGTTCCATCCACCTTTGGCTGGTGTCTGCATCTGTCTGAGACAGACTAGGTGGAGCCTCTCATAGGACAACTATGTTAGACTCCTTTTTACAAGCACAATAGAGTATCATTAACAGTGTCAGAGACTGATGCTTGCCCGTGGGATGGGTATCAAGTTGGACCAGTTATTGGTTGGCCAATCCCTCAGTCTCTGCTCCATCCCCACTCTCTGTACTTCTTATAGACAGAATGAATTTTTGCAGGTCAAAAGTTTTGTGGGTAAAACTTTTTTGTTGGTGTCCCTATTCACAGGGTATAGTTCCTGTGAATTTTTATTCAATTGATCTTGTTTCAGTATTACTAGGTTGATGCCATGTCAACCTGAAAGTGGTTTCATCAATTAATAAGATCTGCATAATGATCTCAGTGGTGGCAATAAGTAAATAAACACGGGACACACCGCAGCATATGCAGTCCTATTCATAGCCTTTGCAAATTGAATAAATCTTGCCATCACATCCTAGCCCTTAAAACCCTGAGTGACAGCCTTCCCTGAGTCCTCATTCTCTTCAAGTCTCCTGTAAGGCAAAGCTGGCTGCCCTGTAAGAAGTAAACTATTTGTTGACATTGCCTCTGTGCTCTGATACACTTATAAACATGTGTTGCCATTAAAACTGGAGAGTTCCTGATTTAAAAAAAAAGACCATGGTAGGTTGTTTGATTGATTCACTTGTTCCTTCCTGGTGCATCTCCTGAGTCATGGTTAAACGATATTCTGTGTGCAGGGTGCTCACTGTTCTCTGCTCCTGGATCTATACACATCTCATTGTGATGGGCTGTCTAGTAATTGTACTATTTAAGAAGGTGATTTCCTTCAAGAGGCACCAGCACACTTGCCACCCACTCTTGCTAACTCAAAGACTTCTTTCTTCTGGTTATGTAACACTTGCTCTTTTTTGGCTCTAATTTGAAAATCTAAGTCCCCTTGATTCTTTTCTCTTTGCATAGCTCTGCCTACAATCTTCCTTTGCTCCTACCCAGAGGTGGGTCAGTCTATTCTCTTTATCAGCTAGACTAATACAGAATAGCTTTGTTTTGATTTTTAAGTCAGCAACATATAATTCTGATAGTGAAAAACCAAGATTTTCAGTTAAACATCATACAATGAGTATCAACTATCATACATATCAGTCTTTTCATGATGGCAACATTTTAAACATATTTTCACATATGCCGCATCAGTGGGGGAAATAGTTTTCATTTAACTTAGTGAATGAAAGGCTCCTGAATTTCTGTTGACATTTATTTCTAGGATCTTGACCTTTATTTTCCTCTATCATTTACAATTCCAGAATCGAGGCCTAACTCATTATCTACTTAATAAGATCATTGCATTTTATTAGACCTGTACTATTCTTGGTTCAAGCATTGGAATAGATACAACGTAACCTCAGTCCATTGCATTGATGTTACAGTCATTCTTTCTATGATGTAGCTTTGCTTACCAAGGTCCACTTAATATTTAATGAACAATTCACAATGTGTAAGGTAGAGACAGATCTCATTGTATGCACTTTTAATTATCATATCATCTCTCTGAATACATTGTTATTTCCGTCTTATAGAGAAAAGTAATTATACAGCAAGATAAAAACATATTGTCTCAACTTACACAGATCCTAAGTGGCAGAACAGAATTTACACATAAGTTTCTACTTGACTTGGAAGCCTAAGACTATTATCATTGTACTAGCTTGCTCTAAATATGCCCTGGCAGAAAATACCAACAAGCTCATGAATAGAAAAATATCTGTGATATCAGTGATTGAGCCAAGATTTCAAAAAAAAGCCAAGCTAGAGCACTGGTAGATTTAGCAACCCATTATGTAGTTAAAGGCAATGAGTGTAACCTTATTGACTTTGAGCTCCACACACTTAAAGCAGGAGTATGAAAATGGATTATTTTGAAAATTGTTCTGAACACAAAAGTTTTCAGAATCTATAGTCAGTAGACTCTGGTCTGCCACTTTCTAATCAAGGTGGATGAGGGTGGTTTCCCCTTATAGCAGTTTTGGGCATCAGCAAACATTAGCAGAAATTTATCCAGAGGAGATAACCTATGCCAAGCATTCAATACAATGCCTGGAACATAGGAATTTGTCATGTACTCATAATCATCATATCGTCATTATAAAAGGTCAATATTTATCAGTAGTAATATCCTAATATCAAAATATTCATTTCACATCTAAAATTGATCCTGTCATGTGTCATGATACAGTGAGATAAGCAAGGGGACATATTAGTACAGGAAGGGTTAAATGGAGTTGGGGGTTAGATAAAAGGTTAAAGGAAAGGATAGCTACAACTAGAGAAGCTCCCTATAATACGTTGTATACATATAAATACCCTTAAATGTATTTATCCTATAATGGGGCAACAATAACCCTAATAGATACCACTAACAAAAAGCAAGTCCAATGTCAGAAATAGCTTATCTCTATTGAAGTTGTTGGCCAGTGAAGTTCTATCGACTCCCCAAACATCACAGGATATTTGCCAGTGCTACTGGTTACCTTCTATAACTTGATATCAGACACTACTTCAGAAAATACAGCCTACTGGAGATATAGACTATGAACAAATCAAGCTGGTACTGACCTGGAAACATCAACTGTACTGACTAGATTTCATGATACTAGAAGTTGCTATGTATGCTATAGAAAGAGGAAAGTGGTCATCAGTCTTACCCAGCTGTGAAGCTATAGTAATAACTGGTCTGACAAGGTATGTCCATTGATGCAGCAGTGGAACAAAGGTTATGGGAGTAATGTGTTACTCCTTTTGATTGGATTTAGGACCTGCTCCATAAAATGTAACACATACCTGGCATTGTAACAGGACCTGTGATTAGATAGGTCATAGGAATCCGGGGGAAATCTACTATTATTACTTTGCTATGGGGGCATTAAACCAACTCCTATTGACTTGTTATTATACACATACTACTGTTTCTCTCAATCATGTGTCTTTTGTTGCTGAAGACAGCATTTAACTGAGACCCACGATTGATCATGGTGTACAGAATAAGCAATTATGGGGTGCCCCACTCCCACTAAATGGGACACCTATATTGTACCCTTATCATTGTGGACGAGGGGATGGGAGGACCAAAACCCAGAGGAAACAGATAACTACAAGGAAATAGTGTTTTTCAGACACAAAGGGCAGATGTATGGATAACTTCATAGCAGTTGCAACTTGTTGCCCAAGATCTATGTAAGCACAAGCAAGACAAATCCCAGCATAAACTGAGAAGTGGGTATGAAATCTCACGTGTAGCTGAAGAGCTATTGTCAACTGATATCTTCCAGGAGATGGAGAGTTACTTTTCTCTTAGGGTGTAAGCACTAGTTGGCCTAACACATTCCAGTGGATGGCTATACACTTTAGTGTATTAGTAGTACTAATATGTCTCTAGGTTTTGAAAAAAAAATAATAAAAGTAATAACAATCTTGGTCTCTATAAAGAAAAGAACATTATCTTTTTTATTAATATAGTCTCAGATCCTAGATTTTGTATAAATCTGTAATTTCTGTAAATGAAAATTAAGATAATAAATCTGAAATTGATATGAAAAATTTACCTGATGAGACCTACTATCCTCAAAATCAATAAAGCATTTCATTTGCTAAAAAAAATATTTTACTAGACAAAAATATGACTAGAACAAACATTGAGACAATCAATTTCTACCAATCTGTTCATATTATAAAATGAAACTATAAAATCTGCTTCAAGACGAAAAGCAGCTGACAAGTTTACAGAATACTGACAGCCCTCTGTATTTGACGCTCAGCTTCTGCCAGCCTCTCTTTAACTGTGAGGAAGTTTTCAGATTCTGACCATACAAAATTTACCATCTGGTGGCAGACAGCCAAACACCTTCTTTCTCTTTGTGGCCATAAACAGATGGTTCAGTGAAGTAGCAAATAAACCACAATTTACATGTATGCGAAGGTCCAACCACAAAGTGTTCATTTGATCTTATACCTGGACCACTATGGCCAACAAGAGTTATTTAACCAAACTTTTGAATGATTTTGTGTACACGTACTATTTTATTTCCTTTTTAAAATTATAGGTGTTAATTTAAACTCTTTTCTATATTAGCCATGGTTGTCCACAGGAAAAATAAATGGTGCTTATATGTGTGGGTGAATACATATCTTCAAATACACAAAAGGTGGAAGAGGAAGACTTCAAGGGAAAGAAAATGGAAGGAAGAGGGAGAGGGAAATGTGGGAGAGGAGGAGGAAGAAGAAAAGGCGGAGGAGGAGGAGGAAGAAGAGAATGAAGAAGAAAAGACAGGCGAACTGACAGCTAAAATACATTGGCAGTTTAGTCAGTACAAATTCTGAAGTGGGAAGCCAGCAGACTGTACAATCAGAAAGACTTTGCAACTCACTAGAGGCATCCTTATAAGTCAGATGCACACATATTGCAGATGAAGTCTAAGGCAATCTACTCAGGAATCCCCCTACTTAAGACTGTAAGACTTTGCTCCTTCCAAGCCTTCAATGAGACAAAGTGAATATCACCAGCATTGCAGAGAATGGATTCCTTTAGAAATGGTCACCAATTTAAGAGCAAATTTCATTCACAAACATATTTACATCCAAGATAAGGCTAGATCTTGTTTGGGTCACAAGTCACAGAAAAAGCAGCACATGAAATTAGCCATGGTTTGGTTTGACTGCTGGTTTGTTTGATTCTCCTTTCTTTGCTCCACATTCTTAGATGTGAAATCATCACATTAAAAAACAACTGAATGAATAACCTGGAAAAGTGCCAAGCCCACGTACATCTTCCCTTCTGCCCCACTGCAGAGCCAAGTCTTTCTGATCTATCTCTGTATAAGAACCGATATTCTGGCTCCATGCTACTGATTGAGTAATATGTTAACAGGGTCTTCAAAGACAAATTCATATCAGAGCTATCATTATAAATTGTTTGCATAGCAAAGGTCCTACCTCTTGTGGAAACAAATGAGAAAATAGAAACCCCCCCAAAGGAAGCTCATTTCCAGTGAAGAACTAACTGGCTTATCAGGAGAAACAAATTCCCACAGTGATAAAACAAGCTTAGTATTAAAGTGAAAATAATGTTAAGGCTTAAAAGGATTGTTGGTTGGTTTTGGTGGTAACTACTTTTTAATTTTACTTTTTAAATTTCATATACATATATATATATGTATATATATATATATATATATATATATATATATATATATATGTGTGTGTGTGTGTGTGTGTGTGTGTGTGTGTGTGTGTGTGTGTGTACTGTATTTATATCAACTCTCTTCTTACTCCAACATCCTCTGTTACTGGTATTTATTATTGATATATACCTATACCTATATATACATACATACAGAAATTATGTATATGTATGTATATATACACACAAATATATGGATATATACATATATATACATATATATATGTATATATATATGTGTGTGTGTGTGTAAATATACATATATATTCCCATTCATTGTTGCTTATTTGTATGTGACTCTATATTGGATTGCTGTATGGTATTGGATAAGTAGTTGCACGCTCATCTCTGAGGAAGACGAATTCCTCCTCTTTCAGCTGTCATTAAATGCTTGAATCTTTGCATCTGGAGATGGGTCTAAATGAAAGCTCCTCCATCCTCATCAGCATGTCAATTGCATGGTGGTTAAAAATGTGGAGAACAGAAGTGCATAGCAGATGCATTCATATCTAATATCTGGTCTGTTAAAACTTCAGCATGCCCCTTCTTCTCCTCTAATGTAAAAGCTGGTTCTAGAGGAATGTTACAGAGTGTAAAAGGGTTATGACAATTGGAGCAGAAATGAGTTTGATATGTGGAGCTATGAGAACCATCTGAGAAGGACTAATAGATCTCCTAGAATGGACAGTCAGCATCCATGTACAACCTGATGCTGGACTGCTGTGGCATGGTCAGCGTTCAGTTCTCATGGGGCAGCTATACTATTGACCCTTGAGCCAACTTCTATGTACACCTCTCTACAGAGTGAATAGAGCTACCCCTCTTTTCAGTCTATGCAATGCTTGCTTAGTCCTTTATGGTTCTAAGACCGTATCACCCTCTATAGAAGTTTTAGGTTTACAGAAACGCAAAATTAGTTTTTGGAGTATTAGCCTTGCCTGGTGTCCCCAATAGATCAGCAAGCCAATGTTCTTCTGCGGTCAGTACTCATCAGTTCTCAGCAACTCTTTCAAGGGAAGAAAGATAGAGTTCCATTAATTTCAGGCCCTCTGTGTGGCTTTGAAGACCATCTCTCCTAACTCTTCAGAAGGTCTTTCTCACATAAGGTCACTTTTACATGGCCAACTCTCTCTATGCTCCAGGATAGCACCCTATTGTTAAGAATCATATTCCTGTTTGAAACTTCTTGAATTCCTTTTGAAGTTCCTATCTCCAGGTTCCTCCCCTGAGAGTCAAGTGATGGAATTGAAGTGTAAGATAAAATTAACCCCTTTCTCCCCAGGTTGCTTTTGGTAATGATCATTATCACCATACAAGCAAATGAGGGCAGTAATCAATAGAAAGATATTGAAACCTTCAGTTCCAAGATTTATATTCCTTGAATATGAGAGAAAAGAACATCCACCTTTCTCCAGACCACACCCCAGTGTGTGTGGGTATGTGTGTGTGTGTGTGCATAAATGGAGGTTAACCTACTTGGTACATCTTTATAGAGCATTCAGTTCTATTCAAACTGTACAAAATCACTTTTATAAAGGCTTTGCTCACAGCACTCCTTTGTGCTTTCTCTAGGAATGCCCCAGTGGTGTTGTTAATGAAGAAACTTTCAAGGAGATTTACTCACAGTTCTTTCCACAGGGAGGTAAGTACAAATGTGGACTTGTTAACGCATTCTCAGAATTAGAGTTATACATGCAATCTTGAGTTTGGTTTAATCTTTCATAGCATGGCTCTACATTTTTAATCTTCCTGTAAAAAAAATTAATGCATAGCACAGAGCTCATAGGATTTTGAGTGTATTATAAAAACAAGCTACATTCACATCACAGAATCTCTAAAAGCCTATTTCTCAGTTTCATGTGAGTAATCCCGTGTGCCCAGCATGACGACTTCTCATACACACTGCTTTCTGACCTCTACTAGGGGTCCTCAAAATGGCTTCAGGCCCTATGATACTCATTTGATTTTCTCGGCTCTCCCAATTAGGGCAAATGCAATTACCTTTAATTTACCAATGTGAAATCTGGGACTTAGCAAAGTTAAATGATTCGATCAGGGTCACATAGCAACTCAGTGGCAGATCTGGGTTATAACCTAGATTTGTATGTGTGTGTGTGTGTGTGTGTGTGTGTGTGTGTGTGTGTGTAGCTCTAGCTAGTGTAGTTTCTGCTATCACCTTTTCCTTCTAGTAACTTTTTCCAGCTACAAACATGAATAAAAATTGAGATAAAATTGAGATATGATTTTAGTTGCGTATAGGGAACTGTCAGGATAGCATTTGAAATGTAAATGAATAATAAAAAGAAAAAACAAAAACAGATTCAGGGTAGGATGATGGTGCTCCCTCCATGTCAGAGGTGAGTGAAGAGATTCATGTACTGTTGTGTCTTCTCTAACTTGTCACTAAGACCAATGTGCGCCCAGCTACATGTGAAGAGAAACCAGAGCAAACCGATGTGACCAGCTCCAAATACAATCTTATACTCTAGTTAGCAGAGGGACAAAATAAAACAGAGTGGATATAAAGTATGACTTAAAAGATGTGGAGTCAAAAATAGTACTATGAGAACCAGCTATACACATAATTAGATGTTGTGCTCAATCACAGGCAATTAAAAAAAAGTTATCCAAGTAAATTGATCTGAGCTAACAGTGAGGGTAGTACAGGGAGGATATGCAGTTTGCCTAGCTCTGGAAACCTTCATCCTCTACCCCTCAGCCCCTGCCCAAGGGAGTGTTCTTTTCTATAAATATGCAAATCAATGTATAGAGATCAATTTGCTTCTGAAGTCCATGGTAAAGCCATCCACAGCCTCATCATCATCATCTCATGAGCGGTCCAGTTGAGGATGATGTCTTTCACCTTTTGAAGGCAGCACAGATCACTCAATCTAGGCAGATGAAGTGTAGGTAAAGAGACAGCAGAACAACAAAGGTGACCATTTGTTGGAAACTCACAGGACTGTAGTAATTAACTCATTTGTATGGTAGAGAAAAAGAGAGATGGTTGGTGATGATGTCCAGAACTCTTGTCATGGGCACTGGGTAATTTGCTACATGAAGAACTGGGGTATAATGATCTCAACTTTGAACAAGTTACATTTCAGTATCTTTTAGGCATTTAGTATCAACAAGAAGTCAGTAAAAATCTGAAGTTCAGAAGAGAAGTCAGAGAAAATAACAGAGATTTGGAGCTTATTAACAACAAAAGGAGTGAATTGACCTCCATCGAGAGTCCTTGGAACAGTACATTCATACAAAGTGGAAAGCATCATGAGACAAACATGAGAGTCAGAGAACTGGAAAGAAATAAGTCCATTAAGAGACCAAACGGACAATCAGTGACTCTCAATAAGTACAAAGAAAACTTACAGGAAAGAACACAGACATTAAATCCAATGTCTTCCCGGAAATCCAGAAAGAAAAGGATCTGAGAATCATTGTTGAGCTTGATCCGAGCAACTTTCATAGGTAGTGTCAGGCACAGACAGGAACCCCAACTGCAGAGCCCAAAGGGTAAATGGGAACTGAACCATAGAGACACTGGCAGTCAACAGAGTCTGCACTTGAGGATAACTTGGCAGGGAGAGAAAAAAGGCATGAAAAAACCAGGAAGACAGTACCAGACAGATATGGCAGATGAGTTTGGGTTTTAATATATCAAAGGCTGAAGCTTTATAAACAAAGAAGACTCTTGCAGAAAGAGAACTTTAGTAGCTTACTTAATACAGAAGGCTTATAACACATAGGGTTCAAATCAGAGGGCTTATAACACATAGGGTTCAAATTTCCAGGAAAGTCATAGAATTGAGCCTAGCCTACAATATAAAACAGGGTCTAGGAAAATTTCACAGGGCCAGGTAAGAAAAATACCTAGTTCTTAAATCTATTTAACTCAGGAAGCAACACTGGCTTCCTGTGCTTGTGGCCAGAGTAGACTTTTCCATTTACATAGCCACCACCTTTCTAAGGTGCTCATCACCTAAAACAACAAATCAAAACAGTAACTTGCTGGAGCAAGCTCAAAGTGTCTGAAGTGGCCTCGCTGGCTGTGGTACCTCTTTGCCTGACCATGGGCAAATTTCAAAGTAAGTCAGTAATCTTGTTAAACTATAGGCCAGAGGGTGTCACAGTTTTTTCCTGAGAGCCTCCAAAATATATTTATGTATCACAACATGCATTGTTGTTATGCCCACTGATCTCATATCTGTCTCTCAGTGTTTCTGTTTCTCATCTCTGTCTGTCTGTCTGTCTCTCTCCCTTCTTCCCTTCCTACGTCCTTCCCCCCTCCCTCTTCTTCTTCTACGTCCTTCTCTCCCTCCTCCTTAGACTTCCATAGTCTGTAGTATTTATACCCTTTTAGCCATACACCCTTGTTGATATTTAACCAAAACAGCAGTTACACCTCTGTTACTGGTACCTAACTGAATGCACCAGTTCCAGATCCTAAAATTCAGTTCTCTTCAATGCACACCTCTAATTCTCACTGTGTTTTGCTTGTTTTTAATTGAAAAAGTAAATGTTTCATATAATATATCCCAATCATTCGTTTATCCACTCCCCACCCATCCAACTCCACACCCTTCTTTCTCTTTATTGTTAGAAAACAAACAGGCAAACAAACAAAAAATGAAGGCTTTGCCTGGCCATGTCATCTTTAAAATGTAACCCTAGTCTATCCCCCATGGCTCTTCTCCGGCCTCCATTTCTCTTCCCTACTCAGAACCACTGAATACTTGGTATTTTGCTTACTTTATCATTTACCATCTTTCCACACCATGAGAAAGTCAACTTCAAAGGAAGAAAAACTTTTTTTTTCCCATTTTGTTCACTGCTGTGTTCACGCTGAACAAGGCATACCTTAGAAAAACAATGAGCAACACTATGGACAATGCTCACACTGCACAGAGTGTAACAACACATGATGCATACTTGTTGCATACAATGAAGAAGGAAGAAAGGACTGAGAAAAAGCAAAGGCTAGAGATACCATCTCACATGGTTGCTAATATCTTTACTAATAATTTTAAAACTCACTCTGAAGTGTATCCAATTCTTAAATGTTAGCTGTTTCATATAAAATTAGATTTTCTTTGGTTTGGTTTGTAATTCATTTAGTTTGAAGTACTTCAGTGATTTTAAGACAACTCTGTGAACTTATTATCAAAACAAAAGTTTGAGTAAAATTCCAATAAAACAAAGGAAGACTTCTAGTGTATGTAGATATGCTGCAATTACTACCCTGCCCATCAGGACTTCAGTGCAAAGAAGAAATATGCACTATAGGGCCAAGGGAGCTGTTTGCTATAACCTCCTGCTCCACTTTCCTTTCTCTTACTGTGATAAAACACTCTAATAAAAACAACATATGAAAAAAGAGTTTTACACACACACATCTCACACACACATACACATACAATTCATCATAAAAGATTTCCTCTTCCTACTTGACTAGGGGTGGTAACACTGTATTCAGCCAAACACTGAAAGATTAAATTGGGAGCTTGGGATGTAATCAAAGAGAGAGAGAGCCGGTCTAGCATTTGTAAGGCCCTGAATTTGATTCCCAACACTAAAACGAAAGAGAGAGGGAAAGAAAGAATATTTGGTACCATCTGACCATACAATTATAGTTATGCAATATAAATCTAAATTACTTCAACAATTTAAAAAAAAGAGCATGTTTACTTTTTGTCTGCCAACATATACCAAGATACAAATAACAGAGAACAAAAACAAATTGAAATCTTTGTTATTATTTATTAATATTTATTTTTTAATCAAAGTTATTGCATGATACAAGTTAGGTTGCTCTCCACATTAAAATACAAACTTTAAAAGAGAATATCTACTTAAACAGAGACATCTGCATTGCTAAGGGTTCCTCTCACAAATCAGAAGGGATCTAAGGCAGAAAGAATCACTTTCTGGCTCTTAAACTTTCTTTGATTATTCATGTTAATTGAATGCATAAATCTAAAGGTACATCATTGGAGAGAATGCGATAGTGCTAAGAATGATGACTTGCCATTTAAAAGTTAATATTATGCATGCAAATTACATCTCCAAGTGATGCCTGCAAAGGACAAATGGCCCCAGGAAGAAGGCAATCTCCGATGGCAGACAGCTTCATATTGTAGCTGTCTTCTTCTTCCAGAGTCATCATTTATTCAGGTTGATAGTCTGAGAGCAACAGGTTTCTGGCAGTGTGAACAGTAATAATGAAGTACTTATAAATCAGCACATCTGTGAGATTTGCTGCACAAATACTTTGTCTTGTATACAGGAGCACCTGCACAATGTGTGTTGTGTCAGCTTCTGGGCTCTTCCTAAGACCTAGTGAAACAATTTACCAAACGCAGCATGTTGGTGTTCCGAATGGATGTCAACACAGTCATATTGAAGAGAGCATGTTGCAGGCAGCTAAAGCATGCCTAGCATAAAGCAATGAGATGGGGAAGGGCTTGATAATGATGCTGCCTGTGTGTCCCAGTGTTTATCTGTATGCAGTAGAAGCATTAAGTGTATAACACATTAACCATAACAGTTTGGGAGAAGTGAAGGTTTCTAGACTATCTCCGCTTGTGTTGTAGGAGCTTTGCACATACGTTGACTATGCTACACGCTCAATTAGCAGATATTAAGGAGGTGAGACAGTAAGCTCAACTCAAAACAACGGGCCTATAAATACCCACTTGGCAGCCATCATACTCAAAGCAGTTGAGGCATATACATGGCTGCTCTGGATATAAAGATTGAATTAAATAATAAAGAATATACAAATTTCTACATGATACATGTATTTCTCCAGACGATTATAATGTTCAGCTCAGTTAATAGGGAGAATTGAGAACTGGCCTGTTGTTGTGGCTGTTATTTTTGAGGGGATGGGGTACTTTAACACAGAGCCTTTCACATGGCAAATATGTTCTCTACCACTGAGTTCTAGCCTTAGTCTTAGAAAACTCGATGGCAGAGACTGCTATTCACACATACAGATCTGCAGAAGGTCAATGTCATGAGCTGCAGATTCAAATTCAACAAACTACTTCTACACCTTGTGCTTGAAATCAGATAGAATAGAATTGAAGTGGGATGGAAGAACTCTATGAAACTGATTTCACTTCTCAAACCTGGGATATTATCATGAATTAAAGAATTTGATCAAACTATTAGCTGAAAATCCAAGCATTAAAAAAATGACAGCTATAGGAAGAGAGGCCCCTTGGCATTGCAAACTTTATATGCCCCAGTACAGGGGAACGCCAGGGCCAAGAAGTGGGAGTGGGTGGGTGGGTAGGGGAGCAGGGCGGGAGGAGGGTATAGGGAACTTTTGGGATAGCATTTGAAATGTAAATAAAAATATCTAATTTAAAACAGTGAATGCAACAACAACAACAACAACAACAACAGCTAATGTTCACCGAACATCGAATAGGTTCCTGTGATGACTATAAACTCTTTCCACATGGAACCTCTCATTTAAACTTCATGGTGGTTCTAGGAAGTACATATTATTTACGGATGAGAAAACTGAGCCACAGAAATCTTGACGAGCACAAGGCCACACACAGTCTTTGAAAAAGCTGACATTCAAATTTAAGCACTCTAGTTTTACTATTCTGTTAGCTAAATCTATCAACATGATAAATGTAGGTTGAAAAGTTGGCTAAACTTCCAAGAGAATTGTCAAGGTGCACTGAAGAAGCCCCCTGAACCAAAGCAGTGTACACTTTGAGGTTGTCATTGCCACACATCAAGCATTGAAATTAATGAGATAACATTTGAGAAGAATAATTATCACCTGCCTTTATCATTTTCTTAAATTAAAAAATCATGGTGAGTTTTGCTAGCTACAATAATAGTTACCTTGATTGTCTAAACATGGTGGGTGACAAGAAACTCAATTAAGCTCATTATATATTATGCAAAACTTATTTTTTTTCTCCCCTGGAAATAAATTTAACATGGCACCCATAAACTCATACCTCCTTGGAGTTATATAAAAAGTTTAAGAAGTACATAAAAGGAATTATGAAGTGCAAAACAACTTTCCAAACCTGAATAGACTGCTAATTCTTCATTACTGTATAATAAAAATCCCCAACAATTGCACTAAGTCATTGCAACTAAATCCCTGTCCCATATCCAGAATAACTTCTCCCTAGAACGTATCAATATCACACAGGCATCACTCTAGATATTGCCAGTTTCACATAGTGTATGGACTCAATTTGGGTGCCTGGTTAACTTATTGAAAATAAACTTAATGGGGCTGAGAAGATGGCTGAGATAATTGTCCAAATACGGAGACCCGAGCTCAGATTCCCAACACTCATATAAATGCCAGGTGTGGTGTACTGCATCTGCTACCCTCAGTGCTGGCAGGGAGTAGACAGATGTTTCCTGGAGGCTCATGGATAGCTAGCCTATTCGAAACTGTGAGCTCCATGTTCAGTGAGAAAACTTCTCTTAAAACTAAAGCAGAGAGTAATAGATGAAGATTCTCAAAATTGAAACCATGTGAACACATGTGCAAATAACATACATGTACAGGCATGAAACACTCCCTACACACATACATGTGCACACTACACACACAGAAAGAGAGAGAGAGAGAGAGAGATCACAAATTCACATAGTTAAAGTCAGTGCTGTATTATATTGTATTTAGAAATGAGGGATGAAGGGAGTTGCTGCCATCATTTTTGAGAAGCAACTTTAAAGATTTTTGCAGTCATATTTGAGATGCATGATCTTCATGTTAATGAGCAATAACTTGGATGAAACATTGAGGGAAAACATTCCTAAATAGCTCAGAATCCCTAAAGGGCAGAGAGAAGTTTGGATTTCCTCTGACAGACAGGAGAAACTTTGAAAAAAGAGGATCAATGATAAGATACTTGTTTTCATTGGGACAAGTAATTCCCCATCCCTGGCTATTTGCACTCAGTTTCTTGGCAGCCTTTTAAAACCAACTCATAATGTCAAAAAGGAATAGAAGTTATAAGGAATCCCAGTAAAAATAAGCACCAAAAGTCACAAAACAGAAATTAATAAGCCTTTAAGGCAGCAGATAAAGGGCTAGAAGCAAAAAGCTAAAAGGTTACATTTTTTTGTAGGGTGAAGACTAAAGGCTAAAACCCAGGAGAGGGAGTATTTAACATACTCATGTAAATTTGATCAAGAATTGAGCACAAAAGCACTTAGAGAGTAAAGCTGGGCATTAAGAAAAGAAAACAAAGAGAAATATTTTTTAAATGAGAACTGAAGAAAGCTCAGAGGTTAGTTAGACAAAGCAAGAGCAGGAGGGAGGAACAGAGTAGGCATGGGAAAGAGACACAGAGGAATAGTTAGGTTTAAGGGACTTCGGGGACCTCAGACTACAGCCAGCAGAAGTGCGCAGACTGAGTCATTCGTCTTTTGTCTTTACTACTCTGAGCTTTGGATCCCACCCAGGACACAAGCAGGATAGTGGCACCCTAATGCATGCAGTGACATATAAGTAGGAGTCTTAGGATCTACAGATTCCTCTCCATGTTAACCGCCAGAAGCTTCCTAAGTCCCCAGCATAATTAACTGGTCATGGGACTGCCTCCAATTTTCATGTCTCAGAATCCCGCTCAGTGACTAGGTGACTTTGTGCAAGTTTCCCAGCCTCTTTACAAGCAAAACTACTTCTCTGAGCTGTAAACACATGGACAATATGAGTAATGACAGGAATATTAATGGTACCAACTCATGTGTCGCATTATTTGGGCTCTTACTACTTTACTTATGGAGATAAAATTTTGCCAAGCACCAAAAGATGTCAAGGCATGTTTCCATCATCTTAACAACCACCTATGGGACCAGTACTCATTCCAGACTGAGATCAACAGCCAGAATCTCATGTGTTGAGATTAATTCTAGCCAGAGGATCACAGAAAAGGCCTGTCACCAATGGTCCCAGAATGCAGCTCACTTCTATGAATTGCAAGTTGCAGTCACGATATAAAAAGGTTGGGCAGCAGAGATCAAAACATGCATTAAAGAGAAAGGGGTAGGCTATAGAAACATTAAGTAAATGACATTCCTTTTCAATGTTTCAGATTCCACAACATATGCCCATTTTCTCTTCAATGCATTCGACACGGACCACAATGGAGCCGTGAGCTTCGAGGTAAGCCTTAGACCCTCATTCCATCATGTGACTTATGGCACGCTGAAAGAAATTTAAATCCTTTTAGCAAGAAAGTTAAGGACTTGGTATTTGCTCATTTTAGAAAATTCTAAAAACATCTCCTTTCCCCTATTATGCTGGCATGTAGCTGTTCCTATCTTTGCAAAGTTGGACAAATTACAAGACATATTTTATGTACTTTCAAATGTTTTCTCTCTGTTCACCCATAACTGTCCTCAACAGCATGAGGGCAATTCAAAAAGGCAAATGATTTATCTGACATTTACTGGAACTTACCATGGGCTAGTTCCTATGGCAGACCTGGGAAGTAGAGATGTAAAATACATCAGCTCAGCTGGGGAAGCCGAGTAAACGTAGATAAGACAAGACGTTTAAATACAGAAAACAATGCTGCCTTCATCAGCCACAGAAGTTTACAATGAAAGTAAAACTTTCAAGTACAAGCACACAGGGCTGTTTATGAAATATGGAATATGAGAATCAGAATAAAATGTTTCTCTCTTCTCTCTCACACACATGACTCACCAGGGGAAATGACTGATAGAAAAAGAAAGAAAGAGAGAAAGAAAGAAAGAGAGAGAGAGAGAGAGAGAGAGAGAGAGAAAGAAAGAAAGAAAGAAAGAAAGAAAGAAAGAAAGAAAGAAAGAAAGAAAGAAAGAAAGGAAGGAAGGTAGGTAGGTATACTATGGGTAGAGAGAGTGATGTCTTTTGTCTTTGTAGGATTCATCTGGTACCTATAAGGTCACAGGTAACATGTAATTGTGGGTGCTAAAAGAATAAGCAGAATCTAAATGTGGATTAGCTATCTGTGACTTTTATTTTTTGTTAAGAAAATTGTAAGAATTTTTGCTCATAGATTTGCTTACATTATGAGTGAGTGTATTTGGTCTTTAAGCAGATAAATTATCTATTAACTTATTTTGTAATTTCAATATCAGGTAAATAATAGACAGATGGACAGGCAGAGAGATACTAAAGACTGAGAGTGGTAACATTTAGGATATATATTTTCTACTTTGAGGATGTGGAGGAAGATGCAGCCAACACACATGAACAGGAATTCCAATAAGGATGCTGACACACCAAGTGAGATGATGGACTGAGGCTAGCGATGAGACTTGATGGGAAAATGAAGCAGAGACAGAAAGGACTAGAACAGCAAAGCCTATGTTGGTGGTTCTCTTGTATTATGTCTTGAGAAACTAGCAGAAGCTAGTAAAGTGAATACAAGTTGAGATGAGAAACATGAGGCAGAATCTGAGTGGAGACTACCACCTTGGGAATAAAGAGAAAACATCTGTAGATCTTCTGGAAGACAAAATGTAAGAAGATGAGCCAGGAGAGTGAGTTGGAAAAGGAAACAGGACACATCTCAGAAGGTTGAAAACTGTGCTATAAGAGACAAGGACCCCTGAGAGGTTAAAAACTGTGCTATAAGAGATAAGGACCCCTGAGGACATTTCAACAGGAAGGTTCATGTGTGTGAGCTATGCTCCTGAAACAGGGAGTGACTTAGAAGCTATTTAATCAGAGAGTCCAGACAGGAGCTGATGACAAACTCAACTGTAGTAAAAGCTTTGAGATGAATACAAACTTGTTAACCATAAGCTTAGTAGAACTGTAACCATCTGATATGTTTAGGAGAGAAAACAATTTTGGCATGGACACTCTGAACATTGTGGAGGCAGGTTGAAGGAAGAAGAGTGAATCCTCATAAAATATCAATCTATGGTCCTTGTGCAGAATTCCCAGAGGCAACTAAATACCTTCTTATTACTGTGTCCTCATGAAAAACTCAGGCCATCCATTTGAAGATTCTGAACCAGGAATTTCAATCATCACCTCACAAAACTTAACCCAGAAATATCCTAAGATGGGAAGAGTAAGAGATGTTAGTGACTGAGATGTGAACCAAGAAGTCAGGACCGGGCACTGAGCATCCTGGATGCAGAGGCGGCAGTTATTAGGCCAAGGAAGAAAGTCCAAGTTTTCCCAGATTTCCCACAATACCACTTCTAGTGGCACCTTAGACTTCCTAGGAGATTATCCTCTTAGTACTTCATCTATAAGGCTAGTATTAGCATAGCCTCCATATGCCTATAGTGTGAGAGACAGAAGTTCTAGTTCACCTAATAAAAAATATTATAGTTAATTACAGAGAATGGCAGAGGCAAAAACTACTAGTGATTTTGCTATTTGAAAACAACTGTGTATCAGAGACTTGCTATCCTGCTATTCATGTCTCACATAACTTTAATTTTGCATGTACAGTCAGTCTATTGTCAATAATGTGTGATAATATGTAACAATGCTTTTATGACGTCTATGCAAAAATACCAGTAATTATGATTAGGACTGATTCTAATTTAGAAGGTTACTTGTGACAGTTACCTATGATATTCATGGTGTAATGTTTTTCCTTTTAATATGAACTACTAAGTTCATAAATGCTAATAAATAGTAAATCAGAATCAAATTTTAAGCTAGGCTACTGCAGTTATATTTCTTAACTAACTCACTACCTGGAAGATATCAAAATAACAGAAATGTCTTGGGAGTAAACACATTTGGAATAGCATCCTGGAAAAATTAGCAGAGACCATCCTGATTTCGAGATAAAGAAAAATGGCAGCATTCCAATCCTTGCTTAAAGGTGAAGGTCACAATAAACAAGTCAGAGGAGATCTGGTTTTGATTAACTTGATCTAATCTCCTTTTTGATACCAAGTGGCTGTGGGGCCAGGTTTTATTATTTAAGCCCTCTAGGCCTTAATATTCATATCACTACATCACCAGCAGTGAAGCAAATTCACAGGTCAACATACAAATGGAAAAGTCCTAATGAGAGTACATGCTAGCACCAAATAAATGTTCAATATTTATTAAATCTTAGCTGTAGCATTTATTACTACAGGAATTGCCTGATAAAGGTAATTAATTCTGGCATTTGGCATCACATTACATTAGATTACACAGAAACCTAGAGTCCTTAAACATACCCAGGCAAAGGCTCAAATGACTACTCTGTAATATTATGACAGGTTATTACCTCATTATCATAGACATTTACTGTATTAAATGCTCGATATATTAGCAACAATACCTACTCAGTAAAAAAATGCAAACCCATGTTTATTTAGCTTTCATTATTCTAGCAGTGTCTCAGTTAATTACATAGTATTAATTTCTATAACCCTTCTAGGTACTATCGTTATGTCCTTTGTAGCAAATGAGAAAGGGTAGTCATAAAGTTAAAGATCCTGCCATAGTTACAGTTAGAATATAAAGCACTTAACATTCAAAGTCAGGCTCTCCGGCCTCAAATTGGTCGGCACACATTTATTCTCCAATCTCATGTACATTTCCCACCTGAAATCCTGAATTTTGTCTTTAAGAGACTTCATACTTTCAAACAATATAAATGAAGAGACAGTTGATAGGTACAGACAGAGCACATGCACAGTATTGTCTTCAACCAAGTACATAGGAAACTACAATCAAATGAATTATATCTGTTCAACAAAATGAAATAAAGGAGTCCATACCAACTATTGCCGTCCATGTACTCAGTGAATACATTATTAGGCTTTACCCAGCATCTCCTACACTGAGGTGGTGTTTAACTGAGGTTCCGAGGTCAGAAAGTGGTGGAAATCATTTTTCATCCCTGCTTATCTGTGGAAATTGCAAGATCAGGTACTGGATTTTTGATGAACCAGAATTCCTTTCATTTTATTTCACCATGTGTAAATGATAAATTAGCTTTTATTGTGCATTCACTGGTGAAGCTTTTAGGATCCTTTCATTAATGTAATAGAGTATGATATGCAGGTAAGTAGCTAGGTGTTAGAGGACAGGGGATGGATAGGAGATAAATGATGATAGAGAAGAGATAAATTGATAAATAATGATAAATTAGTTAGATATATTAGATATAGATAAGTTGATAATGATAGATAATATATAATACATACATAAATTGATAATGAAAGATTAGATGATATATTATGTTAGCTATAAATTGGTAAATAATGACTGATAGATGATAGATAATACATTGATAAATAATGACAGATCATAAATAGATAAAAAAGGACAGATAGCTTAGAGAGAGAGAGAAAAAGAGAGAGAGAGAGAGAGAGAGATTCACATTAGTTTAATTCAGGCTTTGGCAATAAGATTCCTCATAATAAAATTTAGTACTACTATTCAGCATCTCTCTTACTTCCCAAAATGTGGTCATCATTTTGAAATGAATAGAATAGAAATTGAAAGGTTTGTACATAGTCAAGGGCCTGCACACTAGAAGGCTGACTTGTTCAAAGCCATTTAGAAAAGTGAATGGGAAATGGAGTGAACCCTACTCATCTCTATCAGCATCTCTAAAATCCATGGTCTCGGCCGGCAGTCAGACAGACCATTGCAGTCCATTCTCTCAGACATTATCACCTTCAGGTATTCATGTGGCTGAGAATTTTCCAGATTGCTCATGGTATTGAGGCCGAGTTAAAACATTCTGTGAGAATAATTCTGAAATAGGTAAAATTGCTACTCTAGGTAAATGATGAGTTAGAGCTGAAAGGAAATGCTATTTGCAGACAACTCAACTCACATGGAAAATGATGTGAGCCGCACTCCCTGGCTATCTGCAGTGGAGGCATTACCCCAAACTAATAACTCTGTTACTCACAGTGCTGACAAAACATTTTTATACAAATATCAGTTAAGTTTATGGAAAAACATTCTAGTATGTATCACTTTGTTAAATGGCATAGCTATGTCCTTTAAAATGTCAGGAGATATTATTTTAAGCAATGTTTCTTTTTTAATTTTTTTATTAGATATCTTCATTTACATTTCAAATGCTATCCCAAAAGTCCCATATAGCCTCCCCTCGTCCTGCTCCCCTACCCACTCTCTCCCACTTCTTGGCCCTGGCATTTCCCTGTACTGGGGCATATAAAGTTTGTAAGACCAAGGGGCCTCTCTTCACAATGATGGCCGATTAGGCCATCTCTTCTGTTAAGCAATGTTTCTAATTGTGATAGAATTCCATTTTTATCAGATTTGTTTATCTTTGGGACACCCACATACATACAAACACCATTTTTTTGTACAGAATTCTATTATTGTTTTCTGACCAACGTGGGAGCCTCTGCTCTCATTGAAGTCATTCCTAAAGAGTACTCAACTTCACTCATTCATTTTTTCCATTTAACAAATATCCACCAAGCCTACTATGTGCCAAACACCCTTCAGCATGCCAGAGGCAGAAGGGAACAAAATAGGAGAACATGCTTGCCCTGGTACAAACTGCATCCCCCCCAAGTTCATGACTAATTTCTGTAGATCACACATGTTCTCATCATAAGGGTTCCTCACCTGGGCCTCAAACAAATCCTTTGGATTTCCCAGGACTGGGCTCCTGCACCATGCTCTCTAGCTTTTCTTGTCACCCCATCATGGGAGCCTGCAGCTCTTCTATCATCAGGGGTCCAGTACCCCTGACTCAGATGCACTCCTTTTCCACTTCCCATACTCTCCAAGTGCAAGTCCTGTGACTTCCTTATGGCAAAGGCCTTCGTATGCACAGACATCTCAGAATCAAAAGAGCACTGCAGGACAACGGAAATAGGCAGACAACAAATATCTTTAATTGTTCCCATGTTCTGAAGACCAGTCTCATCTTTTTAAATCATGTTATAATAATTTTTTTTACGATTCACCATGCTTTATACTTACAGATACAGAGAGCAGAGATCTCATGTGGGATGCAGTTTCTTCTGTAACTCATACCATGGGTTAATAGGGCATGCTTGCTCTAGTTAATGAGCTAACACAGATATCATACTATTAACTTTCATGCTAAATTCGGATTTCTTTGGGTTTTACTGGATGTCCTTTTTTTCTGACCCAGTACCCCATGTAGGATAGAATTTCATTTAGCCCTGTCCACAGTTCATTTAGCCATAATGTCCCCTTAGACCCTTGTTAGCACTGACAGTGTCTTAGGCTTCTTTTACTTGTAACCATCTTGACAGTTTGAAGTATTGTTCAGGTATTTGGTAGAATGCCTTTCAGTTCAGATTTGTATGGTGGGTATCTCATGATTAAATTGGGGTTATGGGTTTGGGAAATGAAGAGTGTAGAGGGGGTCATTTTATCACATAGAATGAGTACACTGTCAAAGTGATTTATGACTGTTGATACTGATCTTGTCTGCCTGCCTAAAATGGCATTTGTCAAGGTTTATAGTGTAGTGTCTACCCATTTTCAAAATGATACTATTTAGAAAGAAGTCATTGTATATTAATGAAACATGAGGGTACCAAAGGATGCAACTTATTCATTTGGAATTCCACATTGGGATTCTGTCCTTTCTTCTCCAGGCATCAATAAATAAATACAACACATATTTAGAGCAACATAGGCACATGGGTACTTATGTTATATCTTGCATTAAAAGGAAGTGTGACCCTACTTACACTGTTGCTTATCCTGTTCTGTTGTGGTCAATAAGACATTACTGTTGGCTCTCTTGTGCCTTTGACCTGCCCCAATCAAGGCAATTAATGAGACTCAAATGCACATCAAAAGAGTACAGAAAATTACCTGTCACACAAACATTTTTCTTTGTTAGTAAGGTCAAGGGTCCTGCTTACAACCTGTTCAGTTGCCAAGATTTGAAATCGGTATCTGTGACTCTCAGTCTGAGGTCATAACCTGAGACATATAACTGCTAGAAAGCCCTTTTTACCTACTCCTGTCTTCTAATAGAATTTATATCCAAGAGTATATGAAACCTGATTTCTCTGCCTTTTTAGACCATTTTCTTATTTCTTTGTTTTTTTTATCCATTCAAAAAATTATGTTTTGCAGACACTTTCAAATGTCTGATAGGTACTAATACACTGAAGTGGAGTGGAGCCTCTCTTTCACAGTCTCTCACAACTTTCTCCTACACTCAGTAACTGACCTGAGGCACATGTTCCTGCCTTGATGTTCCACATGACCACAGGCCTTGGCTCCAGTCCAAGCTAGAAAGGAAACCTGGAATTTGAATCAGATGTCTGGTTCAGTTTCCAGCACTGCTGTTCCAAGCTCTGTGCTGTAATGCAGTCACATCCCTGAGCACCCATCTATAAAAGAAAGACAGTAGGACTCATTCCTTAGGCTCCAAGAGGCAATTGGCATCATCTAACAGGGAACTGCTAAACCAGATGTCCCATCAAATCCACATTTAGTCGCTAGTCATTATTACATTTAACTTCTGTGTCTTGCTATTGCATATGCCAGGAAGATTTTACTGAAAGGACCCTGATATAGCTATCTCAAGTGAGGCTATGCCAGTGCCTGGAAAATAATGAAGGGTAAGCTCATAGTCATCTATTGGATGGAACACAGGGCCCCCAATGGAGGAGCTAGAGAAATTACCCAAGGAGCTGAAGGGGTCTACAACCCTTTAAGTGGAATAGCAATATGAACTAACCAGTACCCCCAGAGCTCGTGTCTCTAGATGCATATGTAGCAGAAGATGGCCTAGCTGGCCATCATTGGGAAGAGAGGGCCCTTGGTCTTACAAAGTTTATATGCCCCAGGACAGGGTAATGCCAGGACCAAGAAGTGGGAGTGGGTGGGTAGGGGAGCAAGGGGGTGGGGGTATAGGGAACTTTAGGGATAGCATTTGAAATGTAAATAAAGAAAATATCTAAAAAAAAAAAAAACTTCTGTGTCTTAGGACCACTTATCCACAGTTCTTCTTCCCTCTGAAAATAAGACAGAATCATGAGAAACACAGAAAAACGTTTGTTGCAGGATCATTTCTAACAAGGAAACAATCTAATTTACATATTCAACAAATAGGAATTACTGAATTGAGTTGCTTTATATCCATATCACTACACAATGCTGCAGACTTTGAAATCATGCAGGTACTGAAATTAGAGGTCAGTGACCATAACATTTTAGAAAAATAGTGGGAGAAAAATGGAAAGAGAATATCACTGTGATAACTTCAAGTTCTGGTCCATGGTTGCATAAAATTACATTTCCATTCATGTGTGTTTGTATCTCCATGTGTGGTGGATTGCCATTTCAAACATGATTCTAGGGGACTGCAGAGATGATTTGGCAGTTAAGAGCACTGCTTGCTCTTTCAGGGGCCCAGGGGTTCAATTTCCAACACCTAATCTGGGATTCACAACTATCTATAAGTCCAGTTCTAGGGGATCAAATTCCCTCCTCTGGCCTGCATACAAGTGTCACCCAGATACACATGCTGGCAAAACATATACATATATGAAAACAGAAATCATTTTGAAAAAATATTTGAAATGTAATTATTGTGGTTCAAAATGTTCAGAAGTTATGTGGCTACATTATATTTTGGTAAATATGATATATTTCTATGACTCAATTACTCAGTTACTTATATTCTGTCAAAAAGGATTTTCAATAGTGTGGCAAAATACTTGTAATATTAAATTAAACATATCAAATAATATATGATATGATTAATAAATTTTAAAATGCTGATATAAATGAAACAATGAGATATTCTTCATTATCTTATAGCTACATAAGTATTTAACATATGCACATGCTCTAAAATATATACAATATCTATAATTTATTTAAGATCCTATATATGGCTTTTATTATAAATATGTGCTATTATGTGAAACTAGAGAATAGAAATATTTAATATTAGTAGGTATTAGATTTATGTGTGCTTACTGTATTTTTCAGTACACTTTTAAATAGTTTTATAAAATTATATGTTTGTAATTGTATGTACCATACACAAAATTATGAATATTGCTTAACATTTATCAAATCCTTAAACATCACCAGAAAGGTTAAAATCAAAGAATAGGAGTGGGTGGGTTGGGGAGCAGAGGGAGCGGGAGGGGATAGAGGTTTTTGGAGGGGAAATTAGGAAGGGGGTTAACATTTGAAAGGTAAATAAAGAAAATATCTAATAAAAAAAAAAACAAAGAACTACTAGTTTAGTTTAGTGTACTATAATCACTTCTCAAGACACTAAGTTATTTTAAAAGGCATTACTGTTTCAGTCAAAATAAGTAAGCTGTCTCTTCTAATAGGATAAAGTCAGGCTATAATCTTGTGAAACACATACACATATCTTTACATAAATAGATAGCAGATATAATTGTACACAGTGTTATCTTTGGCCCCATAAAAATGTAATTTCAATTTGCTCTTGAAATTTTATCTTCTAAATATTTTAAGAAAGAGTGTAAGTACTACAGAAATTTGACATGCTTAAGGAATCATGGTAGAAAAAAAAATGAATACTTTAAAGTTCCTATAAAACCATGCAAGGAAGAACAACTCAATGCACACACAAATGTATTAATAACTTTCTATGCTGAGTCTGTGACCTTCACAGTCTTTACTGAGCCATTTAATGTTCCCATTTGGACTTGGTAGCAGCCATCTCCCAATGGGTTGCTCAAAGCCAGAGAGGTCTTTGCCTGGCAGAAGTCAGAAAGATGAAATAGTGAGCAGCCTGGAGACACAGAGTAAAGGACTGTCTGATCAAGGAACTGTCATTACATTGCAAGACTAGGTAATTACTAAGTCAGGCCTTGCTCTCAGTGGTCTAGAGAAGGATCTACAATAGCCATACTCTTGGTTAATAATGAGCATGCTTATTATTAACAGTAAACCAAATATAAGAGATAAATAGATGATTGATAGATAGATAGATAGATAGATAGATAGATAGATAGATAGATAGACAGACAGACAGGCAGAGGGGCAGATGACAGGTAGATGGATGATAAATAAAGACAGAGATGGAGAGACAGAGACACAGAGAGACAGAAAATCGAAATATCATCAAATTGTGTTCTAAAATTCTCCAGCAGAAATCAATTGAGGAAGCTCTTTAATGCAGGTAACTGAACTTCCTAATAGAGAGAATCCTGTGCAGAAGTGTCACTTTGGGCAAGGCTTCCAAGACCAAGAATAATGACACCAGAAAAGTAGTATCATCAAACCGAATGCTTACGAACATCTACCAGAAACTAACTGGGGAAGTTGAGGTAGTAAGCTGCAGTTTCTGCTCCTCCCCTGACCCCCCCCCCCTTAGACCTTTTGATAACACAGAATAAAGAACAGTAATCCTGTTGGAAATGGTTTTGCTCTAGATATTTTTAGTATTAAGATAGTTTTATTCCTGGGCTGTCATAGGGTTAGGGCAGGAACCCATTCCCAGCCAAAAGACAGTGGACCATAGCCACTGCTCAGTGCAAGTCTGTTCAAGATGTTTAGTACTTTTCCTAATGACATTAGAAGCTGTAGAATAACTAGTATGTGATATTTATGAGCTCACAGTAGTGAAAAGGCCAGAAATTGTTCTGACTGCACATTAAGTGTGGCCCAGTATGTTGGCAAGGTGCTATCAGCAATCACTGAACTTCATGACTGAATGTTCCTGTCATGCGAGGAAGAACATCTCTAATCTTCTTAGCATTCCTTCTAAGAATCCAAGCACTTCAGAATTACTCTTAAACTTGGACTAGGTTCAATAGTGTATCAAGTCACAGATCTGATGGTCTTGGCCAAAGAGGTGACACAAACTTCCTGTCTTTGTCCAGGTTGTTCCTTCACTTTAGCCAGGGATAGTGTTGGACTTCGCTACTTCTGCAGAGACCACAAAAGAGAAACATATCCAAATGGAATATCCCCTTTACAGAGAAGGCAAACAAAAAGAATCCTTGTGGTGTAATAGGGGCTTGCTTTCAACCTTTCATTTTTGACCAACTAAGGAAAAATTAAGTGCTAAACAGTGTATTAGGCTCTCATTTATAAAAAGAAAATGGGGATGTACATAAATAAACAAATGATATATAGTTACAAACTTTCCTTGGAATAGAAATAGCTAAAGCCATTTTAGGACAAAGAACTTTTTACCAGACATTGTACATAAATTTTAATTTGTGAGCTACATGTACACTAACAGCCCCAACACACTACCAATGAAATAAGAAAAAAATTCTACTTAAACACTAACCTGGGACAGGAAAACAGCTATTAAATGGTGGGGTGCAGCAAAAGAGATAGACTCCAAGTTCACCCCAAGGGCAGCTTTTAGACTTCCCTCAGCTTTTCATCCCTAACAAGAGACTGTCACTCCAGAGTTCAGTCATAGTGTAGTACCGACCTTACTTTATATAACAACAAATAGCTGTGAATTTTCTCTGGTTACCTGATTCCTTTGCATGGTAGTCAAATCCATTTACACACTGGCTGAGTATTCCACAGAGCCAAAACAGACTTTCATGGTCAATGCCCTCTCCAGAGACTGCTAAAAGTATCTTAATTCTTTCAATCATCATAAAATCTTTATGAGGTAGATACTAACCTCAATTTTACAGATATGATATTAGAGACAAAAAAGACTCTAGTTTAGATTCATGTACTCTGGATCCACTTTTTTCACAACTAGCCACGTGTCAACTATAATTAAAGAATACAGCTTTTCTGTTTCTTAGGGATACTCTGCATTTCGTACTAATGAATATTACTTTTTCTTAAAGAATTGTGTATGTTTGCATGTGCACTGTGTATATGTGTACTGATGCATGAAGGTACAATTTCCAATATCATGGTTAATTTAACTCAGGTTCTAATTAGATGAAAATGTCAAAGTTTAGAATATAGTTCATACTCACAGAGAACCCTGAGGAATTGAAGACTGAAAACACATTACTAATTTTGGAAACATGTTGAAAACACAGAGGGTTATTAATTTTAATACCATCCCTTAGCAAGAAATTTTACCAAGTTCTAAATTATATTTTTATTGCTTTTTAGGATTTCATCAAAGGTCTTTCCATTTTGCTTCGAGGGACAGTACAAGAAAAACTCAACTGGGCATTTAATTTGTATGACATAAACAAAGATGGCTACATCACTAAAGAAGTAAGAGATGGCACACCAATTCAGTTATGCTCTGAGCCAGTTTTGCTCAACTTCAAAATATTAGCAGTTACAGTTCTAAATCTAAAATATTTCTAATAAGGAGAATTTGGCAATCAATGAAATGTGTAATAGTTCAATAAAACAAATTCTATGTCGTTTTTGAAAATCAAAGTATTAAGTTAGACTATTCCTTTCCCAACCGACCAAGATACATGGGAATCTATTTCATTGCAAAAGTGAGCTCTCATCATTGGTATATTTGGATTCTACTGCTTTTAGGCAAAAGGCTGTTTGTTGGCTGTAGGCCAAGCGAAAGGCATCCTATAACGAATTTAAGAAACAAGCAAATGAGACACTATGAACAAAATCTCCTAATGCATCTTAGATGGCTTTTTTCACAGCGGGTGTGCAGCCTCACTGGAGTGTCTTTCCATTTCAGGAAATGCTGGACATAATGAAAGCAATCTACGACATGATGGGGAAATGCACATACCCTGTCCTCAAGGAAGATGCTCCCCGACAGCATGTGGAGACGTTCTTCCAGGTGGGAATGAACAGCGGGAGCAAGGAAGGACGGTTATAAGTAGACTGCCTGATGCCTGGAAAACACACTGATGAAAAACAAAAACAAACAAAAAACAACAAAAACTGCAAAGAGGATCTTTATTTCTAGGGATAGAACAATAGGACAAATACTGCCTTAATTTCATAATCTGGGATTTTAGGTGTATTATGACAATTGTACTTCTAGAAGAGTGACAGTACCCTGACAAAGGTATTCTCTTATTTCAGAAAGCACTGTGATGCAGGTCCCACAAGGAACGTAAAGATAACTAATTCTCAATACTCTTCTATTTTATAGATGAAAAATCCAAGGCTCTACATTTCAGGAAACTCTGCGAGTCCTGTCATATTTAGAAAACAGTTTAATGACATTACACAGAAAATACACAACCTAAAATGATTGGGTCTCCCCATTGTAGGAATTCAGTAGTTCCTCCTAGAGTGTAACTGTCCCATGGAACACAAAATAATGAGTTCCATTCTTATCTCTTTGAATCTACTGGGTATGGGGAGGCTGTCAAAAGGCGACTCAATACAATGCTTTATTCTTTTCTTTCTCAACAGAAGATGGACAAAAATAAAGATGGTGTCGTTACCATAGATGAGTTCATTGAAAGTTGCCAAAAAGTAAGTAAGAAAAATTATCCTTTTTGTTAGCACCAGCTACAAGTGAGCACAGCCTATTAGCCAATATGAACTGAGAAAATATAAATCACCGTATAAGCTAATGAAAACAATCAGATTTATGTACACATCCAGTCTGACAGCACATAATACCGATGTCAAAATTTACTTGTGCACTGCGTTTGTTTCTGAAAACCTTTAGGGAGGATTCATTACAGACTGACAAGCCAAACCACATCTATTAAAATCACAGTTTCTGGGCTGGGCTGGGCAGGTGGTTAGGAGTGCTCACCTGAGGTTTTCTTCCCAGCACACAAACCAGGATTCCCACAATGCCCTGTACCTTCAACTCCAAGGAATCTGCCACCCTCTTCTGTACTTGGCAGGTTCACACATGCTTGTGTTCACATACCTACACACATACATAATAATAATAATAATAAAACCCCTTTAACTTGTCCAGACATAGTTCTTTTAAAACATGTTTTATTTGTGTCACCATAAAAACACAAATCTAGTGCAGCAGCCTATGGAACATTACATTGGTCTTTGGTGTGTGTGTGTGTGTGTGTGTGTGTGTTTAAATTTTAAGTCACTGTTGGTATATGGCTGTCGTGAGGAAGGAGCATGCCACAGCACCCATGTGGAGGTTAGAGGTCAACTTTCAACAGTTGCTTCTTTCCTTTCTCTTGAGTTGCAGAGACCAAATTCAATTCCTCAGCAAAGTATCACAGATTTAATATATGTGCACAAAAGGTAGCACTTTAGCTGAGCACAAACTGTCTCTAGTTAGAAAAATAAAGAAAAAATTCTAGTCTAGTAGTTATGGGCTGGACTTAGCTCACCTAGCATGATGCAACTCAATGCCTGGATACAGCCGTAAGTGCAGGTTAACAAACGTGGGGCAACACTTACTGCTGCTTTAGCTTCTTTGTTCTTTCAATTGTTCAATTTTCAACATTGCTGATGCCTGCTTGATTTTCAACTCACCTTTCCAGGTCAACATTTCTGAGAGGTTGAAAATGGTGATATGACCCCCCTTAGTGACATCACTTAGATAGAGACAGTGGTAGTACCATTGCTCTAGTGTTATCTAACATACATGGCTCACTAGTAGTACTCACCCACAGTGCAGAAGTGTTCAACAGCCCAGACTGTCACTGTAGCTCATTTCTAAGAAATAGGCCAAGTTGAACACAACCACTGTGCAATGGTTTCTCCTCGCCAAATTCTCCGGTATTCAGAAACAATTCAGTTTTAAAGACTCCTACAGGCATATAGATTTAACAATAGCTGACAGTTAAAGAGACAAAATGGATGTAAGTGTATTGATTCTTCACTGTCCTGGAACATGGATATTTATATATTTCCTGTGCTTTGGCTTTCAATCTACCTAAAATTCCAAGGTTCTCATATGTTCCCTTTGGATAATCTCTGGAATCTCATATATGTGAGTATGGGTGTGTGGTTGTGTGTGCATATACATGTATATGTGAGTGTGTGTATGTGTGTGTGTAGGAAAATACAGAAAGGATTAGATTGTCTTACATGATGCAATCTTAATAATTCAATAATGACTGTGTAACACTGCAGAGATTGAGAATCTGTAGTTCTTCAGTCTACTAGGCTACACATGTATGCAGTCCCAATAGATTCTTGAAGAGCTGCTGACTTTCAGTCTATGTTTAAATCCCAAAGAAGTCGGTTCTAATACTATCACAACAGGATAGATGAACTTGCCAGCAAGAGGGAAACAAACAGGCAAAAATTAAAATTCCCATCTTCCATGTCAGATTTTAGGGTGGATCTTCCTTCTTCAAATAATCCAATTAAAAAAAAAAAATAGACCGATAGGATCCAAGGTGAGGAGGACACATCTGTCACAACACCAGAAATAACTGGAACCAGCTGGACCCAGGCACCCAGAAATTCCACAGACCAATAGCATGACCTTGAGAACAAACTCTGTAGCCAGTCCCACAACACCCAGAGGAAGATCTACTCACAGGTGCTCTAACATGCCCAGGACAACAGGATCCCAGGAGCTTGGTCACACATGGATCTCAGTGTACCAGAGGAAGCTGGATCCCAAGACACAGTGCTTGTGGAATAAAATAAAGCAAGCAATTTGCCCTGGAAAGAAAATAATAAAGTGACTCCCTTAGGAGGGGATGCCAGTAATAGGTAGCTTCAAGAAAAAAAAAAAAAGAAGAAGAAGCAAATACACCCAAGAGGAGTAGAAGACAGAAAATAAACTCAGGGCTAAAATCAACCAAATAGAAACAAAAAGAACTATACAAAGAATCAACAAAACCAGGATCTGGTTCTTTGAGAAAAATCAATGAGATAGATAAACCCTTAGCCAGACTAACCAGAGAGCACAGAGATAATATCCAAAAATAAAATAAGAAATGAAAAAGGAGATATAACAAATTATTTCTTAAAATAATTATTCTATTTGATGAATATTAACAGTTAAAAATATTAAAATCACATTCTACAAACATCATGGAAATATTACTGATAATTTTTCTCACTGTGCTTGAAATTAGCATTTTCTTAATGTTTAACGTCAAAGAGGTTTTGCTATTTTGAAATTTTTAAGATATAATTACTGATAAAATAATTGCTCTCCTAGAAAAAAAAAAAAAATCAGCCACAGGACTGCCCAGAAGCTTATGTTAGTAGATCCCAGAGGCAGGTCACAAGCAAGATTAGCTGTCACATTCACTGTTTTCATCCTGACAGCATTTGAGAACAACCTTGGTCTAGTGAATACCAAGTAAGATATAATGACATATCTAAAGGCATATTCGAGAACTGATAAAATGGATGGACCCTTGTAGTTATTTGTAGTGGAGGTAAGGGAAGATAAACTTGCTATTACAGAGCAGCACATGAAGGCCATACTTACGGGTACAGCAGTACTTTTCACTGTAGAGACAGGGAATAACATCCTTCTCTTTCTCCCCTACAGGATGAAAACATAATGCGCTCCATGCAGCTCTTTGAAAATGTGATCTAGAATGTCAGCACCTCCTCAACCGAAGAGGCAAATGTGAATGACTACACACAAGTTGAAGCCCCCAATTGTAGCATAGATTGCTCAGCTTTACACTGAGGCAGATTATGCAAACTGCTTTGTTTTAATATAAAGCAACCCACCACCACCACCACCAAATTTAAGTTTTCCAGTTACGAATCTGCATCCACATCACCGGGGTCATAAAATGTGCTAACTAATTTCATACTCAAAAGGCACAGAATCTGGAGTAGCTTTGATCCTCAGCCACGTTATTATTGAGGCTTTCACAGTTCAGTGATTTTAACACCAGTGGGTTTTCCTACATGTTTGTATGTATTCAGCCCTGGGTTTTAAATTTCTAAGATATTTACATCTGCATTTAACTTCCAGAAAGTCATTGAACTTTCATTTAATTCGACTCATGTAATATTGAAAAAAGAAACAAAGATTACTACAATTAAAAAAGACCAAAAACACAGTCCCAATTTCTATGGCTTCTCTACCTGCTGTTAAAGACATTAATGTATTTGGCATTTTTTAAAAAGAACACTTAAAAAATTAGTTTATTATCAGATGTTAGCGTATACCTAATAAAATTATTTTAGTATTTGTTAATTTTCCATACTCAAGCCAAGGCTCTATATAATCCATGAAACTTTGGACCTGTTCAATCGTACATGTAGAACTGTTTTGTATTGTGTTATGAAGTAGAAATTCAAAGTGTCAAACAAACCAAGGATGTTTACAGACTTGCCAAGGGTCCGGATGTCTGTCCTGCAATGCCTAGTGACGCTTATTAACAAGTAACCCTAACAGCAGTAAAGGGCAGTTCTTGCCACCCTCCAAGCCCCTTAATGTTCTCACAGCATGTTTATCATACATAAGCCATTCAGGGACAGAGAATCCTTGATGCCCCAAAGCCTACTAGAAATAATGATCAAGCAAAATATTCTTTGAAAACACCCGTGATTCTATAGTATTGGAAATGATACTTAAGATTGTCTAGAAAATGAATGCGAACACTGACAGTTCATCTGAATTGCATTATGATTTAGCACATCATATAGCTCAAAGGATTCACAGTCCTTTCAGTGATCTTAAGCCAAAACTGTAGAGTTGCCACAACAGTACTATAGATATACACATCTTCCCTGTTTCGTAGAAATGCAAGAACCAAGAGGATACAGGAGGAGAAAATTTACGACTGTCTGCAACAATAAATCAGGTATCTATTCTGGTGTAGAGATAGGATGTTGAAAGCTGCCCTGCTATCACCAGTGTAGGAATTAAGAGTAGTACAGTACATGTACAGAAATCTGCCATCACGTGTTTGTGTAAACTCAATGTGCACATTTTGTATCTCAAAACGGAAAAATAAAAGCAAAATAAAGTGTTTATTACTCTACTTTGTGTGCTAAAGGTCTTTATGGTCTAGCAAGTTCTATAGTTAATTACTAGATTAAAACCTGTCTGTCACTATCTTTGGGTAATATCGCCTAAAAAGAAAACTCAAAGCAAGACTGAAGTCAGGCAGCTGCTATAGCAGACAGAGTTTGAGAATGTGACAAGGATAGAATAGACCTGATTCGAATAGACCTGACGAAAGAAACCCTGGTGGAGAATGGGCATACCTGTAGTATGGTACCTCAGCATTTACTTGGATTCTTTCAACTGACAGCTGTGTAACTATCTGAAGGAAGAATTGCAAAAGGTCACCCAGATGGCTGTGGGAGAGAACAAGGGTAAGGGCATTATCTATCCAGTGTTTCCAGTACATGCAGCTGCTACTATGTGACACTGTGACTGCCTGTCTCAGTGCTGTCCAATAAGGGGCTATGATTTGAATCTGTTGTGGCTATCCAAGTCCTTACAGCCACTCTTCTTGTCAGTGAGATCTGAGGCCTTACTCCCATTTTCTACTTCTCTTCCTCTACTTCTTTCTCTTGCAGAATGATCTAGAGTAAGTTACTAGCTTATCAGAAACTCTGGGCTGTATCAATAAATTATGTTTTAATACACCAAGTAACCGGGAAACGCATATAAGTACAACTACAATATCACTGAATACATGAAGTTTTAAGATTTTAATTTCCGAATATCTGTGTACACACACACATATACACACACACACATTCATCATCATCATCAGTGTTGTGGGGCTACAAAATGCAAAAATAGCATTTACTTAATTACAATTAACACCTAAAGTTTAGGTAGTTTAAAAAGTTGTAATAAACAACAAACAAATAGTAATAGAATTTTGACATTTAAAACAAGTTTTTAAACTAGAATGTTCAGGACAAAATGGTATTCCCAAGCTTTCCCACATTATAAAATACACATTTACACATTCCGGCTAATAGTCCAGTCACAAATGTTTACTTACTATTTTAAAACTTCTTCAGTCTTGATAAATATAAAAACCAAGAAATGGCCAAAACCAACCTATAAAATAAGACACTGCTACAAAGTGATCTTCAGATGGGCTGGAAGTAAAAATGCATTGGAAAATCCATAGGTATGATGGATGAGAAACCCCTACAGTACTCAACTTTTTTACCCATGTTACTTTAATTAACTTCTTGTTGACAAGCATCCTATATGATGATTCTTCCGGACTTGGCATGGTCCCCATAGCCGAGTTAATGAATGAATGATGCTGTGAGTCGGAATGAACTGAACTGACAAAAGGTCCAGGCAGCCACTGTCAGGGCCTGAGGAAGCAGCGTGGCTTTTGTTGCCTCCTTTATTCAACAGCAGATTGAGCAATATGTTGGGATTTTGGATTTGATGATGATAAGACTTGCCTGACAACAGAAGAAAACATGGGCATTAGAAAACAGTTACTCAGTAGGCACTACATTTGCTTATTAAGTGTTGGTTAAGAAATACACAAGACTCCTCTGAACCTTCTGACATCATCCAAAAAAATTAAAATGAAGAAACAAAGGGAGAGGGGAGGGAGGAAGGAAGGGACAGAGGAAGGAAGATGATCCAATTTCCCATCTACTCTCTGGAGCATGGTCAGACTCTCAGCGGTGAACCTCTTAAACTGAACTGAGTCGTTCCCTGCCTCCCCACACCCCCACCGATAGCCATCAATTGTGGACAGCTAGTAACAACAACAAAAAATGATACAACCAAAATTACAAGATGAGTAGATATTTTCTGAGGTAAATAAAAAAACAATAACCCTAAATATCTACAGAAGCAGAGAGAAGTGAGAACAGTATTTAGATTTCTCTTCCCTGTACCTCATTAGCATACTTGAGTTAATTACTTCTCTGCACCCAATATCCTGATATAAAGGAAGCTTCTCGCACGTCTCCCTCTGAGGCTCATCCCGGAGCCTAAATGAGTTTGGTGCTTACAGTGTCCTAGGGATCCAGAGTACTTGTCATAGTGCTCACATATACTAGAAGGAAATGAAGGGCACAGCACTTGCCTTTCTCAGGGCAAATGCGCATGCTGCTGAGCACAGAAACTAAATCATGATTTGTAAAACTATTTTCAACTTAAGATTGGGAACGATTAGTTAGAAGAAAGAGTCTGTGTGTTTGTAATAAATGTTTCCATTTCTCCAGTAGTTGAGCCTTCACATTATTATAATCTATAAAAGTCAAAAGAAATAGGAAACACCTACACTAAAAATTCCTGGTTTAAATTTTTTTTTTAGGTATTATTTTTTAATTTTATTTTATGTGCATGGGATTCTGAATATATGCCTGTGTGCCACATGTATGGAATGTACAAAGAGGCCAGAAGTGGACATTAGATTTTCTGTGGTTGTAACCCATCACCATGTGGATGCTGGGACGGGAACTGCACCCTCTGAAGAGCAGACAATACCTTTTTTTTTTTTTTCTCTTTATTAGATATTTTCTTCATTTACATTTCTCATAATATCCAGAAATTTTCCCTTACCCTCCCGCGTCCCCGCCCTGCTCCCCTACCCACCCCCTCCCACGTAATGTCCCTGGCATTCCCCTGTACTGAGGGATATAGAGTCTGTATGACCAAGGGGCCTCTCCTCCCAATGATGGCCAACTAGGCCATCTTCTTCCATATATGCAGCTAGAGACATGAGCGCCGGGGGAACTAGTTAGTTCATGTTATTCTTCCACCTAGAGGGTTGAAGACCCCTTCCGCTCCTTGGGTACTTTCTCTAGCTCCTACCTTGGGAGTCCTGTGTTCCNTTCTCGCTCTTACAGCACAAGCCATTGCTGTTCTATTCAGGAATTTTTCCCCAGTGCCCATATCTTCGAGGCTTTTCCCCACTTTCTCCTCTATAAGTTTCAGTGTCTCTGGTTTTATGTGGAGATCCTTCAACCACTTAGACTTGACCTTCGTACAAGGAGATAAGAATGGGTCAATTCCCAGTCTTCTACATGATAATCGCCAGTTGTGCCAGCACCATTTGTCCTTTCTCCACTGGATAGTTTTAGCTCCCTTGTCAAAGATCAGGTGGCCATAGGTTTGTGGATTCATTTCTGGGTCTTCGATCCTATTCCATTGATCTACCTGTCTGTTGCTGTACCAGTACCATGCAGTTTTTATAACGATTGCTCTGTACCAGTGAGTCATCTCTCCAGTCCCAAGAACTTCTTAAAGACTCATTACTACTGGAGAAACTTAATATTTGTTTTTAAGTTCTTGGAAGAGAAAGAGTAGTATTGCTTATCTACTAGTATTGTTAGCACAATACTAATGAAACCAGAAGAAAGGCACAGTCACTAATTCCAATACATAGCTTTAAAAAAAAAAAAAAACTTAGATGTGTAAACTTTATGTGTATGAGTGTTTTGCCCCCATGTGTGTCTCTGTACCATGTGCATGCCTGATGCCCAAGGCAGCCATCAAGAGAGCGTCATGTCCATTTAACTAGAGGTTGTGAATTACTGAGTACAGAGAACTGAACCCAGGTTCTCCCAGGTTCTCCGCAAAAGCAACAAGTGCTCTTAACTGCCGAGCCATCTCTCTACCCAATAGTAAACCTTGATGATAGCATAATGTAGTACTATTTTACAAAAATATGATATAGGACACACAGGGCCAGTAAAGAATTCTGAGGAATATTTAATATCTTTTGTAAAAATGAACCATTTTTCTTTTAAAATTCAATATTAGCAATTTCCAAAGCCAGTAAGATTGAGTAACAACAAAGGAGCCTCCTCTCTCTCTGGGATCTTGGATTGGCGAACTACATTCTCAGCAGGCCAGCTCCAAATAACAAACCACAGCTTCTGAAATGCATCTCCACTATAACTTCCCCTGCCAAACACAAAGGCATCCATAAATGTCACATGATCCTAGCTATCCCCGCTAGACCTCCACTCTCCCACCACCTCTCTCCACATATCTTCATCCAAGTCCTTCATCCACAACCTTACAGCCCAAGAATATTCACCAGAGGCCTACTACATTAGGATCATTGAGATTAGGCCCTCTCCCAGTACCTACTACAACAGGAACATCCAGGGACTAAAACCATCCAGATGACTAAAGGACCTGGAAAGAACAGAAGCAACAAATACCAGGGCAGTGTGACACAATCAGAACACACCTATCCTACTACAGCAAGCCCTGGATAGCATAACATAAATAAAACACAAGAAAATGACCTTAAATCCAATCTTATAAAGATGATTAGAGGCCTTTAAAGAGGACATTAATAAATGCCTTAAAGCAACACAGGAAAGGGTTTCTTCCATCTGAGCCCCAGAGCTAACCCTGGGCCACAGCTCTCCATACCCAAATCCTGCCATGAGAGAGCTGGTCTCCCAGAAGTACTGACACACCACACGTAAGGTCACAGGTGAACCACCACTGTTGCTTCAATACCTGGCCCAAGAGGGACCCATCAGGAACCCACAAGGCACAGAAACCACAGAACAGCCTGGGACAGGATCCTTCTGGTTTCCATCTGCACTACAGAGCTAACCCTGGGCCACAGCTCTCCATACCGAAATTTTGCCCAGAGAGAACTGGTCTCCCAGGAGTGCTGACAAACCTAAGATCACAGGCTCACAGGCTCTTAGGAGGGACAAGCCTCAGTCATAAACAGCAAAACCAGCTAACACCAGAGATAACCAGATGGGGAGAAGCACGCACAAGAACCTAAGCAACAGAAACCAAGGCTACTTGGCATCATCAGAACCCAGCTCTCCCACCATGCAAGCTCTGCATGCCCAAAGACCCTGGAAAAGCATGATTGGAATTTAAAATCACATCTCATGATGATGATAGAGGACTTTAAGAAGGACATAACTAACTCCCTTAAAGAAATACAGGAGAACACAGGTAAACAGGTAGAAGCCCTTAAAGAGGAAACATAATTCCCTTAAAGAATTACAGGAAAACATACATACAGGTAAAGGAATTGAAGAAAACCATAAGGATCTAAAAATGAAATTAGAAACAATAAAGATAAAAAACAAAAAAAGACAACCCTGGAGACAAAAAACCTAGGAAAGAGATCAGGAATCATAAATGAAAGAATCACCAACAGAAAAAAAAAAAAGACAGAAGAGAGAATCTCAGGTGCAGAAGATACCACAGAAAACATTGACACAACAGTCAAAGAAAATGCAAAAAGCAAAAAGCAAAAAGCTACTAAACCAAAAACATTCAGGAAATCCAGGACACAATGAGAAGAAGAAACCTAAAGATAATAGGTGTAAAAGAGCAAAGATTCCCAACTTAAAGGGCCAGTAAATATCTTCAACAAAATTATAGAGGAAAACTTCCCTAACTTAAAGAAAGAGATGCCCATAAACATACAAGAAGCCTACAGAACCCCAAATAGATTGGGTCAGAAAAGAAATTCCTCCCATTACATAATAATAAAAACACCAAGTATACAAAACAAAACAAAAAAATATTAAAAGCAGTAAAGGAAAAAGGTCAAGAAACATATAAAGACAGACTTATCAGAATTACACCAGACTTCTTAACAGAGACTCTAAAAACAAGAAGATTCTAGGCAGATGCAGCCCCTAAGAGAAAACAAATGACAGCCCAGGCTACTATACCCAACAAAACTCTCAATTACTATAGATGGGAGAAACTAAGGTATTCCATGACAAAACCAAATTTACACAATATGTTTCCACAAATCCAGTCCTACAAAGGATAATACATGGAAAACTCCAATACAAAAAGGGAAACTACACCCTAGAAAAAGCAAGAAAGTAATCTTTCAACAAACCCAAAGGAAGATAGCATAATTCCACCCCTGACAAAAAAAAAAAAATAACAGGAAGCAACAATCACTGGTCCTTAATATTTCTTAACATCAATGGACTCAATTCCCCAATAAAAGGACATAGACTAACAGACTGGATATATAAATAGGACCCAGCATTTTGCTGCATACAGGAAATGTACCTCAGTGATGAAGACAGGCAATAACTCAAAGTAAAAGGATGGAAAACAATTTTCCAAGAAAATTGTCCCAAGAAACAAGCTGAAGTAGTCATTTTAATATCAAATAAAAGTCATCAAAAAAGATAAGGAAGGAACTTCATGCAAGGAAAAATATACCAACATAAACTCTCAACTCTGAACATCTATGCTCCAAATACAAGGGCACCCACATTCGTAAAAGAAACTTTACTAAAACTCAAAGCATACTTCACACAATAATATTGGGAGACTTCAACATCCCATTCTCATCAATTGAGAGATCATGGAAACAGAAACTAAACAGAGATACAGTGAAATTAACAGAAGTTATGAATCAAATGGTTTTAACAAATATCTATAGAACATTTCATCCTAAAACAAAAGGATATACTTTCTTTTTAGCAGCTCATGGTACCTTCTCCAAAATAGACCAAATAATAGGTCACAAAACAGGCCTCAACAAATACAAGAAGATTAAAATAATCCCATGCATCCTATCAGATCACCACAGATTAAGGCTGGTCTTCAATGACAACAAAAACAACAGAAAGCCCAAATACACATGGAAGCTGAACAACGCTCTACTTAATGAAAACTTGTTTAGGGAAGAAATAAAGAAAGAAATTAAGGCTTTTTAGAATTTAATGTAAAAGAAGACACGTCATACCAAAACTTATGGGACACAATGAAAGCAGTGGTAAGAGGAAAACTGATAGCACAGAGTGCCTCCAAAAAGAAATCGGAGAGAGCATACACTAGCAGCTTAAAAGCTCATCTGAAAGTTCTGGAACAAAAGAAGAAAATACACCCAAGAAGAGAAGAAGACAGGAAACAATCAAACTCAGGGCTGAAATCAAACAAGGAGAAACAAACAGAACTACACAAAGAATAAACAAAACCAGGAGCTTGCTCTTTGAGAAAAATCAACAAGATAGACAAACCCTTAGCTAGAATAACCAGGGGGCACAGAGAAAGTATCCAAATAAACAAAATCAGAAATGAAAACAGAGATATAACAACAGAAACTGAGGAAATTAAAAAAAAATCATCAGATCCTAGTACAAATGCCTATACTCAACAAAACTGGAAAATCTGGAATGAAATGGACAATTTTATAGACAGACAATTTTATAGACAGGAACCAAAGTTAAATCAGGATCAGATACACCATCTAAACAGTCTCTATAACCCCTAAAGAAATAGAAGCAGTCATTAAAAATCTCCAAAGGAAAATTAGTCCAGGACCAGATGGGTTTACTGCTGAATTCTATCAGACCTTCATAGAAGACCTAATACCAATACTACTCAAACTATTCCACAAAATAGAGACAGAAGGAACACTAACCATTTCATTTCATGCAGCCACAGTTATGCTGATACCAAAACCACACAAAGACCCAACAAAGAGACCTTCAAACCAATTTCCCTTATGAATATCAATGAAAAAATATTTAATAAAATTCTTGAATTCAAGAACACATAAAAACATTCATGACGATCGAGTAGGCTTCATCCCAAGGATGCAGAAATAGTTCATTATATAGAAATCCATCAATGTAATCCACTACATAAACAAACTCTCTACATAAACAAACTCAAAGAAAAAAGACTACATGATCATTTCATTAGATACTGAAAAAGCATTTGACAAAATTCAACGTTCCTTCATGTTAAAAGTCTTGGAAAGATCAGGAATTCAAGGCCCATACCAAAACATAGTAAAAGTGTGAGACCCCAAAGCGTTTCCCAAGCCTGAAATGTGTTTCCCAGATCCCTAGCAATACAGCCAGCAAAAGCCTTTTCTTCCTCTACCTTAGATGACCCAGCCTACCTGCCTGTGTCAGAGACCCAGAGATAACAGAAAGGACAGACATTAGCTCACTCCCTCTCCTTGTTCCTTCACCAAGGACAGATTCAGGAACACCCCATTCTTTCTGCTCTTACCCTGCCTCCTGAGGTTTTTCAGGGTAGAACTCACCTGCCCAGCACAGGAGTGCGGCCTCAGCTGGCTGACAATAAACCTCTTGAGGTTTTGCATCAAGCAGTTTCTCTCCAGTTTTGGGGGCACCAACTCATCCTGGGACAGGAGCAACCCTGTTTCCGGGGTCTTACAAAAGTAATATACAGCAATCCAGTAGCCAACATCAAACTAAATGGAGAGAAACTTGAAGCAATCCCACTAAAATCAGGGAAGGCTGCCCTCTCTCTCCCTACCTATTCAATATAGTACTTGAAGTTCTAGCTAGAGCAGTTAAGTCAGCAAAAGGAGGTCAAAGGGATACAAACTGGAAAGGAAGAAGTCAAAATATCACAATTTGCAGATGATATGATAGTCTACTTAAGTGGCCCAAAAATTCCACCAGAGAACTCCTAAACCTAATAAACAATTTCAGCAGAGTATCTGGATATAAAATTAACTCAAACAAATCAGTAGCCTTCCTATACTCAAAGGATAAACAGGCTGAGAAAGAAATTAGGAAAATTTCCTTCACAATGGTCACAAACACTGTAAAATGTCTTGGTGTGACAAGTAAAAAGATCTGTACAACAAGAACTTCATGTCTCTGAAAAAAGAAATTGAAGAAGACCTCAGAAGATGGAAAGATCTCCCATGCTCATAAACTGGCAAGAGCAATATAGTAAAAATGGCCATCTTGCCAAAATTGAATCTATAGATTTAATGCAATCCTCATCAAAATTCCAACTAAATTCTTCACAGACATGGAAAGAGCAATTTTCAAATTCATTTGGCATAACAAAAAACCCAGGATATAGAAAAGTGTTCTCAACAATAAAAGAACTTCTGGGGGAATCACCATCCCTGATCTCAAACTGTGCTAGAGAGAAATAGTAATGAAAACAAAACAAAACAAAACAAACCCAGAACTGCATGGTATTGATACAGTGACAGACAGGTAGATCAATGGAATAGAAATTGAAGACCCAGGGGCTGGTGAGATGGCTCAGCGGGTAAGAGCACCCGACTGCTCTTCCGAAGGTGATAAGTTCGAATCCCAGCATCCACATGGTGGCTCACAACCATCCGTTATGAGATCTGGCGCCCTCTTCTGGAGTGTCTGAAGACAGCTACAGTGCACTTACATATAATAAATAAATAAAATAAATCTTAAAAAAAAAAAGAAAAGAAAAAAAAAGAAATTGAAGACCCAAAAATAAACCAACACACCTGTTGTCACTTGATCTTTGACAAAAGAGATAAAACTATCCAATGGAAAAAAGACAGCATTTTCAACAAATGGTGCTGGTTCAAGTGGCTGTCACCATGTAGAAGAATGCAAACTGATCCATTCTGATTTCCTTTTACAAAGCTCAAGTCCAAGTGAATCAAGGACCTCCACATAAAACCAGATACACTGAATCTAATAGAAGAGAAAGTGAGGAAGAGCCTCAAACACATAGGCACAGGGGAAAAGTTCCTGAACAGAACACCAATGGCTTATGCTCTAAGATCAATAAACAAATGGGACCTCATAAAATTAAAGAACTTCTGTAAGGCAAAGGACACTGTCAATAGGACAAAATGGCAACCAACAGATTGGGAAAAGATCTTTATCAATCCTACACATGATAGAGGGCTAATATCCAATATATACAAAGAACTCAAGAAGTTAGACTTCAGAGAACAAAATAACCCCATTTAAAAATGGGATACAGAGCTAAAGTAAGAATTGTCAACTAAGGAATATCAAATGGCTGAGAAGCACCTAAAGAAATGTTCAACATCCATAGTCATCAGGGAAATGCAAATCAAAACAACCTTGGGATTCCACCTCACTCCAGTCAGAATGGCTAAGATCAAAACATTAGGTGACAGCAGATGCTGGTGAGGATGTGGAGAAAGAGGAACACTCCTCCATTGTTGGTGGGATTGCAAACTGGTACAACCACTCTGGAAGTCAGTCTGGCGGTTCTGCAGGAAACTGGACATAGTACTACCTGAGGACCCAGGAATACCACTACTGGGCATATACCCAGAAGATGCTCCAACACAAAACAGAGATACATGCTCCACTATGTTCATACCTATCTTATTTATAATAACCAGAAGCTGTAAAGAACCCAGATGTCCTTCAATAGAGCAACAGATATAGAAAATGTGGCACATTTATACAATGCAGTAGTACTCAGCCATTAAAAACAATGACTTTATGAAATTCGCAGGCAAATGGATAGAACTAGAAAATATCATCCTGAGTGAGGTAACTCAGTCACAAAGGAACACACATTGTATATACTCTCTGATAACTGGATATTAGCGCAAAAGTTCAGAATACCCAAGATACAATTCACAGTCCATATGAAGCTCAAGAAAAAAGACCAAAGTGTGGATGCTTCAGTACTTCTTAGAAGAGGGAACAAAATATTCACAGGAGGTAGAGGGTGGGAGAGACTTGGGAGGAAGAGAGGAGGGGAGGGGAAAGGGGGGGCAGGATCAGGTATGGGAGGAGACACAGATGATATATAGAGGGTCAGGAATTTGAACAAAGTTGTGTAGCAATGGGGGATAGGGAACTGGGGGTAGCCATCAGAAAGTCCCAGATGCCAGGAAAGCAAGAGGCTCCCAGAAACCAACAGGGATGACACTGGCTAAAATACCCAACAAGGGGAAAGAGAGACCTATAGAGACCTATAGAGACCATATCCAGAGGTTAGACAGCCCACTTATTTCCAAATTTTTAACCCAGAATTTCTTCTGTCTAAGCAAATATAGGGACAAAGTGTGGAGCAGAGACTGATGAAAAGGCCATCCAGAAACTGCCCCACCTGGGGATTCATCCCATATACAGACACCAAACCCAGACACCATTGTTGGCTGATGCCAAGAAGTGCTTGCTGACAGGAGCCTGATATAGCTGTCTCCTGAGAGGCTCTGACAGAGCCTGACAAAAGAAGCGGATGCTCACAGCCAACCACTCAGTACAGGGACCTCAGTGGAGGAGTTAGGAGAAGGACTGAAGGAGATGAAGGGGTTTGTAACTCCACAGAAAGAACAACAATATCAACCAACCAGACCCCCAGAGCTCCCAGGGACTAAACCATCAACCAAAGAGTACACATGAAGAGACACATGGCTCCAGCTGCATATGTAGCAGAGGATGGCCTTATCTGGCATCAGTGGAAGGAAATACCCTTGGCCCTATGAAGGCTTGATGTCCCAGGGTGGTGAGGTAGGAGTGAGTGGGTGGATGGGAGAGCACCCATATAGAAGTATGGGAAGGGTGGGACAGGACAGGGGGTTTGCAGAGGGAAAACTGGAATGGGGGATAACATTTGAAATGTAAATAAATAAAATATCCACTAAAAAAAATTAAACTTAAAAACAAGGAAACACAGGAAAATAGAATCAAAGAGGTAGAGGGTTTTAAAGAAGAAAAAAATAAATCCTATAAAGAAATACAGGAAAATACAATTAAATAGGTGAAGGAAGTAAATAAAACTGTTTAGACTTGAAAATGGAAATAGAAGCAATAATGAAAACACAAACTGAGAGAATTCTATAAATGGAAAACTATAAATTCTATAAATGGAAGAGAACAGAAACAAGAGATGCAAGCATCAACAACAGAATACAAGAGATGGGAGAGAGAATCTCAGGCATGGAAGATACAATAGAAGAAATGATGCATCAGTCAAAGAAAATGTTAAATCTAAAAAATCTCCGACACAAAACAACCTCGAAAAGACCTAGCCTAATAATAATAAGATTAGAAGAAGGCAAAGAGTCCCAGACCCAAGGACCAGAAAATATTCTCAACAAAATCATAGAAGAAAACTTTCCCAACCTAAAGAAAGAGATGTCTATCATCTATAAGCCTAAAAGAAGCTTATAGAACACCAATTAGACTGGACCAGAAAAGAAAATCCTTCCAGCACATAATAATTAAATCAAATCAAAATCTTCAGAACAAAGAAAGAATATTAAAATTTGCAAGGGACCGGGCAGTGGTGGCACACACCTTTAGTCCCAGCACTTGGGAGGCAGAGGCAGGTGGATTTCTGAGTTCAAGGCCAGCCTGGTCTACAAAGTGAGTTTCAGGACAGCCAGGGCTACACAGAGAAACCCTGTCTCGAAAAACAAAAACAAAAAAAAGTCGCAAGGGAAAAAGGCCAAGTAACATACAAAGGCAAACCTATCAGAATTATATCTGACTTCTCAATAGAGACTCTAGAAGCTAGAAGGGCCTAGACAGATATCCTGCAATCTCTAAAACACCACAGATGCCAATCTAGACTATAATACAAACAGTGGACTTGAAACCATCTTTCTACTGGACATAAGAAACATACCTCAGCAACAGAGATAGAGTTAAGACTTGAAAAAAGGTTTCTGAGCAAATGGACCCAAGAAGCAAGCTGGAGAAGCCATTCTAGTATCCAATAAAATAGAGTTTCAACCAAAATTAATCAAAAGAGACAGTGAAGGCCACTTTATACTCATCAAAGGAAAAACCTACCAAGATATCTCAATTTTGAACATCTATGCCCCCCAATCAAAGGCAATCACATTTGTAAAAGAAACATTGCTAAAACTTCAATCTTACATCAAACTCACACATTAGTCGTGGGAGACTTCAACACCCCACTCTCACCAACTGAACGGTCTTCCAGACAAACCTAAATAGAGAAATAATGAAAGGAACCTACATTTTTAATCTAATGGCCCTAACAACACCTACAGGATATTTTTCCCTCAAACACACACACACAAAAAGACCTTCTCAGCACCTCATGGGTCCTTCTCCAAAACTGACCACATATTCAGTCACAAAGCAAGCCTCAACAGATACAAGAATCAGTGGGGGTGACTGTAGCTGAGACTCACAGCAGTGTGGATATGGAACCTGAAGAGGCCATCTCCTGTAGCTAAGCAGCAACGCCAGTGGAGCGATAGGAACACCAACCCACCTACAAAACTTTTGACTGAAATGTATCCTGTCTACAAGAAACACAGGGAGAGGATGGAGCAGAGACTGAGGGAATGGCCAACTAGTAACCTGCCCAACCTTAGATCCATCCCATGGGCAAGCACCAATTCCTGACACTATTAATGATACTCTGGTATGCTTGCAGATAGGAGTCTAGCATGACTGTCCTCTGAGTGGCTCCACCTAGTAGCTGACTCAGATGGATGTAGAAACCCACAGTCACACTTGGGGAGTCTTATGGAAGAGTAGGGGCAAGGACTGAGGGCCCTGAAGAGGATAGGAACTCCATAGAAGTCAACTAACTGCAGCAGAGTCAGCTAACCTGGACCCTCAGGCTCTCAGAGACTGAACCACCAACCAAAGAGAATACATGGGCTGGGCCTAAGCTCCCACACATTCATAGGAGATGAGTTGCTTGGTGTTCATGTGAGTCCTAAAAAACTGGAGAGAAGGCTATCCCTAAAGCTGCTGCCTGTCTGTGGAATACATTCTTCTAGATGGGCTGCCTTGTGTGGACTCAGTGGGAGAGGATGTGCCTAGCTCTGCAAAGACTTGATGTGCCAGGGTAAGGGGAAACCCAGAGGAGGCTTCTACCATGGGTTTGGGGAAAGGGACTGTGGGAGGAGGAGCAGTGACCAAGATGTAAAGCGAATAAAAGAAAAAGGAAGGGAGGGGAGTGGTTAGCAGGACATAATAAGTGAATAAGCAAAAGAGTTAAAATCAAATTAAAAAAACAAAAAAATCCCACACCATCACAGCAAAACAGAAATTCTTAGCCTAAAAATGGAAAACCCAGGAAATGTCACATTCGCACATGCACCTACAGTGAGCTAACACATGCTACCCACCTCTCCTAAGACTGAAAGTAGACCATACAGAAACAATGCAGGGTACGAGCAGAGTTCTACTCACACTTCCGCCGTGCTGCTCCAGCTTTTGCAGAGCACTGGTGATGGGCTCTTTGAATTTTTTGTCCATTAGCCTCTTTGAAAGCTTTTGAAAATTAGAGGAAAGTGGGGGTTAATAAATAATCTCTGCTATAAGCACAAATAATTTTTGTGCATACCTTAATTTAAGGAAGTCTAATTTACTTTTAAAAAACTAAAAGAAACTTTGCATCAGTAAATGCTTTACTAAAATTTACATGTAACAATGTAACATTTGGTTAAAAGTTGAATTTATGTCATTTCAAGATCTACCTATCTCACAATATCTGCTACGACAAGTAATCTGGGGCTGGAGAAATGACTGACTTTAATACCCAATATCCACATTAAAAGCTGGGTGTGATGGCTTCTGATTATAATTCTATCACTGGGGTGGCAGAAACAGGTTGGGACCCACTGGCCAGACAGTGCAGCCTAACTGGTAAGTTCCAGGTAAACAGAAGATCTGTCTTAAAGGAAATGTCTTCAAGTACTTCTGAAGACAACACCTGACATTGTCCTCTAGTGTCCACATGCATGCATATATATGGACATACAGGCACAAACACTCTTGCATCCACATACAAACACATGTACTCACACAAAAACTACGTTTACAAAAACATGGCATAATTTTCATTTTACCACATGCAAGTCCATGCAGAGAACAGATATGATAGAGAGCTCTGCCTCCAAAGTGCACATTACCCAGGAACAAGCTCAGGTAAGCTGAGAAGTAACTGACTGATGAAGGAAAGGAGACTAGAGCACACAAGACCACTTATCTCTGCTTCCATCCTCAACACACTATAGCTAGATACGTAAGATGCTGTTTAAAAAGGAGAGCATAGATGAAGGAAGACAGATTCAGAGGCATGCATAGCAGAGAAGCAGTGCTATGTAGGCAGTCATGAGCAACCACACCAGCCTCCCCATTAAATACATGCATTTCTGCAGACAACAACCCAGACAGTTCAGCTTCAATAAGCCATGCTCTCTGCTAAGCATTTTGGAAATATATTCAACATAGGTTTACTAGAATGATACTGAGCATTTTTTATTATAAACCTAAAATCAGTGTTTAAAGTTTAATCCACTAGAAAATAATAGAGAGGCACTGTCTACTAAATATTCTCTGACATACTCAGTCTAGTCTCCAATTGTTGGGCAGAGTTGGTTAGCACACACTGCTCATGTTACTGGATAACACCCAGGTAAATAAAGCAAGCCCTTGGTTTGTGTTTGAGGCTTTTGACAGAGAAAATTCAAAGGCTCTAACCAAGGAGCGGACTGATCCTTGGAATTCTTCATGTGATAGTGTTACTGAAAGGAAGCGGGAGGTGAGAAGAGACCCTGAACCCTTCCTATGTGCTCTTCCCAAAAGCCCATCCATTTCATGCCCACTACAAGGTCACCTGTTCCACATTACCACATCCTTCCTGCCAGGAAAGACTGATACCTGTGAAACGCTGATCCAAACAAATCCTTCCTCTCATTTGTTTGTTTCTGCCAGGTATGTTATACCATGACAAGAAACTGTGTTTTTAAGGATTTGAGCTAGGTCAGTGCTTGGTTTGAAGGCATAGCTACTCTCCTCTTGCAGTACTCACACTTGTAAGCAGAAGTTTCAGATGGCCATTCAGAGACGGTCCAACCACCACGCTCAGCTGCACAAGTGCGCTCAGTCCTCTTTCAAACACTTCATCATCAGAATGAACCTGTGGGGCCAGTTAACAGGAAACATTAAAGCCTGCACAAGCCTCCAAAAGAGTCTCTGGATACGTTCATTTGGACCCTTTCCATGAGTCTTTATATACAGTTCTATTCCCTACTTTCAGAATGGATTTTCTACAAGAATTAGTGCACTTATATCTCAATGAGATTTGTTCATTGGAATCAATGGGGGAAAAGTAAAGGGACAAGATGGGAAAAAGGAAAGGGAGGAGAATAGGGAAAGGGGTGAGCAGGAAGACAAGCAGGATTAAGCATTTTATCTTAGAGATTATCCTATCAACAAACAGAATTTGGGGAGTAAGCTTTAGTGCACTGCATCTAAAGGTAAAACAATTTCTATCAGCTAAGAGCAGTCACTAATATGCATCTATTATACAGAGAACAGAGTCACCTGAGTTAGATCCTCTAACTACCTAACAGGTTCCCTTTTACTCCCAGGACCCTAAAAGTACATCCTCTAAAGTCATCGAGTACACAACTGTCTGACTCTGACAGTGCATATACTTGTCAAACCATGAGTTAAGCACTGATTTACATGGATACGGTAGAGGGTAAGAACAGACAATGTTCTCCTGTATCAGAGTTGTCATCTATACCATGTTATTGGGAATAATGAAGTCCAGGGAAATCAATAACTTACTAGAGCTGCCTTCAGCACAGGGATCAGTCGAGGTAGCAAAGGGATAGCTTTTTCAGGAGCACCCTTGACCAGAAGTAACTCCCTAAAGCCTTCCTTTGAGACAAAAGTATAAGGATGCTTGGTCTCCCTCAGACCCTGCCAAAGAAAATATAAACACAGAAACTTGATTCCATACCTTTCGGTTATGTTACCAACCATAGAACTCAATGCTAGTGTAAATGAAACTAAGTCTATTTAATATTTTCCTAATCACAATGAACAATTTCAGCAATTATAATTTGAATTATACTGAGAAATCATGTAATAAGATACATGATACTCAAGTCTTTACTCTTACCAGAAAAGAGAAAAAAACAAAAAACAAACAAACAAAAAAAAAAACAAAGCAAGAAATGGAAAAAAAGGAAAGAACAAAAGAAATAAGAAAGAAAAAGGTAAAAACAAAACAAAACAACAACAACAAAAAAAAAAAACAAAAAACAAAGACAGATAAGGCGAGGAGAGGTGGAGGCAAAGGAAAGGCTACTAGTCACTGAGGTCCCTGCAGGGCAGTAAAATGCTTGCTGTGTGCTCCATATGGGACCCTCAATGTGCTCAGTGAGTTCCACCAACATAGTCCTTCACACTTAAATATATTATGATTTTTAGAAGGCAGATCCTGCACTGGTTGTCTGGGACAAGCCCTGTCAGAACTTAAATATGCTGTTCACAGTAGAGCACCATTTGAAAACAATCTATGTATAGCATTTCTCACGATGCCTCTCTTCCTGAATGCCTTAGAATAATTAGCACTCCATTATTTACCAGCCACTACTAGAAGATAAAAGTGACTGTCTGACCTGACAAAGGTCAGAGAAGGTCAAGAGAAAGCAGCAGCAATGCTCTTGGATCTCTCTGTGAGGCAGGTCTAAAGGACCCGGTACAAAAGCAAGCTACCAAGGCCAATTCTCAGTATTTTGTCAATTTGACCTGAGTATCTTTGTCCAAACAGTGGTCAAATAGCCCCTTCTCACTGTCCTATCGTGTTTCCTAAACAAGATCAACAACATGAAAACTCACTCGTTAAAAGGTTCAGTACGTGTATCTTATTCATTTTCCAGATGGAGAATTGAAAGTCAAAGCTGAAGTGAATCTCACCAGTGCTCTGTCTGTACTTCTTCCCCATTATTAAGTGAGTAGAAGAAAAACGTAAGTCGCTACCCAGCACGAAAATAAATGTACTGCTGGTAGGCCACAGGTACATATACACTACTCGTCTTGGCCACTGAAATACCTTCCCACTAAGCCGGACACTTGAGTTCAATCCCTGATCCCATATGGTATAAGGAGAGAGCCAACTCCTAGAAGATGTCTTCTGATTTCTACATACACTCTATGGCACACCCACACCCACTCCGCCAACAAAGGAACCAACAAGCAAGCAAGCAAGCAAATAAATGTTTCAAAGGGGCTTATTTTCAAGAACTGTAAAAGCGGAAGCCCTTGAATGACTTCCCAAATGTAAGTGCTTTGTTTGCCCGAGCCATTTGGACTATGTAATATATTACTAGTTTTGATTACTCTAAAATATGGTTTGCAATTTTATATAAAAGAGTTATGAATCTTGGAGCCTGCATGGGACTGTACTAGGTCCTCTGCATGTATGTTAGGGTTGTGTAGTATGGTATTCTTTGGGACTCCTAACAGTGAGAATAGGGGCTCTCAGACTCTTTTGCCTGCCTTTAGGACCCTTTTCCTTCTACTGGGTTGCCTTGTCCAGCCTTGATATGAGGCGTTGAACCTAGTCATTTCATAACTTTTTATGCTGTGTTCAGATAATATCCTTGGGAGGCCTGCTCTTTTCTGAGGGAAATTGAAGACAAGTGGATCTGGGATGACTGTCAGACAGTGAGGAGTACAGCGAGGGAAACTACAGTGGGGATGTAAGGTGTGAGGGGAGAGTGAAGCAGAAGAGACATGGCTATAAAAGAACTAAGTATGTTTTACCATTCATTCCTGTTAGAGTTTCATTTTTATAAGACTGCTTAATTGATTTGTGTGTGTGTATGTGTGTGTGTATGTGTGTGTATATGTATGTATGTGTGTGTAATGTCTTATACACACACATACATATATATTTATATAAATAAAGCAAATTGAATTACTTTCTTAGAGTCTAATATTTTAATGTCTCTCACTTGATACTTATTTTAAAAGTATAGAATGAGATGTACTTATAGCATGCAAAATAACAGTAAAATTTTAAAGATATTTTTTTCTATAAGCACTCACGAGAGTCAGAATGTTTTACCTCAGCTAACGTAATTAGAAGCGGGTCAAATGGAAGAATTTCAGGCGGGCATTCCCACTGTAATCTGTGTTTTACTGAGCCATGTACCAATCTACAATACAAAAGTCAGTGAATGTAGCAGGAAACACCACAAGCATTTCTAAGCAAGGAGCTTATAACACAATACTCTTCCCAGAATAGAGATGTTGAACTCTTTTGTGACATACAGGAATATCATACTCTTGAGGACACAGACAAAGCAGTGCAAGTAAACAAGCCTTCACAGCCCCACGTTTTCACAAAACTACGTAGTAAGGTTAGGTTGAAAACTTCTAAATATTGTCCCTCTCTCAGACTTCTGATATACATGTTACACTGACCTCTCTCATTCACAATTACAATAAAATAGGTAACCTACAGAAAATGAAAAATATGTACTAACTACAACACGTAATATTTACAGAGAACATTTTCCTACACTGATAACACTAATAATCTGAAGGCAAACCTGTTTCACTCTTTATTAAAGAGACAAGAACTAAGTCTAGGAAGATGAAATGGCCCGTTTGAAAGCCTCTCGGTATCCTGCAGAGCCATCCCTGGAACACAGCTGATGTGTTTACCATACAGCCCGACTGTCACTACTGTGACCCACTGGTCATTCCCTAGCACCTCCTTACTCTTCTTGCTTCCATTGGGCTCTACAGCCTAACTTCTGCATGAGGCCTCAGGAAGGCAACTTTTACATTTCTAGCAATTCTCAATTGCTCTGGGGAAAGCACTCAAGCACTCAAGACAGTTAAAACAAAAGAAAGCTTAGATCAATCTATCTCTATCTCTCTCTCTCTGTCTTTCTCCACACACACACACACACATACACACACACACACACACACATACACACAAACAGAAAAGAAGGGGGGAGGGAGGAAGGAGGGAGGGAGAGAGAGAGAGAGAAAGTGAGAATGAGAGAGACAGAGACAGAGGCAGGGTCTCCTGTAGAGCAGGCTGGCCTCAATCCCACCTTGTGTGGCCAAGGGTGACCTTCCGCTCGCTTCCCGACCTCAGTGCTGGGGTGACAGGTACACATAACCAGGCCGGATTAACTGCGTGCTAGGAGATGGAGCAAACTCAGGGCTTCGTGTGTGCTCAGAAACATTCCAGGAATAGAGCTAGATCCCCGAGCCTTCAATTTAGAATCTAACAACTAAATAGCAATCATAAACTCAAGGTTGCTCCTTTAGCTTATTTTTCACTCCAAATTGGAAGATACTATTTAAGAAATGCAGTTTTAAAATTTGTTTACATTACCTACAAGAGAGGTGAGGTTTTTGGTTTGGTTGGAAATTTTATTTCAGTTGTACCAAAAGTGGCACCCTCAGCTCAGTTTAATTTCTAGAGTTATGGTGCTTTACTACAGACCTTAGAAATCACATATTGGAGATGATGTTTATTATCAACAATATCCAGAAATTTATACCAATTTAACAAACAATCAAGGTAATAAGTCACCTTTGATTTCAATCTCACTAGTAAATGCATGTTCAACAATTTAAGCTGAATACAATATTGACTTCATTCAATTACTTTCAGCCACACAGTCAGCTATGGATTGTGCTGATTTTACCTGCAAGGAATGCCTCCTTGAGAGTAAATAGCTGCGAATGCAGTAGGGGCCCGTGGCTGTTCACCAAACTGAAATTAAAAGAACAAAAATATCACCACCACCTCCATTTACTGATGTCTTCAATTTTAATCCTGCTAAGACCAGGCACACGTGTGTGTGCACACACACACTACCCCACACTGTGCAAACCCCTTTTCACCACACAACTGTGAAAAAACACATAACCAAGCCTTTGGAGTTGTTTCTTTTCAACCCCTAATTTGACTCAAAGGTTTGCAGGTGGCTGAAACCATACACAGACCAAGAAGCCTTTCCACTTTCTCTCTCATGATGTATAAAGAATCCTAGGATTAAGAATACAGAAAGTAGAGATTTGTTTTTACTAATCACTGTATGTCACACATGCCCTCTGGTCAAGCATAGATGTGTAAAGACCAGAGAATCTATTTAACTTCTCCAAATACCCTTTATGCTTTTGTGAAACAAGGGGTTGGGCTTGGTAGAATCACAGATCAAGAACAAATCTTATAAACATATATGTAAATGTGTCTTCTAGATTATAGAAGTGGCACTAAGGACAGAGAGGGGACATTTGCTTTTAGCCAGCACTGTATGGCCTGCCTGCCCTTCAGCCAAGTATAGATGTACAGAGGTCAGCGAATCTATGTAACTTCTCCAAACTGGCTTTATGATTCTATTAAACAGAGGATTATAGTGTCGTTCCTGGTAGGCTGAATTTGTAGAACATAAAAAAACGGTTAAGAGTTTTATATGAGCACAGGATGGAATGAATGAGCCACTCCATGGCAGCTGAATGCAAGTTACTTCGCTGACATTGGAAAGTACAAAAAGCTGACATACAATTTACAATATAACAAAATTAACATAACCAGCTAAAATGTAGCAAAAATGAAACCCAAGAGAGCATTCAGAATGGTTAAAGGGGAATCAGCTAAATGCCTATTCCTAGAAAATGTACTTCTTTAGTGTACCGGCTTAAAATATAATGTACTTTTATAATAAGTAAAAATGTACTGCTTGAGGAAACTGCACTCACAGGGTTAATGGTTTTAGGGTTGAGTTTATCACTTGGACGAGCATGAGTCCTTCTTGCAGCCTCAGGAGAACTGGTTAATGAGGAGGATTTGCTCCGCTGAACTGTAGTCCTGTGTTTCATTTGTGTGCTTAAGGATATGCGTTGATCATTACTACCTAGAAAGAAACTAGCAGAACATCAGTACAAAAGATGGAGATGCAACAGAAACTGACCCTGTATCCACATGGAATACAGAATGCATCACTAACAAGCATGGCCTCTCCCTTAGAAAAAGGAAAACGCTGTACCTGGTGCTCTGTTTCTCAGCTGCAAACCTCCAGAGCACTCCGACCTCTGCATAGCTTCTCGTTCACCCCTGGAGTTTAAATAAAACAATTTCAGAATCTGTTGATCTGCCAAAATGAATACAGTTATATACAGATGTGGTTGTGGAGGCCCAAGGTTACCATCTTTTTCAATAGTGTCCCTTCTTATGTATTGGGGCAGGGTCTCTCACTGAGCCCAGAGCTCCCTTTATTGGCTAATGTGGCCAGTCAGCTTGTGCCAGGAATTCCCTTGTCAGTGTCACACATGTGCTGGGATGACAGGCAGATGACCACCTAGGCTCTTAATGGATTCTGTGTGATCAGACTCTTCAACGGCTAAGCCATCTCCTTGGCCCTACTTTCTATTTTAAATCAGTTTCAAAGCCACTGAATCTGTTCACTTGAAAAGCTTTTAAACATCCTAGAAAACATAGCTTCCAAAGTGTTTTGAGCATTCGAGGTAGTTTGCATCATGTGTCTGTACACATGCACATTAATGTCAGCAAGTGGGTGTTGCCATGGAGACCAGAGGCTGACACTGGGTGTCTTCTGCTGTTGCTCTCAAGCATTTTGTGAACCAGGCTATCTCACTGAACCTGGAGCCTAGGGGTTCAACTCAGCTGGTCTCCAAGCCTCTAACATCTTTCCAAAATACTAAATGTTTGGTTTTTAGTCAGGGTCCCATTATATAGAACTTGCTATGTAGCCCAAAATGGCCTTAAGCTTAAAGCAATCTACCTGCCTATGTCTCTTAAGTGCAGGAGCCTTTAAAGGTATGTGACAGCATATCTGGCAAAAACTAATATTTAACTGCTAAAAGTATCACTCTTTACTTTAAAAGATGACACAAGTATGCTTGGTTTAAAACAATAATATCCACCTGAGTGAATATTATTTCCATCACTGACAAGCATGGCCTCATATATTTTGTGAAAGAAAAAAAAAGGCTTACTTCCTCTTTAGACTACTTTGGTCTTTAAATGACTTGAGGTAGGCAGTGCAGTATAGCAATGATTAAAGGAAATAAAAAGGTGAAAACTACGCTGCTATAAATACTACCAATCACCCCTCATTTCTTCCCTAGAGTTATAAAAAGACAAACCAGAATACAGAAAGCCACTTAATGTGGAAGGCTTACATTATGTCACAATGTCAGACATAAACAACAAACCCAACACAATTTCATTGGGTCTCTGCCTACTAGGGGCTGGGGCACCTGTATATGCTAGGAAATCCACACGATCTTTGCTTTACAAATACTAGCCACTAGTTTCAGTAGCCACTAGATTAAGATCAGAGGGACTGATCGCCATCTCTCTTCTATTCTCAAATTAGAAACCTAGAAAGTACCAAAAAGTTAAAAAAAAAAAAAAGTCGCTCAGCCAACGAAGCTGTTGCCCAACTGCAAAGGTCCTGCCAACTGCAACAGACAGCCCCATCCTCTTGTTTAGCATGAAGTAAAATCTGCTTTCCATCTTTCGAACACCCCATCACCATATCAACCCACTTCCCGGCACCTAAGTTCAATTCAGCTCCAGGGTGTTATTAAAGTTAAAAACGAGGATGTGTGTAGACACCGCTACGGGGGTCAAAAGGAGAGACATGAGCGGGTTCCAGCGACAGTATACTCAAGCCAAGTTCCCGGGGCCACCGTACTCTAGGGACCTTAGCAACAAGCTCCGGCGGCTCCAGCCACGGGAAGCCGACGTGAGAGAGCCCCCACTCCGAGGCTCCGGCCTCTGGTGCCCGCTCCTACCGCCTCTCCCGCCGCCGGCCACCGGCGCTCGCCGCCGCCCTCTTGGGGCTTCCCTCCAGGGCTCTCCGCACCAAAACCCGGGGCTACAGCCACCGGCAAGTAGCGGTGATTCAGGAAACCAACTTCTAGTAGCACAGACATCCGGCGCCGCGCAGTGACGTCCCACGCGCGCCGCTAGCGCTAGCCCAATTATAGGAAGGCTGCAGCGACGTTCAAGAGGTTGCCTGGCAACTAGGGGGCGTTCCAAAGGCCACCGTCCATAAGGCGCACCTGTGGACGGTCTCAGGTGACAACAGAGCCCTGGGAAGACCTAAAAGGAAGTTTAAGTTTTAGTTTCCAGAGAAGAGACTCTGGCTCGCTCTAGTACTCCAGGCCTGCCTCTGTCCAGTCTATGTGATTAAATCATAGCTTCTCAGGAATATTTAATGTCCTCCAACATGCCTGCCTTAGGTCCTGACAGCCATGGGTTTCTTTTAGCTTCCTATCATGCTAATTCCTTTCCTGCCATATATTACCATTCCATATGCTCTTACATTCAGCTGCAGAACGCTCTAATTTTATAGTATATAATTATAACATAATTATAATTTTACAATAATCTTATAGCTATAAACTTATTATTTTGTCCTTCATAACTTTCATGACATTGGTGCTGGGGGGGGGTGTTTCTTTGCAATTCCATCAGCAATAAATTAGGTAATATCTGTTAAATGATCAAACTCTTTTGTACCTTTCTACTTCACTCTTCTCTAGAATTCTCTTTGTTAAGCCTAAAGTCTCACCTATTTCCTCAAGTGTGTGGCAGAAGTATCATGTTTTATTTTAGACCTCAGACCATGTATGATGCACAAAATTTTCCAGTTCTTTATTTTTAAAAATAACCACATATTATGTAAACCTCCCTTAACTCTGAATAAAACTTTTGCACTTTATGTTTTAGCTTTATAAAAAAAAAACCTTCTCAGGGCATCATTCAAAAATGATGAGTGCTTTCTGGGCCATTCTAGTTTGAGGAGCTTCTGAGAAATCCACGTAAGACTGACTAGAAAGCAACTAGATAGACCAGATGAGGTTTGGAAAGAGGTCTGAACAGAGGTGTGGATTTTAGGACCAAAAGCATGTGGGTGATGATAACCGGGAACAGGAGGTGAGGTGCAAGTGTTTCTCGAACCCTAGAGTGTATGAGAATCCCCTTCTCATCTTATTTTAGATTTAAGGTAATACTTTGTTTTATATAAGAAAATAAAGGGATGAGGTAGGGGTGCCATATATATCTACCAGTATGGAAAAAAAAAATCTGAAACCACAGGATAGACAGTGTAATTTCTTTTTTGCTGCTGCAGACCCACTCTGAAATTTTTAGTACTGTCTGCCTTGGGATGGTCATTGATATGAACCATATCAACTTGCTCTTTATTTCTGGCTTTTATATGGATTTAATTAGTGGAGAATATTTATAAATGTTTGGGGATTGTTGGAGAGTAAAATATTGATTTTTCTACTTTCTTAATTACTGTTCTGCTGTTGTGAAGAGACAACATGACCAAGGCATCTTTTACCAAAAAAAAAAAGCATCTAATTGGGGACTTGCTTACAGTTTCTGAGGTTTAGTCCGTTATCATCATTGAAGGTAGCACACCAGCATGCAAGACACTGGAGCAGAGTTGAGTGGTTCATCATGGATCTACATCTGGAGCAAGAAACACTGGGCCAGGTGCCTGGGAGATGGGGGCATTCTCATTCAATTTCATTTTGTAATTCTTTTTTTTTTTTTTTTTTTTTTGGTTTTTCAAGACAGGGTTTCTCTGTGTAGCCCTGGCTGCTCCCGAGTGCTGGGATTAAAGGCGTGCGCCACATTTTTTAATTCTTTTTGCTGCTACAGACTCACTCTGTCATTTTTAGTACTATTTGCCTTGGGAAGCTCATTGGTATGAACTTTATCAACTGGCTGTTTATTTCAGGCTTTTGTTTGGATTTAGCTAGTGAAGAATATTAATAAATATTTGAATATTGTAAGTGGATAATGCTAATAGATAGCTAAAAAGTATTAATAAGCATTCCACTCCCTAGCTACCATAGGCTTGTAGTCATATAATGCAAAAATGTATTCAGATCAACTTCAAAAGTCCCCATAGTCTATAAAATCTCAAGATTGTTTAAAAGGCTAAAGTTCAAAATCTCTTCTGAGACTCAAGGCAATCTCTTAACTGTGATCCCTCGTAAAATCGAAATTTAAAAAAAAAAAAAAAGTATGTGATCACATACTTCCCACATACATCAGATTACAAAGGGGAGGAAAGGAAGCATAGTGAGAAAAAAAAACTGGACCAAAAATGGACCAAAACAAGACAGAAAACCAGCAGGGCCAACGCCAAAACCTGATTCTCCATGTCTGATGTCAAAATGTTCTTCAGATCATTTCAGTTTTGTTGATTGACTACAACACACTTCTTTCTCTTGGCTGGTTTCCCCCTCCCCACCCTGTCCCCTGATTTGCAGCTCTATTTGGTAGGTATCCTATGAGTAGCATCTCCAAAGTCTTGGGGTTTCCAACACAATCCAGGCTTCACCTTTATGGCTAAATATAATGGCTTCTCTGGGCCTCCATGAAGGAACACCCTTGAAACATTCCTGGCCCCAGCGGCTTTCCTTGACTTGACTGTGGAGGGAAATTTCATGACATATTTCTTGTATCCTTGACACTAAAGCCAGAACCACATGGCTGAAGCTACCAAGTTCTACTGCTTGATGTGGCTAGAATATGGGAACTAAGGTAGTCTTATGTGGGGGTGGAGGAGAAGACAGAGAGAGGGAGAGAGAGAGGAGAGAGAGGGAAACAAGCATGTATATGTGGGCTTTTGAAAACTTCAAAGGCTAACCCCAATGAGATAAAGTCTTTCATGAGGCCATACCTCTTAATCCTTCTAATCCTATCAAAAAGTTCCACGCGCTAGTGACTAAGCTTTCAAATATATGAATGGGGGGAGGGTCATTCCTATTTAAGCCAACACATATATCTAGGGACATATAGGGCTGGCCATATTCCTATGCAAAAATCATAGCCATAGCCGCTTTTGACATAATATAATGTCTGTGTCTCCTTCATCAAAATGCTTATCTTCAAGGTGATGAGGAGAGGATGTGGGAGCATGGGGAGGTGATTTGCCTAGAGTTGTATAACTGTCACAGTTGGATTTATGCCTGTAAAAGAGAGTCCTGAGGAAGACTACTGACCTCTCCCTCCAACCCCTGTGTAAGGATGCTTTGAAATGGCACCATCTGTGGAACAGAAAGGAAGTCCTCACCAGACAGAATCCATTGGTTGTTGTCTTAATTTGAGACTTCTTAGCCTGATAATGAGGGGGAAAGTGAGAAATAAATATTACATTTATAAACTTTCCAGATTGTGGAACCTCTTTAGGAGCAGGCTGAACAGGCTGAGACACTTTCTGTATGTCCAATCCAGGCCTAAAACCTCAGAGACTACTTGTACTGGATAGCTGCACCATGTGGGCCTCCTACACCTTTAAAAATAAGATCTCTCCAAATTACACTATTTGAGTGTGTTGGTACTCATTATGACATTAAGAATTAGCTTATAGAAGTATGCCATGTTAAATACCCAAGATGATATTGTTTTGGTTCACTTGTGATTTACTGATTGGTTGAATTAATTATAAGTGAATTATCAGGCATTTTTAAAGAAAGCACCAGTGGTATCTGTTGTCGTGCGCCCACATGTCTCTGTCCAGCAGAGATGGTGGGAAGAAACAACACGGGGATGCCAAGGCGAGTTCAGAGCAGCTTGCCTTTGCAGCTTCTGCTTTATTCTGCTTCTCTCTCTCTCTCTCACAGGTTTCACACAACTGGAGCCGTTCACTCACACACATCAATCAGCCATTCACTCACTCATTCTGGTCTCTCTAATGCTGGTCTCTGGTCTCTTAACACTGGTCTCTCTAATGCTGGTCTCTCTAATTCTGGTCTCTCTAACTCTGGTCTCTCTAATCTTCTAAATCACTTCCCCCTGGGACTGCCCACAATTTATCCTCTTCCATTCACTCACGTCACCTCACACCGCCCAATCATAGATTCATACGTCCAAGGCAGCATGCAGGATTGGCTGATAAAATGGTATCATGAGATGTTGCACTAATCTCTCCAATGAGTTACACATGCTGCTTTTACTGCGTGTGATTGAGACTGGGATAAACAAGCGAAGTCACGGGGCTTGGCATAGAGCCAGGGCGCCATCTTTGGCCCATGTGGCCGCACCTGCTCTCCACAATCAGTGGCTTTGCCTTACTTATGGAAAAACAGCAGCAGCAGCAGCAGCAACAACAACAACAACAACAACAACAACAACAACAACAACAACAACAAAAACTCTCCTCTTCTATAAATTACAAACAAAACAATCATCTCTTCTGACTATTCCTTAGCTCCATCTTTGGGAGATCTGATCTAAGATAATATTCACTGTCTTTTTTCTGAAGCAGTTAGATATCATGAAAATAAGCTAATTAAACACAAACTTGTACATACAAAAAAAATTGAGCTATGGTAGTGGCCCCTCAAGTGATAGTAAGTGAAGTGAACAAAGCTAACTAAATATAGCCACAGTGTTCAAAAGAAGGAAAACTAACCCAAGAGACACAGAAACATTTACATTTCCACATAGCCACATCCTGAAAAGGTTATAAAAACAGATAGCATTATTTCATTGAATCTAATAATAGAATTTTATTATGGGCTAAAGTTTTATGTGGGGGTCATGAGTATGGAGAAAATGATAGAGTACAGAGAAGAAGCAAACAGAATTTAAGAGCTACAAGAAGGAAAAAAAGAAGGAAAGAGGGAGCTGTGTGATCTGTTGCTTCAAGGCCCTAATATGAAGAGCTATAATTTAAAATTGTGAATCAAATAAGCATCTTTCCTCCATATAGCTTTTGTTGAGGGATTTTATCACAGCAATAGGAAAGGAATAAAACTCAGCAAATTTCATGCATACAGAAACATTATTAACTGTAGATAACCAGAGTTATCGTATGTTAGATCTCAATGTGAAAAGTGCACGCTGCACAAGTATGAGAGCCGAGAGTCCAGATCATCAGAACAAAAGTAAAGCCAGATAGTGTAGCATCCTTCTGCATCTCCACGATTCCTATGGTTGGATGGTAGACAGATACTGGAGAATCCCCAAAGGAGAATGCCCAGGCAAGCTAGCCAGATATATGCAATGGTAGACAAGAGAAACTGTCTCAAACAAAATAGAAGGTGAGGAGAAATATGTTGCAGATTGGTTCTAATAATATTTAGGTTAACTCACCTTCCAAAATCACAGGATAATTCAAATATTTGCATGTGAAACACTGCTGGTCCCTGCCCTGAGCTTGTACTATTTGGTAAATAAAGTTGTTGGCAACTAATAGCTGGGTAGAGAGACAGTGGCGGGACTTTAGATTTCTGGGCAAGGAACTATGCATAGAAGGAGGTTTTAAAATCACCATGCCAGGAAAGGAATAGGATGAAAGCTGCAGAAAACACAGAACCAGCTATGTAAGAATCAGGGAAGTGTGGCCCCAGGGGCCATTCCCCCAACTGGATTTGGGGTAGCAGAGATGAAATATAAACTTTAGTAAGAAATAATTCAGGAATATCAGCAGAGAGATTTGGTAATGCCCAGACATGGAGCTGTTTAGGGAATATTAAAAATAAGGTTCCATGTGTGTGCCTTTCATTCTTAAATCCAAAAGTAAGAAATAATTCAGGAATATCAGCAGGGAGATTTGGTAATACCCAGCCATCGAGCTGTTTAGGGAATATTAAAAATAAGGTTCCATGTGTGTGTCTTTCATTCTTAAATCCAAAACATTTGGGTGGGCATAGAGGAGGCATGCACACCTGCCCGAGAGTTTAAAGCAGATTAACAATTTACTGCTACACAAATATGCAAAGCTGTTTCCTGACTTTTGCATAGGTACCACTGCAGAAACATGCACACATACACAAATATAAAAATAAAACTGAATTTAGATAATAGGAATCCATGTAAAAGATAACAAATTCTTCAGTGGGAATTCAGTAAATTCTATAAATATATCTTCTTGTTCAAGCAAACACTACAGAAGGCACAGAAATTTTTTGTCATTCCATTTTAACACATACTACATATTCAAAGCAAATACATGACCATACAGTTAACAAGTTTTGGATTAACTAATTAATTTCTATGAGAAGAAAAATAAAAAGCGTTGTTCACTTAACCAGGCAACTGGCTCTGAAGGTTGCTTGAGCTGAAGGCAGTTTATGTTGTTCCTGAAACAACTTGAATGATAATATCCTAGAACTGTGTTGTGTTGGCTTAGCTTTTGACTGCAACAAATACCTGTGCTTAAGGGGTAATAGAGCATACTTTTATCCTGCAGTTCCAGAGGTCTGACCTGAATCTGATATAAAGCTATAATAAAGATCACTATACGACTATCTTTCTGGGAACTCCAAAAGGTTTATTCAGATTGTGAAGATTAAGTTTGGCATGATTGACAATATGAGGCCCGTCTCCTCTTACTTGATATAAGCTGATGGCATTTGCCAAATTGTAGAAACGATTTAACTCTTACTTTGCTTCTAATGACTCATGTATTGACATTAGTTACAATTATTAGTCTAGTGCTTTTCCCCTATAAAAAGGTATGTAACCTAAGGTTGCATAACTGGTAAAGGAAAGATACTCCGTTTTCTCAGTTTGCGATACTGCCTGCATGTTGGTTGAGCTGTAAAGGATGACTGTAGTTGTGTCATGTTTTGAGGAATTAGATGATGGTGGCAGCTCACACAAAAGGGAGAAATCAGACCAGCTTCTGCCTTAATCATAGCAGCTAGCCCCACGATCTCCAAAGAATGAACAACTCTACATTTCCGAACCTAATCAAATAAGGAGGAGATATTAAAGTAAGAGCCAAAATATGGAGTAACTACAGTAATTAAGGCTTGGTGATCACAAGTTCAGACAGGCTGTTGGGAAAGGAGCAGGGGATCCACTAATTATCTTTGGCTAAGCCAATATTACTCATTGTCAATATTACTATGGTAAAGATCACACTTCTCACATTGAAAGTTGGTAGGACTTAATTATATCCAAGGATAGTCTAGAATGTTTCCAATTTCAAAATCCTTAACCCTTAATGGATCTTCCAGTTCCTTTTTGCAGCCTGGAGCAAGGTCACTCTGTAGGTAAAAGGTCTTGAGGCTAAGCCTGAGATCCTTCAGCCAATCCCCAGGACATACATAATGTATGCCGAGAAAGAATTCACACCCAGAGTGGTCTTCTGACTTTTGTACTGTTGTATACAAAAGCACAAGAGAGAGAGAGAGACAGAGACAGAGAGAGACAGAGAAACAGAGAGAGAGAGAGAGACACCCACAAAAAGAGAGGCACAAAGGACCAAGTTTCCTAATAGAGTTCACTTCAGATTTTCATCTTTGAATAAACAATGTATGATCTAAAATTCATGATAGCAGTGCTTAAGTGGAGTTTATTGAAAATGAAAAAAGTTCTATTGGCTTTTAAAGAGTATTATTCTTTCTAGCTAAGAAACTAACATAAGTGCTCAGAGCATACCACAATGAATTACAGAATGCTATTATTGGCAAAGCTCTAACAAAAAAATAGTATGTCACAAATAACTACAACTCGATGGGAAGAGCACTCCAATGGAAGCATACAAAAATGTTATGAGTATCATTATACTTCTGGGTAATGTGAAGAGCTGTAATACGGTGTCTTTTGAATTTAGACATGAATGGTAAGTAGGTGTTTTCAGGATAAAAAGAATCTGAAGAGTTCAACTGCAGAATGGAAGATGGCTACTGTACTGGCTAGTTTTGTGTGTCAACTTGACACAAGCTGGAGTTATCACAGAGAAAGGAGCTTCAGTTGGGGAAATGCCTCTATGAGACCCAGCTGTGGGGCATTTTCTCAATTAGTAATCAAGGGGGGAGATCCCCTTGTGGGTGGTGCCAACTCTGGGCTGGTAGTCTTGGGTTCTATAAGAGACCAGGCTGAGCAAGCCAGGGGTATCAAGCAAGCCAATAAAGAACATCCCTCCATGGTTTCTGCACCACCTTCTGCTTCCTGACCGGCTTGAGTTCCAGTCCTGACTTCCTTGGTGATGAACAGCAGTATTGAAGTGTAAGCAGAATAAACCCTTTCTTCCCCAAATGCTTCTTGGTCATAATGTTTGTGCAGAAATAGAAACCCTGACTAAGGCAGCTGCCTAACCTTGAGCCTCTAAAAACACCACCAAACTCATAGTGCATTAATGCATTGCTCCTCCAGAAGAAAGAAGAGCAGGGGAAGAGGCAGCAGCAATTACAGACTTTTCAGATTTGTATTAGAACCTTGATGACTGGCCTAGAACTCAGGAATGAATCCCAAAACACAGAGAAGCAGGCTGTGAGAGTTCATATTCATCTTCATCATGACAGAATAGATAATCGCCATGACAACATATATTGGCAGAATCTAGAAGGGTGTTTCTGGAAAGGTTTCCTGAATGAAGGTAGGATTATTCCCAAGCTAGGGTCATGATCTGAATAAAACGGCCAAAGTGAGTTGAGCTCTGGCATTCATCTGTCTTTCTGTTTCCTGACTGTGGATGAAATTTGACCATGTGACATATGCTCATACCACCATATCCTTCCTGAGGCAAAATATACCGTTCCTTTATTATGTTACTTTGGGCAGGTATTTTGTCAAAACTAATTAATAGAAGTGATAAGAAGTATGCATATCCTGCACTTGAAGACACAAAGTGGCCATTCTCCAGAGGGCTCAGAGCCAACAGCAGCAGATCATACAAGGAGACTAAGGCAAAATCTCTTGACAAAGTTGGAGATACAGACATTTGGCCTCCTTTTCTGAAATGATATGTGGCTGGGATTCCCTGATGCTCTGGAAGATGTCTAAAGGATTAGTCTCTTCTAAATGTATACTAGAGGTTATGTGACACTAGGCACAGTTGAGAGTGTGGCTGCCATCTGGAGAGGAGAGGAGGGGAATCTGAGACCACTAGTCCGCATGCCTTGTCTCCTTCTCTGACAGCAACAGCCAGGCCAATTGCCCCCACATAGAAGCCCCAGCAACTCTTTACATGAAAACTGATTTTAAAAACTGTCAGGAATTAATGTTACAGTGAAAGGTAAAGCTGAGAAGGCTTCCTATGCATTCAGTTTTGTTTTTCTGCATTGGTAACAAACCGGAAAGCATTGCTCCTTGTTTGTCTCTGGCTGTGGTCCTGGGCCATATAAGCAGAGAATGGTAGGTGAGCAGGAGCATGCATCCATCCCTTGCTGCTTCTTGAGTGTGAAAGTAATGTGTGGTGATCAGCGGTCTCAATCTTCTGCCACTTTGACATTCAACAATAATGGGCGGTGTCCTTTAATCACGAAACAGAATAAACTCTTCCTTAAGCTGCTATAGTCAGGATATTTTATCACAGCAAGACCATGACAGTGTGCATCTTCAAAAGACTTTCTTGGTATTTTCAAGAGTTTTTTTTGGAAGAAATGTTCTAAAATTCAGATTTTACTTTATGGCATTAAGATTTGAAAACCCAGTTAACTAAGACAAACAATAAATAACTTCAATATTCCATCCATTATTCTTGAATATTATACAGATATTATGAAAACTGGATGAGAGATGATTATTACAATCTTGAATTATGCTAGACCTATCTTTAGAGAGAAAATAGAGATAAAGAGCAATGTATATGCTTTATGGGTAAATTAAAGAAAATGAAACTATGGTCTACTGTGGCATGTATGTGTATGTGTGTGTGGTGTAGAGGTATAAAGACATTTCAATACTTATAACCAACTTCCTACCTATGTGTCTACCTATCTTTCTACCAATTTCCATCTGCCTATGCGTATATATAATACTCTGTGTAAACAGTGAAATATATAGCCATATAATATATGTATATATGAATATATATATATATATATATATATATATATATATATATATAAAATCATTACCAAAAGTGTGTTATGGTGTGGTTAAAGAAATAAATATCCAAAGGAAGTCTTGAAAATACTTCTAACTTAAGGAACTCTGTCATAAGTGAGGACAGTCGAGTACATTGTATGTGAAGAAATAGAATAAGTACTTGGAATCTTCTCAATTTAATTATATGTGTTTTTAAAGACAACTATTCAGGGGGGAATAAGTGAAACATATAACTCAGATACTAGCCAATTATGTTAAAAGTAATACTTATCTTGGAACCTTTTAACCTTGAGTGTTTGAAAACGTTCTCTGTACAATAAACCCACTACTTTAAAGCAGAGAAAAATGTATCCCAGAAATTACGAAACAACTAATTCATGGTGAACAATAGAATTGATGTTAAAGATCAAAACAGCAAATGGGTGTGTGCAGGGAACTGTAATTAGAAAGAGGTATGAATACCAAACCTAGATTTTTTGGGGGGGGGGAGGGGCTTGGAGTTACATGAATAAAACATCATGAAACCCAGTGCATATGAAGTGCAGTATAAACTGTATGATCTAAGTAGTCTAAAAAGAGTGTAATGTTTTAATTATATATCTATATCTATATATCAGATAGAAGCCTGACAAAAATTAACTAGTGGCATAAAACGACAAAGACTGTTGGTCCCCAGAATTCTGTGGCTTAGGATTTGGGTTGGGCTTAGTGATGCTATTCTTGTCCACAGGACATCAGCTGAACGTTTTCACATGGCTGCATTAGGTTCAAAGCTGGTTGCCTGAGTGCTGTTTTATGTGTCACATCACATGCAGGGTCTGGGACTCCTCACAGCATGGTGCTCTTGGGATCCTAAATCCTCTGACATGGTGACTGGCTTCCAAGAAAAAAAAATTCACAAAGGATATCCATCAATGTCTTAAATCTCTTAACAACCCCCTTGTTTTTTTCCTAGACTGGACAAAGTGAATCATATCCCAAGTTCAGAATCACAAATGCAAGACTATTAGAGCATTATCATTTGATACAAAACACGTAACATAAATAATCTTTATTTATGAAACAGAAGTTGTAAACTGTGAGTGTGTCTTTATGTTGACTATTAAGAAGCCAGGTATTCATACAAGGATAATTGTATCTGCACTGGATATTTCAGTTCAGGAACAGAAAGATTCTGCTCTGTAGGTCAAATCTGTCCACTTGCTTATCTATAGCCCACAAACTAATTATGGTCCTAACCTATGTAGATGCTTAATAAGATATCAAGTAGAAAGATGTATGTGAAATTACAAATTCCAATTTCAGTGCTCATTAAATTCTTCAAAATATAATGTTGAATATGTATTATGCACGTTAAGATATGGAGTAATAAAAGTATTATGAAAACCAAAGTGGTCAAGTTTGCATTTTTTGTAGCCCCCTCTGTTGGAAGTAATGTTCAGTTGCCTAGGCTACAGCCCCCAGTTAGTCAGTCAAATACTAACTCTGCTGTTTCTATTAAGGTGTTTTGTTTGTTTGCTCGCTTTATGAATAAAAAAGAATTTCTAAGAACAGAGACTCTAGCTGCATATGTAGCAGAGGATGGCCTTCTACCTATTCTCTGGTCAGTCAGACATGGGAGGGCTGCTATCTACCCTTTCCACTCATCCTTGGGTGGGCATTCCTCTATCCCACTCTTCAGGGGGTGGCCCAGGGGCAGCCCTGCCTGGGGACCCCAGAGCTACCTTGATAAAGCCCCAGGGTTATAGGAGAGAGGATGAGGGAAGAGGTTCTGAACACTGACCAGAGTGCACAGCGGATCTTGATGGAGCAGAGACTCTCTATGGTTTAAAAGCTTTATTATAGAAATGCAGGAAGAAAGAGAAAAGGGAGAGGGAGAAGGAGAGAGAGAGGGAGAGGGAGAGAGAGAGGGAGAGGGAGAGGGAGAGAGAGAGAGAAAGCTAGAGAAAAGGAGAGTAAGAGGGAGAGAGGAGAGGAGAGGATAAAGAGAAAGGAGAGAGGAGAGAAGACAGAGAGGAGAGAGAGGGGTAAGATGGAGACAAGAGAGTAAGCAGTAAGAGAGCGAGGTGGGGCTGAACACTCCTTTTTATGGTCTTCACTGTTGCTAGGAAACTGGGGAGGAATTTAACCTGGAGGTCAGAAGCTTGGGCGATTGTCTACAAGACTAATGACCATGCTTCTCTTGTGGGGACTGTGGGGGTCAGGGGTAACTTAGGCAGGGGCCAGAGTTCCAGGAGCATAAGGGAACGCCTATCATGTCATGAAAGTGAATTATGACCATCGGGATTCAGACCTCAGCTCAACTGGAGACCAGCCTGCAATTCCCCACAGTTCATCAATGGAAGGAGAAACCCTTAGTCCTGTGAAAGCTCTATGCCCCAGTATAGGGGAATGCCTGGGCCAGGAAGCAGGAGTGGGTGGGTTGAGGAGCAGGGGAGGGGGGACAGGATAGGGAATTTTCAGAGGGGAAAATAGAAAAGGGGATAACATTTAATGTAAATAAAGAACATATCTAACTTTTAAAAAAAGAACACTTCTGGCTATTATAAATAAGGCTGCTATGAACATAGTGGAGGACGTGTCCTTATTACCAGTTGGAACATCTTCTGGATATATGCCCAGGAGAGGTATTGCAGAATCCTTTGGTAGTACTATGTCCAATTTTCTGAGGAACCGCCAGACTGATTTCCAGAGTGGCTGTACAAGCTTGCAGTCCCACCAACAATGGAGTAGTGTTCCTCTTTCTCCACATCCATGCCAGCATCTGCTGTCACCTGAATTTTTTATCTTACCCATTCTGACTGGTGTGAGGTGGAATGTCAGGGTTGTTTTGATTTGCATTTCCCTGATGATTAAGGATGTTGAACACTTTTTCAGGTGCTTCTCAGCCATTCGGTATTCCTCAGTTGAGAATTCTTTGTTTACCTCAGTGCCCCATTTTTAAATTTGATTTTCTAGTGTTCACCTTCTTGAGTTCTTTGGTGTCCTTCAACAGAGGAATGGATACAGAAATTATGGTACATTTACACAATGGAGTACTACTCAGCTGTTAAAAACAATGAATTCATGAAATTCCTAGACAAATGGATGGTTCTGGAGGGCATACTCCTGAGTGAGGTAACCCAATCACAAAAGAACTCACATAACATGTACTCACTGATAAGTGGATATTAGCCCAGAAACCTAGATTACCCAAGATACAATTTGCTAAACACATGAAATTCAAGAAGAATGAAGATCGAAGTGTGGACGCTTCACCCCTTCTTAGAATTAGGAACAAAGCACACATTGAATGAGTTACAGAGATCAAGTGTGGAGCTGAAACAAAAGGATGGACCAACCAGTGAAGGCTGCAGCCGGGGATCCATCTCATAATCAGCCACCTAATGCAGACACTATTGTATATGCCAGCAAGATATTGCTGAAAGGGCCCTGATATAGATGTCTCGAGTGAGGCTATACTAGTTCCTGGCAAACACAGAAGTAGATGTTCACAGTCAGCTATTAGATGGAACACAGGGTTCCCAAGGGAGTAGCTAGAGAAAGTACCCACAGAGCTGAAGGGGTCTCCAACCCTATAGGTGGAAGAACAATATGAACTAACTAGTACCCCCAGAGCTCATGTCTCTAGCTGCATATATAGCAAAAGATGGCCTAGTTGGCCATCATTGGGAAGAGAGGCCCCTTGGTCATACAGACTTTATATGCCCCAGTACAGGGGAATGCCAGGGCCAAGATGTGGGAGTGGGTGGGTAGGGGAGCAGGGTGGGAGATGGGGGAGGGTTTACGGGACTTTTGGGATAACATTTGAAATGTAAATGAAGAAAATATCTAATAAAAAAACACAGAGAGAAGATTTGCTCTACTCAGATTTTTTACAATTATTAAAATTAGTCTACTTTAAGATTTTCCTCAAAATGTATATTGGACATAAGTCAGTTAGTTTTAAAGCCCTGGAAAATAACATTTTTTTTTCTGAAGAAGTTTTGTCTCAAAACTACAGTATCAAGTCTTACCTCAGTTTCCAGATACTCAGCCGACTACAGACTTCAGCGCTCTCAAACTACAATACTCGTAACCAGTTTCATGAAATCTCTCCTTTCCTTGTCCATTCCTTTCCTTCTCTCTCTCTCTCTCTCTCTCTCTCTCTCTCTCTCTCTCTCTCTCCACCCTGTCTCTCAGTCTCTCTTTCTGTCTCTCTGTCTCTGTCTCTCCGTCTCTGTCTCTCTCGATCACTGAATCTTTGTACAGATTTTTCAGTGACAAGAATGGTAGAGATGTTCTAGAATTGAATGATAAGGAAGACAGTTTTGGACTGATTGTTTGAATTGAGTCTAATCTAATTAAAGTCACTTATATTTCTATTTTATGTAAGAAAACCCCAGTAGTTTGATGTGGCAAGAGAAATTTATATAATGCCAAAGTTGGTTGATCATAGTAAAACACAGTTAGCTCTCATTTTTCATAGATGTATGTGAACACTGAATTGATCATTGTGAAACATGGGCTTACAGAGCAGATACACCTATTCCCACACAATATATCGATATCTCATACAGATTGCACAACACCTGACAAATACTATCTTTTAATCTTATAAATGAGAATTAGTGGCTTGTCCTGCTAATGTTGTGGCAGGCTTTTGATCACACTGTGAACCCTGAAGATTTTTTTTTTTTTTATAAAAACCTGTTTCTAATTGTGGTGTGGTTCAGTCCTAGCACACACTTTTAATCCAAGAGCTTTCTGTTTATTGTAAATAGGATTAAATAAAGTCAACCATAGGTCAAAAGTCAGAGCAAGCAACCAGTTAACAGGACGTGAATATAAGAAAAAAATATAGAGAGTAAGAGGGAGAATGGACAGAGAGACACACAGGAAGTAGAAAGGAGGGACATTCCGTTTGAGGGGTTTCTGAGGTGTGTAAGAAAGGAGAACTGCCTTTGGGGGCATTCTGTGAAGGAGGTTCAGCTGGGTGCTTTCTCTGCCTCTCTTGAGGTAACAAGCATTCATCCCAGTATCTGGCTCCCAAGCCTTCATTGATAAAATTGAATGACTGAGATTTTTGTTAAAAACAGTACTATGGACTAGAATTGGGTTTCAAATACTACCCAACTGGCCACAGAAATACAGTGTTTGGTTCTATGCTGCAGTGCTCCTTCCCATTGTGGTCGTCTGATCATGTCAAACATCCAAAATCAGGTGGCAGAATGTCACCTTGTTCGATCCAACTGGGAATGGCTCTGTCAGACAATTCAAAATTTCTGCTGGTCTATGCAAGTCAGTGAATGATTACAAAAGTGCTGTGACTGTTGCTTCTGAAGTTAAAAGACAATTGAGTGAATAGATGAATCGGCAAGCACAGAATCTGTGAATAATGAATATTGACTTTATTATAAAAGGCGAAGTTCTGTGAACATGTATTTGATACCTTAAAACGCTGCAGCCAAGCTAATGAATCTAATGAGATCAGCTAGTTGCTCCTGACTGCCCTAGAGAAAGGGAGAAAATAAGGAGTCAGCTCTATATTAAATTTACCAACTCAAGTTCCACATAAATAATCTGAAATTCTGTCTTTAAAAAAAAAGAAGTTCTTACATTTGAAATGTAAATAGATAAAATATCCAATAAAAAAGAAAGAAAAAAGAAGTTCTTATTTTGTGTATCTTCAGAGCTAGTATTTATAAAAACCCAAGTCATGGGTTTATGAACACAGTGCTTCCCAGTATGTTAAAAACACCTCTTCTGAGGTGAAATATAAGTTGTTGCAGCTTTCCTCAGCTTCACCAAAAGCTGGGAGGTGCAACACTTGGGGATTTCTTTCAATTTGCATGGCTTCACATTTGTGCTGGCTAGCTTTTTTTTTTTTTCCTTCAACTTTATACAAACTACAGTCCTCTTAGAGGAGGGAACTTTAACTGAGAAAATACCTCTATAAGATAGGGCTGTACAGACCTCCTAGAGCTCCCAAAGAATGGACCACCACCAAAGACTACACATCGAAGGGACCCATGGTGTTGGTCTAATATGTGGCAGAGGATGGCCTTGTTGGACATTAGTGAGAGGAAACACCCTTGGGTCTGAGGGTGTTTGATGCCCCAGTGTAGGGGAATGCCAGGGCAGGAAGATAGGAGTGGGTGCATTCTCATAGAGGCAAGGGATGGGGGATGGGATAGGGGGTTCCAAAGGGGAGACCTGGCAAGGGGAAAAGATTTGAAATGAAAATAAGGAAAATAATTTTTAAAAAGAGTCTTAAAAAAAAAGATTGAGTTTATATATATAAGCAAACCTTGTAGGGATTTTCTTAATAATTTCTTAAGTGATGTTGGAAAGCCCAGTCCATTATGGATACCATCACCTCTGGGCTGGTGGGCCTGGGTACTGTAAGAAAGGATGCTGGGCAGGGTGGTGGTGGCACATGCCTTTAATCCCAGGACTTGGGAGGCAGAGGCAGGCAGATTTCTGTGTTTGAGGACAGCCTGGTCTACAGAGTGAGTTCCAGGACAGCCAGGAATATACAGAGAAACCTTGTCTTGAAAAAAAAAAAAAGAAAGAAGGAAAGAAAGAAAGAAAGAAAGAAAGAAAGAAAGAAAAGAAAAGAAAAGAAAAACAAAAAAGAAAAGAAAAAAGAAAGGATGCTGAGCAAACCAGTAAAGAGCACTTCTCTATGGTTTCTGCATCACCTCCTATCTCAAGGTCCTGACCTTAAATTTGCAAAATTGACTGTAAAAACAGGCCTTAACAGATACAAAAATATTGAAATTGTCCCATGCATCCTAACAGATCACCTTGGGCTAAGGCTGATCTTCAATAACAGCAGAAATAATAGAAAGCCAACATTCACATGGAAACTGAACAACACTCTACTCAATGATAACTTGGTCAAGGAAGAAATAAAGAAAGAAATTAAAGACTTTTTAGAGTTTAATGAAAATGAAGCCACAACATACCCAAACTTATGGGACACATTGAAAGCAGTCCTAAGAGGAAAACTCATAGCCCTGAGTGCATCCAAAAAGAAACTAGAGAGAGCATATACTAACAGTCTGACAGAACACCTGGAAACCCTAGAACGAAAGGAAGCAAATTCACCCAAGAGGAGTAGATGCCAGGAAATAATCAAACTCAGGGGTGAAATCAACCAAGTGGAAACAAAAAGAACTATTCAAAGAATCAACCAAACCAGGAGCTGGTTCTTTGAGAAAATCAACAAGATAGATAAACCCTTAGCCAGACTAACTAGAGGGACAGTATCCGAATTCAAAATCAGAAATGAAAAAGGAGACAACAGAACCTGAGGAAATCCAAAACATCATCAGATCCTACTACAAAAGCCTATACTCAACAAAACTGGAAAACCTGGAAGAAATGGTCAATTTCCTAGAGAGATACCAGGTACCAAAGTTAAATCGGGATCAGATTAACAATCTTAACAGTCCCATTTCCACTAAAGAAATAGAAGCAGTCATTAATAGTCTCCCAACCAAAAAAGCCAGGACCAGATGGGTTTAGTGCAGAGTTCTATCAGACCTTCAAAGAAGACCTAATTCCAACTCTCCTCAAACTATTCCACAAAATAGAAACAGAAGGTACTCTACCCAATTCGTTCTATGAAGCCACAATTACTCTGATACCTAAACCACACAGAGATCCAACAAAGAAAGAGAACTTTAGACCAATATCCCTTATGAATATTGAGGCAAAAATACTCAATAAAATCCTCGCAAACCAAATCCAAGAACACATCAAAACAATCATCCATCATGACCAAGTAGTCTTCATCCCAGGGATGCAGGGTTGGTTTAATGTACGGAAATCCATCAATGTAATCCACTATATAAACAAACTCAAAGACAAAAATCACATGATCATCTCCTTAGATGCTGAGAAAGCATTTGACAAAAATCCAGCACCCATTCATGTTAAAAGTCATGGAAAAATCTGGGATTCAAGGCCCATACCTAAACATAATAAAAGCAATATATAGCAAACCAGTAGCCAACATCAAAGTAAATGGAGAGAAACTGGAAGCAATCCCACTAAAATCAAGGACTAGACAAGGCTGCCCACTTTCTCCCTACCTATTCAATATAGTAGTTGAAGTCCTAGCCAGAGCAATTCGACAACAAAAGGAGATCAAGGGGATACAAATTGAAAAGGAAGAAGTCAAAATATCACTATTTGCAGATGATATGATAGTATATATAAGTGACCCTAAAGATTCTACCAGAGAAACTCCTAAAACTGATAAACAGCTTCAGCGCAGTAGCTGGATACTAAATTAACTCAAGCAAATCAGTGGCCTTTCTCTACACAAAAGATAAACAGCATGAGAAAGAAATTAGGGAAACAACACCCTTCACAATAGTCACAAATAATATAAAATACCTTGGTGTGACTTTAACGAAGGAAGTGAAAGATCTGTATGACAAGAACTTTAAGTCTCTGAAGAAAGAAATTGAAGAAGATCTCAGAAGATAGAAAGATCTCCCATGCTCATGGATTGGCAGGATTAATATAGTCAAAATGGCTATCTTGCCGAAAGCAATCTACAGATTCAATGCAATCCCCATCAAAATTCCAACTCAATTCTTCACTGAGATAGAAAGGGCAATTTGCAAATTCATCTGGAATAATAAAAAACCTAGGATAGCAAAAACTATCGAACCTCTGGTGGAATCACCATGCCTGACCTCAAGCTGTACTATAGAGCAATTGTGATAAAAACGGCAATGCCTTTTTTATGGTTGGGATATGTGATTCTAGCTCCCTTACCCAAGGGTTGTTAACTTGTTTGTTTTTCCTGAGTCCCAGGGCATAAGCAGGCTCTGTTGCACTGGGCTGTATTGCTTCGGCTGTACAATACAGCCAATCCAATGATTTCTGAAGGCTGTCCGCAACTGGTTAGAGCCCTGGTTTTATACAAATGCACGATGAACAGGTTTCCAAACCTTCTTTCTTTTTCCAAATCCTTCTTGGTTTTCCTCTGTGTACTTTTTGATGTGATGATGATTTCTCTGGTTCAATGTCACTGAACTTCTTGCATTCAGATATTTGGGTCAGACATTATTCTGGATGTTTCTAGGAGGATGCTTCAGCGAAGTTTATTATCAAGAGGTGCAGGAAAAAAATGTAGCCCTCTTATTGTGGGTGGGACCTTGCACAATTCACTGAAATGCTTAAAGGAAGAGAAAAATGATTTTTGATAGAGCAAGAGGGACTTCTGAGGCTGAGAGTCACATTCTGGATGCAGAGACATAGTCTTCATTAATAGTTCTTCCTTGGGCTCTCTGTCTCTGTCTCTGTCTCTGTCTCTGTCTCTGTCTGTCTGTCTGTCTCTCTCTCTCTCTCTCTCTCTGTTTTCTGTCTTTCTCTCTGTCTCTGTCTGTCTCTCTGTCTGTCTCTCTGTCTGTCTCTCTGTCTGCCCCCTCTTTTCCCTCTCATTTAACTCCCCCCTCTCTACCCCTCCCTTCTCCCCTCCCCTTTTTACTGTTTCTGAGACAAGGGACTTAACTACATTGCCTAGTTTAACCTTGATGACCTTGGCTCAAGTCAGCCTTAGGCCTTCACTTCCTAAGTAGATGAGACACAACTGTGGAATCCACGCATCACACTGACACATGGTGGGGCCTGTGGCAGGCAGCACCAACGTCCTATGAAAAAAGTTTCTCTGTGATTCTATCCTCCGCCATTGTTTTACAGTTTTTAAGTAATTAAAAAAAAATATTTTATGTGCATGAATGGATACTCTGCCTGCATAAGTGAGGGTGTCTGGTTCCCTGAAACTGGAGTTGTATACAGTTGTGAGCTTCCATGTGGGTGCTGCAAGTGGAACCTGGGTCCTCTGGAAGAGCAGCCAGAGTTCTTAACCACTGAGCCATTTCCCCCCACACCCGCCCACCCCATACTCCACCTTTTAATGCCAGACAATCTGCAACACTTCTTCCTACTTGGAGGTGGGGACAGACTTTAATCTTTGACCCTTATGAGAATCTAAAGAGGCCAGTGCTAGGAATAAGTTAAGCCACTTAAAGAAGACAGAATTAAGGTAAATGATGAAGTTTGCTCTATCACTGTTGTGTATATATTTGCTATGTACAGTGAATAAAGTTAGTTTCAACCTATTGTCTTCACTAAAATGATAGCCCAGCACTTTGAAAAGAAAGCCATTCTTGTTTTTATCATTTTGTTCTATGTGGATAATTTCACTTGACACTATTGAGAGATGACTGAATAGTACACTTGAAATAAATTTAGTTATAATTGATTTAATCCCGTGTTATTATTTTGTTTGAGGTTTCCCAAGAATTAAGACTTCAAAAATGGATAGATAAAACACAGAGAGACCTGTATTTCTCCTGTTGGTCAAAAAGGAAAGAGATGATTCAACCCCTTAGTCAAATTTTCCAATGGCCACTAGATGGCACTAAATAACTAGTTCTCATACTTCAGCCTGCAGCATTCCTGCCTTAACTGGTTTCCATTGTCAGCTGGCAAATTGCAAAAAAGAAAAATATAAAAGCTATTTGCAGGAGATTTTGAACAAGATAGAGGTTTCATTAGCGGGGAACAGAACACATTTTGTAATTCAATTGCTAGCAAAATGGTCGTCTTTATTGTTATATATTTGTACAGTTTAAAAGCAGGAAATAGGATCAGCACAGAAACACATAGGAAAATGTGGTAAGGCTAAATGCAGTAGGCACTAGCTAGGAATGTTTATCTTGACCAAAGAGGGAGGGCAGGCAAATGAGTAGGAGATAAAATGTCTGCTGAGACGTTTTGAAAGATACTTTTAACCTCGTATAATAGACTGCTTGTTCTTATATCATACCTGGGCCCAAGAATAGCAGTAGGGCTTAGATTCCAGGAAAAGTGCTTTCTGCTTTAGATTTCTTTTCTTTTCTTTTTTTTTTAAACTGAAGTTAAAGAGGTGTGTTCCACTAAGAACGTTTGTTTCAAGACCCAGCACTTGATCACTAGTTGGCACTGTGGGCTACATTAAATATTAGACTCTTGAACACTCAGTTTCTGTTTGTCATAGTCTTTCAGTGTTGCAAGCTAGAGCAATACGGGCAGTCACTTGATCTGTGAATAGCAGCATGTTATTGTTTTTTAAATGTTTAGAGGCAGAATTCTGACATCAAAATACATCAGGTAGAATCTTCGGTCAAAGTGTCCAAAGAATCAGTGTAGGCCTTATCTTCTAAAGCCCTACTTAGAAGAGTGTTAAAGCCCACACATACTGAGCAAGGTATTCCTAGACACTGAAAACTTGTTCAAACCAAAGAAGGATTTATTAGTATCGAATCAAGTGTTTTTCCAAAGCAAAAAGTGCTAACTAGTGATTCAAATTTAAGAGCATCAAAAAATAAATAAATAAATAAATAAATAAATAAATAAATAAATAAAATTTATCTATGCTTTTGTAGTTAAGTTACAAAAATCATTATCAATCAAAGTGAGCATAATGGCCCTGGTCCAGTCAGCCCCTATTCAGTCACTTGAAGCCTCCTTGTGCCCTGATAATCCAGGGAGTTCGAATTCAGGCTTTAGGAGATGCCAGTGGTTCACAGCATTTTGAGCAATAGAATTTTTATTTCACAACTTTCACCTATCCAAGGGATTCGACCCAGAGCCCCAGAGATCTCAGCACAGACCGCAGGAGCTACCCACTCCAGGACCCATTCTTCTTTTTAAGTAAATACCTCCCAGTCTTCTTTGCCTTTGGAGTGATGGCCTGCTCTCCCCTCCCGGAGATAACTCTAGGGGAAAATAAGGCTGCAGTGTGAGCATGATGGCTGTCACTCCTCAGCACCATTCTCCCTCCAGGTAGTAATGAGGAAGGCATTTTACAGGACATTTAGTGGTGGCGCCTGGGGAGTCTGAAAGGGTTAATTTCTCTCTTTAGACAGTTCTTCTCTTCTCGGACCCACTTCTAGGAGGAAACCTGCTTTATTCAGGAAAAGATGAAGTTGAGGGCTGTAGCCAGGAGGTGAGGAAAAGGTGCACGGCTAACGCTGTTCAAAGCAGAAAAGAATAAGATTCCAAAGCCCCCAATAAATCAAAGATAAAGCTTTTTAAACATAGTGATATGTGGCAGATGGCACATAGAAGAATCAATATTCCGAGTCCTTTAGGAAGAGTACTTAATTCATTCAATGCTCGTGTAGCATCTGATACAGAGATTTGTACACAGTTAGCATCTACAAAGTATTTGTTGAACTTTAGTGAGTTGGGCACAAACATACACACACACACACACACACACACACACACACACACACACACAGGAAATCAGATACACACATATTGAGACAGTTGCTCACACTCCCTTTTAGTCAGATGACAGCTATCCTTGCTTAATTTACAGGCCAGTTTTGTTCATTTCTTATCTCAACCGTTTAACCTTGAGTTTGGATTAAATAAGTCAATAATGATACTTATGGATAAGTATTTTTGATGGTGTAAGGAAAATGACAGGCTACTTACTTCTGCTTCAGAGGACCTTTCTGTAGGGTAAACAACTCTTTCCCAGCGGCCATTTTCGGAACAACCTGACCAAGATATCCCCTGAAGTTGAGAGAAGTCATGAAGAGTAACAGCTTTTGTGTGCTTGAATTAAAACAGCTGATACAACTGTCTCCTGAGAGGCTCTGCCAGATCCTGACCAATATAGATGCGGATGCTCTCAGCCAAACATTGGACTGAGCATAGGGACCCCAATGGAGGAGTTAGGGGAAGGACTGAAGGAGTTGAAGAGGGCTTAGCTGGCATCAATGGGAGGGGAGGCCCTTGATTCTGTGAAGGCTTGTTGCCCCAGGGCGGGAATGCTAAGGAGGGAAGGTAGGAGTGGGTAGGTGGGTGGGGGAGCACCCTCATAGAAGCAGGGTATGGGGGTAGGGACTAGGGGGTTTGTGGATGGGAAACCAGGAAAGGTGATAACATTTGAAATGCAAACAAACAAAATATCCAATTAAAAAAAAACCAACAACCAAACAAACAAACAAAAAACCTCAGATTTTCAGTTTGAATTTTTCCTTCACCAAAGTACTTTGTGACTTCCCTCTGCCATGGCTGTTTTTTTCATTGGCCCTCATACATCATTTCACCTGAAGCTTCATGGGAGAGACTTTTATGCTTGCTTCCTCTCCAAAGTGTCATCTCTTGAAACACTCCATTAGATCCCCGTGAGTGGAAGGGCTAGTGGCTGTTTAAAATAAGCAAGTTCGCGGGGACGCGGGAGGGTAAGGGAAAATTTCTGGATAACATGTGAAATGTAAATGAAGAAAATATCTAATAAAGAGAGGAAAGAAAAAAAAATAAAAAAAAAAAAATAAGCAAGTTCATTAGGTAACTTCGAGTATCGCTGTGATTTCTCTTCTCCTTTCAACTACTCCAATCCAGCCCCTTCCCTGCAACTCCTTACCCTCAATAGAGTAAATTCAGCATTGGCAGTTTAAGTTAGTGGATCTTAACTCTCCTCTTCCCAGTGGAATTCGGCAACTCCTGAACTTTTGTGGTTATGATGACTGACAGTTTAAGTTACCTCTTGTGTTCATGGAACAGAGGACATGGACACTGCTAAGTACCCAGCGGCTTGTGGAGCCTTCCCATTTGGCCAGTAAAGAATTTTTTGACCTAACACAAAATTCTTAATTCTGTCGCTCTTGAGAAATCCTAGTTTAGAAGCTAACCTATTTAGGAACAAACTATTCCTCAGAAAATATATGAAAGCACCATTTGGTCCTATTATTTATGTGTTTGTGTATACAAGGCCAAGTCTTCACAATGGAAAAAAGAGACACCTTCGTTGGATCACAGCCAAAGACTCAAATGTTTCTTTAACAAAAATAAGCAAAAATTCTTCAGACACTATCTGGATGGCTAGCTAACAGTCTTCCTCTTGGCTGAATGCTTTAGTTATTTATTGATGGAGCCGATGATTAAAAGTGGTGTGATGCGTAGGTATCCTAGAGGGCAACACGGGTGGTGGGAGCGGGGCAATGGTCAGCACACAAAGCGACAGAGGAAATGTTTCAAAGAACTGTGTCTTCTTTTTTTTATTGATCCAAATCCCATAATAATAGTTATAAGGCCCAGCTGTTCTCCCTCCCAAATAACCCGGAGAATAGTCATTAACTGGAGATGCAGAGTTTTAAAAATGACATAAATCACTTGGCTATTTGAATTTTGAAGATCCTTTTGGATGAACCAGGTGGTTTCTTCCTGGACTTTAATTATCAAAATCCATTTCCTTAAAAAAAAAAAAAAAAAAGAAAGAAAAAGAATTGAGCCACTTGGGTAACTGCTATTCTGATGAACTCCAACCCCTAGCTTCCTTTTCTACTCCCACACTTCCTTGAGCAAGTTCACTCTATCATCTTTGCTACCAAAATATCCACAAGGTATATTTTTCTTCTCATTGTATGGCAGTAATCCCATCTAACATATCAAATAGAATACAAAGTGCCGTGTGTGTGACTCTTATAAATTTTTCCGGCACAATTCCCAGAATCATTACTTAGTGTCATCCTCATTCCAAACACTACTTAGTAACTTTTTAGTAAAACTCATCTAAGCCTTGGTTCTTATTTGTCATCGTTTAAATTATAACTCCTCTAATCAAATACTTAAAGACGGTCATTAAAAGGACATTTAGTTGGTTTCACATACTTGCTGATGAAATTGCAGTTGTTTAGAGCCATTAACTATAGTATGTCCCTGAGGGTTCCTTATGAAATTGGCCAGATAAAGCAGAGATGTCAAGTGAAATGTAAATATCAGAGATAAATAACCACTTCCTCCTCCTCCATGTAAGTATCTCTCCTGCAATATGCGCAACATAACGAGTAAGTTGAGAACTTGCTGTTTCTCTGAAATTCAAGCTTAACCAGGTAACCTGTATTTGGATTTGCAAAATTCCACAGCCTGACAAGCCTATTTATTAATGTTTGTGACTTTATTAGCTCCTTTAGTAATGAGGTCTTTCAAAAAGGTTCGTCTCTTTTAATGAAGCAATGCTTGTGGAATTATTGAGATCCATTGGGATGTTGGCCTCAGTGAAAATAACACAGACATTCAATTCTGGTTGGAAACTGTGCACCCATGACATCCTAGAAGCTTCTGGTGAACCATTTACCAGATGAAGTTACTCTTTTGTTTATACTCCTACTGTGACTACATTTCAGCTCTGGCCTCCTTAATCACAGGGCCCTTCAGGAAGCCCACCCACTCCCCTTGATGACCAGTGGAAGTGGCATGTGAAGAAGTGACTTCTTAGACATGTCATGGATACTCACTGAAGCAGAATGGGGCTCATTGATCTGATTACCCGACTTTTCCCTTGATTAATTCTGAATGACAGAGAGAAATCAATCATACGGGCAGCAAAAGAATCATCAAGTCTGTCTATGCAGCTACACAAACTTGACCTTTACCTCTTCTCTCAAGCCTTTTGCTAGGAGATTTATGTAGGAGGGAAAACTAACATTGTGACTGTAAGTTCATCCTCAGAATCTGCATCCTTAAAACAGATTGTGCTAAACGCAATTTACTAGCCTTAGGAATACTTGACTTTCCTGTTTACAACCCCTCCCTGCCTTATTTAGTCTTTCTACTAAAATAGGAATCAGGCTATTTAAAAAAAAAAAAATTAACCAAATAAAACATCTACTTTGCACTAAAAATCAGTCACTAAACACTCCACCTATGGTATTTATAGCTAAAATTTAGAAAATATTCTAACAGATACTGCTGATTTGTTTGGCGAGGAATATATTATTGAAAATTAAACTAAGTTCTTTGACTTATTGGTGTCTGTTGTAGAAGTTTCTCTACACAAAAATATATTAACTTACACCATTGTAAACACCTTTATGAAAATTTGAAGTATTCTCTTAATCAGACCTAATTTATTAACTCATGGCAGACTGAGTGGAAGCTGCAGTGTAATGGCTGTTATTATAGGATGCTCTTTGGCTGCACACGCTAAAATGGAGGGCGATACAAGAATGAAGGGAAGAAATACGAAGCAACAATAACATTGATAGAATGTTATGGATATTAAAGGAGGGACACAGAGAATGAGTTTATTTTTTATCAATTTTATGTAAAAGGTCTTCTGGAATTACCACATAAGTTTGTCACCTGAGTCAACACAGAAAGTACATTCTTACCACAAAACACACACACACACACACACACACACACACACGCACGCGCACACACACACACACACACACACACACACACACACACACAGAGGAAAAGCACTTTATGTGGGGGAATGAAGCCAAGGGTAGCTTCTTAAAGCCCAGGCATTGAATGGAAGCTGAGCATCATGCATGAAGCAAAGAGAATGAGGACAGAGACCCGAGCTTCATGCTGGAGTACTGATAAATCATTTAAGATCACAGAGGGGCAGAGCCTCTGTGTGCACTGCTCAGTAATGCACTTCAATTCTTTTGCAAATGGAGAGAGTAAAATTAAGGTCCTTCAGGGATATCAGTAACAGCAAACACGAAAAGAGGTTTGCTTTGGGATGTGGGACACACCATTCACTCAAAGTTGTCCTATGTTTGGTGATGGGTGCTCTGAAGGTGCTCCAGATGTGAGATATTAAAATATTACAATGATAATAAACTTCCTGTTACAACCATATTAATTACTACAAAAGTAAAGTCTGAAAACAAAACAGTTAGCGTATCATAGTTTTGAAATGAGGCTCGGAAGATAAGGTGGTGGACAACAGGGGAAGACAACTCAGCATCAACCTGGACACATAGACTGCACTATACCCAAATGTGAACCTATGTTCATACACACATGAATGCACGCACATATGTATGAGCATGTGCACAATGACGCGTGTGCGTGCACACACACACATTCGTTGAAAGGAGTGTACTCCTTCCCAGAGATTTAGGGAATTATCTCATTCCCTTCCAATTCCACCTTACAGAGGGGTACCTTGCTTTCCTTGGCTTCTACATCTGTGTCAGATTCAGAGGTATAGGTGGCCAGTTACGTCATCCTCAGGCTACATGTGGTACAATGTCTTTGCAGATGGCAAGAATCATAACATAGACATCCCTGAAGGGGCAAAATAGTTCTGCGTACTTACTTGTTCTTCTTCTTGTTGCTGTTGTGTCTTTGCTTTTTTTTTTTTTTTGCCATGTCTGGAGTGAATAAAGTCCTAAGTGAAGGAAGTGGACACAGGATCTCATCTTAACCAATAAGAAATCTTCACTTGAGATCCTCTTGCAAAGGAAAAAATTAGTTTTCACCAAGAGAGTCTCATTGAATATGTTAACCACATTCAACTGCAGGCCCCATGTCCAGCTGTAGATGGCCACTGCAAAATAAACTCGAGGGTATTTTTATAGACTTTTTGTCTCCTATGACTTTCTTTGGGCATGTTGGCTTCCTGGCATTTTGCTCATACATTATGTCTTCCAATTTCATGTTTTTATGATTTTGTATGACTGTGTGAAAGTGTGTGTGTGTGTGTGTGTGTGTGTGTGTGTATTTCCTGTGCTTTTTATTTGTTCCATGTGGGCTTCTGTCTTGTTCTTCTTGTTATTGCTTTGTTTTGTTTTGTTTTGTTTTGTTTTGTTTTGTTTTGTTTTGTTAAAACACAAGAAAGGAAATGCTAGAGTTGGTTGGGTGGGTGGGAAAGTGCAAAGAGTCTGGAAGGAGTGTGGGGAAAGGAAACCATGATCATCATATAGTATATAAACATTATTTACAATTAAAAATATATATTAAAGTCACATACCATTTCTAGTACTTAGCACCTAAGTAGGACACATTGCCCTGAAAACCCACAGGACCTTTGCAGTACAAGCTGAAGGAGAAGTAGATATGTGCTCTATCAAGTGGTCGGTACACAAGAATAAATTTGGAGGATGAGTGCCTTAAGACAGAAAGGACTTAAATCCGAGGACCAATATTAATAGACTTATTAAGACACAGACCCAGATCTTCGGCTGTATGCTGCTTATGCCTATTGGACAGAGAGCAGTATGGCCAAACTGCAGGAGGAAAGTCACTGTGAACAGTCAGAATAAGAGACCAAGTTAAAAAGTTAAAAGAAATGTCTAAGTTCTTTTCCATGTGGAATAAGCAGTTAACTCTCAATGGACCATTGCTTTCCTGTTGCCAGGTTCACTTGCTGTGCTAGAAGGTTGTTTATCTTTAAGAAAACTTATCTATATCTTTTTCCTTGACAGCTACAATATAATCTGTCTGGGGGTTGTTTATCATTTAAGAAAGGGTGAAAAAAAAAAGTCCTCTCCCATAAAGTGTTCAAATCCGTGAGCAGAAATGATGATAACATCACGAGAGGCATCATAATTTATCTGGAGCATGTAAATCACCAAAGGCCCCCTCTGAGGATGCTTGCTAAAATGATGAATAGCTCTGCAGGTTGGAAGAGCAACCCCGAGGAATTCACCAGCCAGACTTTGACAGGAGAGCTTGCCTCCCAGTCTCTCCAAGTTAGGAAGAAGTAATGACTTAACAGATTTGAAAACCCAGTTTTGAAGCCATGTGTTAAAACATTCCTCTCAAGACTCCATATGCATGCTATGATAAAGGTTGAGACAGATCAAAACAGATGAAGACAGCTATAGGTTTGAGGTATCCTGGCTTACCAAACTGTACTTTGTTTGTTTGTTTGTTTTGCTAGTTTTTAACTTACTCACTTTGCCAGTATAACTGTGCTTACAATCCTGAATTTTCCAAGACAAAGGATTTCTAATGGATCCCTTGCTGGCACTTGTTTGTATACAGTAAAAGTAAAAATGCAGGAAACTGGAAAGGCTTATATTATATGTTTTGTTTCAGAAAACCTAATATTTGTAGTAAAATATAGATAGGTATCTATTTACTGAGGTTTTCATGTACTTTTCTATACAGGTTTGGATCAGACAATTCTATTTAGTAGGTAAAGCAACTGTTGTGGACTAGATATTCGTGTCCTGTAAAATATGTAGGCTGAGGACTCAGTCCCTCACTGTAGTGGGACATGATAGAAAGACCTTTGTGGCCAGTTAGGTCCAGATGAGGTGATGAGGGTTAGCGATTTGTGGTGGGATTAGTATGTTTGGGGAAACATAGCACATGAACAGTCTTTCCTGAACACCCTTGGAGAAATGCTAGGCAGACCCCAGGGAGAATAAGGCCATGTCCATCCCCAAAACAGGGATCCTACCAGTAACTGTGCACACCAGCACCATGGCATTGGATTTTCTTAGCTCTTCTCTAAGGTTTAAATGTCTGTTGTTTAGACTAATCATTATATAATATTTGGTTATAAACACCAGGTACAAACAATGGTTACTGGGTAGGAAATATTAGATTCTGTGTGCCCCAAATCTAGCACTTTAAGTTTTAAGAGAAATTAGCACACCATGATTAAAATGAGTAATAGCAGTGACTGTAAGAATCATGGGTTTAGTTCTCAGCTGTGTTACATGTTATGCTAATCAAAAACATTATATATTTTATATTACTTAATTCTCATGGAAGTTGTTTATACTAATAGATCTCATCACTTATGGATCATTAGTAAAAGAATGAAAATTTTGTATTTCTGAGGCAGGTTCTCACTCTGAAGCCAAGGCTGGCCCGAAACTATTACATACCCAGAGTAACTTCCACCTCATTGTAATCATCCTGCCCCCTGACCCCTGAGTGCTGGAATTACAGATGTGTACCACCTTAGCTGGCCGAGAGGAACTGTTTTTAGAAGTACATTGGCCTGACATCTGTGATGTGACCCAGCTGTATCTCCATGAAGAGAGCCGTGTTGTTTGCCAGCATGTTGTTTCTTAGGGCATCCCTACCAAAGTTACCACAAACCAAATGTCTGGAAATAAAAGAAGTTCCTTCTGTCACATTTCTAGGAGCTAAAATCTTGGGGATGGGGTGAGAAACATGAACTTTTTAAGCATTCTTTTGGGGAGAATATTAGTCAGTATTGAACATTTCCGGTGGTACCAAGCAATTGGTGTTTTGAGTTGTGGACAATCACTCTAAGCTCTGTACCATCTTCCTGTGCTCTTCTTCCCTGCACCTGGTCTCCCTCACAGGAACCCCATCCTTCTGCTTTGATACCTAGTTGGGGCCCATCTGTACTTACCAACTGAGTGTGTAAGGACACAAGCTTCGAATAAGACCCCAGTCTTGGGAACATGGCTTTGCCTTTTGAGGAGACACCATCTTACTACACTAACCTTCTTTCACTCCTGATGGGGCCAGAATGAGTTATTTCTATGAAATTGATATATTAAAGGAGATGAGATTAGGAAGCACAGGCTTTAGGATTTGTTTATGTTATTGAGGGGATGATACACTCAAACTAGAAGCTATGAAAAAGAACTCTTATTTATTCTACTCCAGGAGGACACAACAAGTTGAATTTATGATCAGAAAAGTGGGATTCTACACTGGTCTAGATTCTTGATCTTCATTTCACAATACTCAAAACCACAATATACGTGTGTGTGTGTGTGTGTGTGTGTGTGTGTGTGTGTGTGTGTTAATTTTTGAGCCTCTAACTTTTTCAAATTTTGCTAAAGCCACTCGAACACCCTAGGACTACTATCCACATCAGAGTTCTCTTCTACTGGAAAGTCTGTCCATATTCTTTACATTACTCCTTACACACCCTCTTATCTCTGCTACCCCTTCCTGCTCATCATTACAGATACATCTTCAGCAACTTTAAGAAACCTAACTCTGTTATGGGATACTTTGTTTCTTGTACATATCAGTTACTTGGCTCAAAAACCATAAGGTGTGTCTAGGAATTTATGCTTATGATAGCTCATTACTATTTACACTTTCAAGTCTCTGCCACAGACTTGTTTGATATTTGGAATCTGAATTTGTAAGTTTGACCCTTTTATATCTACCCATTAGGGTTTCTAGTGTTGTGACAAAACATCGTGACCAAAAGCAAGTTGGGAAGGAAAGGGTTTAGTCAGCTGACACTTTCCACAGCACTGTTTATTATTGAAGGAAGTCAGGACAGGAACTCAAACAGGGCAGGAACCTGGAGGCAGGAACTGATGCAGAAGCCACAAAGAGGTGCTGCTTACTGGCTTGCTTTCTATGGCTTGCTCAGCCTGCTTCCTTAAAGACCTTAGGACTGCCATCCCAGGGAAGGCACAACCCACAGTGGGCTGGGCTCTTGCGCATCAATCACTAAATAAGAAAATGCCTTACAGCTGCAGGCATTTTCTCAATCCAGGATCCTCCCCTTTCAGATAACTCTAGTTTGTCTGTCAAGTTGTCACCCAAACCTTGTGTGACAATAATAAAACAAGCAAACACTAGCACACTAAAGGTGTGTCCAGGAGACCCAGTAGAGAGTATATGCAATGGCTTGTGAGCTAGAAATTGGTGACATTAGAAATGATCTCCTTGCTAATGCTGTCTCATCTTCACCATTATGAGGTTAAAAATCCATGAAACTATACATAGAATGTGTTGTACACCTGCCAGTGTCTAGCAAAAATGCAGTTACAGAGTAAAGGGAAATTCAGTCATTCCCCTTCACGGTAACTAAAGGTAGGTAGTTTATGAAGCTTCCCTGAATAGCAGCTCCTCTCTCGCCATTGTTTCTTCCCCATTTGCTAGGGTTTTGGTAAGCTGGAACCTTTTATAGAAATGTTTGCCTGGAAGATTCTTGTCCCCCTTATCAGATTCGTTCGAGAGGATGATTTTCCCAGGCTCCCTTTTGTCTTAGTTCCAAAGACTGGCCCTGAACTTTGTGAACCTTACTTACTGGAAAAAAGAAGAAGAAAAAAAAAAAAGACAGAGAAATCTGTGGTCGTTGCCTTCCAGTAACATAATGGAGTCTGTTTCCTTGGGGTTTGGCAGAAAGAAGTGCTGGTGGCAGCATGACACGGTCATGCCTGCCTGCTCATGGTTGCTGTTCCACTTGATGCTCCTCCTAAACACAGACGGGGCCACGGGGAGCCCACAATACAACCTGTCACCAGGCAGCCCTGGGAAACACAAATCTTGTTTTAGAATAAAACAAACAAACACCAGTCTTTGAATGCTCTCACGCCCAAGGTCACTTGTGTCACCCACGTGGCCTGGGAGACTCCAGAGAAACATAAAACCAGCGAGAGGCCCTTTGATCTTGCACCTTCTTTGGAACGTTTTAATCAATTAACCATGAAGTCACTCCACTTCGCTTATGCAGGCCTATATATAAAATGACTTTGGTCTGGCTGACACTACACTGCATCCAAGATCAAAGATGGAAACAGATGCCAAGTGCAGCCAGGATGCATCCGAGGCTTCCCACTGCACTCCCCAGCCTGCCCCCACCAGCTTTTAGAAACACTTCCTTTGCAAGGCCAAAAGAGAGCTCTTATGTGTTGATGGAAATGCATCCATCCACACACACCGGGCGATACACACACATAGACACATACACACAGACACATAGACAGAGACACACACACACACACAGATACATACACACCAATACACACACACACACACACACACACACACACACACAGAAACATACACATACACATCAATACACACACACATATATACAGATATAAGCACACCAATGAACACTCCCCATACACACATAGACAGATAGATACATGCGTAAAGACACACACACACAAGGGGGGTGGTGAGATGGCTCAGCGGGTAAGAGCACCTGACTGCTCTTCTGAAGGTGATAAGTTCAAATCCCAGCAACCACATGGTGGCTCACAACCATCTGTAACGAGATCTGGCTCCCTCTTCTGGAGTGTCTGAGGACAGCTACTTACATATAATAAAGTAAAATAAATCAAAACAAAACAAAACAAACAAAAAAGACACACACACAAACATACACAGACACAGGCAGACTGCCAGACAGATACATATACACACACAAACAGGCACACACGTAGACACAGACACATAGACAGAGATACACAGAGATACACACACACACACACACACACACACACACACACACACACACACATATATATATATATATATATATATATATATATATATAGAGAGAGAGAGAGAGAGAGAGAGAGAGAGAGACAGAAACATACACCGTGAACACACCCATACCCACATAGAGAAAGACAGATAGACACACATATAGAGATACACACACAAACATATACAGACTGACAGAGAGACATCCATACACACACAAATATATACACAGATATATACATAGACACAGACACACATACACGGAGACAGACATAAATGCATACACACAAACATACACACACGCATACACATTTCTGAGTATTGAAAGAGTTCTTTAGTTCGAGAGGTGAGGCAGAAATTAGTCAAGAAGGTTGGAGTGCTCACTGTGAACAAAGTATGCTTTAAAAGTTAATAGTGTGTTTTGAAGAAAAATAAAACAATACATTTTCTTTCGGGAGTAATTGTAAGAACAGCCCTCTCTGTCTGGGAAATCAGAAAGAGATGTGGCATTAACAAGACATGGAAGCAGGCACTAGATGCTCTTGGCTCTGGAGTGCAGCCTAATCTAAACATCACAAATAAGGCTCCACCATCCTCTTTAATAAGACTCCTCCCATGGCTGCTTGGCCTCATTGCAGTGAGGAAAGAGTTAGGAAGACTGAAATTTTCCATCATTTTTCCATAAGAGGAGCATCATGATGTTCATTTGTACAGACTACAGTGCTTCAGATCAGTGCTAACATTCTATTCATTCTTTCACGTTTTCCCCCATAACTATGCAGAACACAGACTTTATCATCCTCGTTTCCTAGATGACAAATCCATATCTTGGCACGGCTCAAAGGTTCGTTCCCAGAACAACAGTGTCTTCTAAACCTCTACTGTCACTTGTCCCAGTGCATCCTCTTTCACCTGAGAGCTCCATGGTGTGAAAGATTTGCTTTAGTGCAAACATTGGAGACTTTATGTCTTGACTTTTTTTTTTTTTTAAAGCACAGACAGCTATAATGGCTGATCACAGCTCTTTGCCATCAGCATGAGCTCACTGATGTCAGGACACGGGCTCATAAATCTCTAGTCAAAAGGAAAGATAATGCAGACTCATTGCAGGAAAACATACCCCATCTTCTCAAAAGATGAGAAAGAATCATAGTTCATTACTTGACAAGCTGTCTATGGCTCTGGTCATCCTGCTTATATCATTATTCATCTTCCATACGGTCTTGCAGTAGAGTGCCCCCTTTTTTTTTTTTTTTTTTTTTTTCAGATTCGATCTTTGTAGGACACATTAGGTTTGAACTTTTTATCATCCCATTTTAACCTTCCAAAGGTTGACATATAAGAAGTATATCATCAAACTCACCAGGATTTTTATCTCCAGTTTATAAACCTGGACCTGAGGATGGGTAAAGGAGTAAGGGAGTCTCTAGGTTTGGGGAACACTCAGATAGCAGCTGGGGCTTGGGTTTTAGGTCCCTTTCAGAGAGAATTTTGTTATGGTAACTAATTTTCTTGTTATAATAGTAGAGTTTGAGAATCTAGACTAGGAGGGCTTTGATGTCTCTGTTCTGCCTACTATGGTTATAAAGATATTGTGACCTGAAAAGATTCTTGTAGTGTTTTTGACCGTTGGGGAGTTTTCAGAAGTCACTTTGGTCCAGCCCTTTCCCTGCCCACACATGTCCAGTGTGTCCAAAATGCCTTCCAAAGCAGGTGTTCGGTCCCTGAAATTAATTTTTACTTCAGATTGAAATGGTTTCTTGAAGATTTTTAAAATAACCAGCTTTAGATGCTGACAAGTCAAGCAGAAACTTTTTTTTTTTTTTTCTAAAGAAGAAACTGAATATGCTCAGTTTGATTCCGGGAAGAGGTGAGAACCTGGAAATAGATCCAAAGTTCACAGAGACAGAGCTGACCTAAAGTCACTCCCGGGGCGCTCGCTAGTGGGGAACTGGAGAGTAAGGTTGAGAAGGGAAGACAGAGTGGCTCTGTGGCTTTGAGTTGTGGTTCAGAGACCTTGACACAAAAATGACCTCTGCGTCATGTCATGCCATTCTTACTGTGTAAGTGGTTGGGACTAGAATTAGAGGCACTGAGGAGACTAGAAGAAGCAGATGTGTCTGTGGTCACAGAGCAACCCAGCTGAAAAGGAAGTCTGAAATATAGGGTGTGGTTTAGGCTAATGACTCAGTAGAATGCTAGCAGAGTGAGATGTTTCCAATAAAAGAATCAGGTCTCCCCAAGGACAGTCAGTTGTTCTCACATGCTCCTATTGGGTTTGGGATCTCCTCTCAGCAGAGGCAACAGCCTCAAAAAAACATTTTTTTTTTTTGCATATACACAAGAATGATAATGGTCATTGGTAATATTATCTAATACTTACCTATGGCTCAATATACTTGTATTGTAAGTGCTAAATGCCGTTTGATTGCTAAGAAAGTGCAGCACTGATGGGTAAATTGACCTAACCAGGATCACACAAGGATAGATGCTGAAGATGCAGTTTCACAGTTTGACATTTATGAAGAAGGGTAGCTCACCACACTGCCTAATTGCAGCAGCTCCTATGGCATGGAGGAAGAGCACTGTGAGAGTTTCTATTTTACATGTGTTTCTTCCAATAGGTTAGAGTATTTCACACCATGTCACGAAGTCCCTGCATCATAATGCTTACGTTCTCCCTGGGAGGAACTCCTTTATTTAAAATATACATATTAAGGATCAAAGCACAGTTTCCATCCCTAGATGGAAGCCACCTCAATTAAATTCTAGTTAGCCAAAGCTCTTTGGGGAAAAGCAGCCTTTTCTCTTCAAAGGAATCAACTGAAATCTAGTATAAAGTAAAACAAAACAGAATGGACAGTAAACCTGTAAAGTGATGTCAGCATGCTAAACCGCTGCTATGTGGAAGAAAGCTGACAGGTGATATCACCTTTTTTACGGATCAGGAAGCTTCTCTCTATTTATCATTGATGATATTTACCATGAGTCTCCTTTGCTCAAATATGGGTCAAATATCGTCCGGCTTTCAAAAGACTAGAGGGGGAAAAAAAGCACACACACACACACACACACACACACACACACACACACAGAAAACTTGAGGATTGGGTTTGGCGTTGCACATATATAACCACAACCTTGCTAGTGTGAAACAGAAACATCAAGAGGGTGGACAAGACCAGAAATGCTACGCAGTGAGTTGCTGTTAGTGAACAATAAGAAATAGGAATAGAAAAGTTGCAAGCTTTTCGGCAGAGCACGTGGCCTAAATACTGTGCCTCTCTGTGGTTCTACCAGAAGTTCAACCTTGCAAAAAGGTAAACTCAGTGTTCATGGATCTCTTTGTGAATAGGCTCACTCAGAGTTAGATCTGCTCTAATAGTAGTAGGCTATACATAAATTTACCATGGTAACTACCTTTAGATGTCCAGTAGTGGTATGTGTATTCACATTTCAAGGCAACCATCAGTTTTATCTATTTTCACAACCTAAATCAGGTCCTCACTGAAACTAATTTTAAAACCCATTAAACAGCTTCCTAATACCTAATTTCCTAATACCCTTTCAGAGCCTGGCAATATCTACTCTGTTTGTTTGTTTGTTTGTTTGTTTGTTTTACTATATGAATTTGACTATTCTGTTACCTCACGCAAGTCCTGGCCTTGTGTCTGACCTATTTGCTTTCCATTATTTCTTCATGGTTATACACCCCCCCCCCGAAGTATGATTTAGAATTCCACTCTTTTTGAAGCAGTGTAATGTTCCGTTATTCATAGAAACAGAGTTTTGTTCATTTATTGGTTTATTGATTTTAAAGTTGTATCTTCCTTCACATCTCTTGCTCTATTGCTGCGACAAAACATTACAAGCAAGAGAAACTTGAGGAGGAAAGGGATTGATCCTATCTTACAGTTTATATGAGGGCAAGTCGAGGCAGGAAAGCAAGGTAGGAAGCTGGAGAAGGAACTAACATAAAAGCCATGGATGAATGATGCTTACTAGTGTAGGGGGCTACCGCCTGCGGTCGATCTACATTACAAACTGGGTCCTCTGGAAGATAGTCTCTGCGGCTGAAAGGAGAAACTAGGGTGGGAGAAAAGACAAACGCCAAGTCGACACATTCCGATCTTTTTTTTTTTTTTTTTTTTTTTTTTTTTTGGTTTTTCGAGGCAGGGTTTCTCTGTGTAGCCCTGGCTGTCCTGGAACTCACTTTGTAGACCAGGCTGGCCTCGAACTCAGAAATCCGCCTGCCTCTGCCTCCCGAGTGCTGGGATTAAAGGCGTGCGGCATTTAGGGTTCTTTGTTGGTTTTAAGAGGGAAGCCCCCATCCCAGTCACTTCTACGCATGTGCCTGGAATTTGGCAGGAAGCCTGAAGAACTGTGGGATGTCCCAGCTGCAGGCAGGTGAACTGGGCGGAGCCAGGGTCCAGGGCGTTCTGGAATGTCTGGGCCCTTGGTTGTCCCTGGGAGAGGCATAGTGACAGACAGCAGGGCACCAGAGTATCGCTCAGGTGCGATTTAGTAAGACAATGAAAACCACACCGCGTGTGGCTTCCTATGGCTGGTCTGTACACCAGCCTGGTGGTGGGGAGGGAGGTTACATACTAGCTTGTTCCTCTCATCTTGCTCAGTTTGCTTTCTTTTTATACCCTCCAAGACCAGACAGTGAGGGATGGCCTTGCCTAAAGTGTGATGGGCTTTTCCACATCAATCATCAAATACAAAAATGCCAGACAGACTAGGCTGTAGGCAATCAGATGGGAATTTTTTTGTTGTTGTTGTTTTTTTTTTGTTTTTTTGTTTTGTTTTGTTTTTCGAGACAGGGTTTCTCTGTACAGCCCTGGCTGTCCTGGAACTCACTCTGTAGACCAGGCTGGTCTTGAACTCAGAAATCCTCCTGCCTCTGCCTCCCGAGTGCTGGGATTAAAGGCGTGCACCACAATGCCCGGCTATGGGGAAATTTTCTTAATGGAGTTTCTACCTTACGCCATTCCATCTTTTTTCAGGTTGTTAACAACGACGACAACAACAATGATAACAACAACAACGATGACAACATTCACTTCACAGCTGGGAAAACTGACCAGTGACCCAGTGGAAGAAACGGTCAACTTGACACACCAGTATATTAACCTTAAACTTTACTCTTCCCATTCTTGTTATCTCAAGTTAGGATTGTAATATAAAACATAAATAACTTTAAAAGTCCCAAAGATTAGAAACTCAAGCTCTTTAAAAATTTAGGCTTTTAAAAAATACCCAATGTCTATTCACATATCCAAAACCTCTTTTAAAAAGTTCAAAGTCTCTATAAAATATTCAAGGTCTGTGGGTTCCCATAAAAATCAGAAAACGAAGTTAAATACCTTCTTAGCTTAAGAACAAAGAACCACAGGATATTCACAATCAAAGCAAAGCAAAACCCAAATTCAACAGTGTTAAAGTTCAGTGCTGGGTATCTGGAGCCCGCTCATGCTTCTCTGTGCTCTCAAGAGCCTAGGCAGCTCCTCTTCTGTCTCTCTGCTGTCTGAGGCTCACACAGCTTGTCCTGTAGGCTCAAGATAGCATCCCTTCACAGCTGCCACTGTCCTTGGTGCTTATCTCACAATCCTGGCATCTCCAAAATGCTTATTTCACCTTTACCAATAGCCTCCAGTCTTCCTTTCTCTGGGGACTCCAACCCCCCCACATTGTACCAACCTTCAATCTATTTTCATAACCCTTTCACTCCTGGGGTTTCCACTTTAACTCAGGCTGCATCGTCGCCGATGCCATCTCACAGTGCCAAGCCTCAGCTGCTCTCAGCAGGATCTTCCAAGTTCCCACAATAGCTAATTAAAGTTCTGAACACTCAAAGGCTTTTTCTATCCCAAAGTTGTAAGCTCCTTTCATAATCTCTCCAAAAGCAAAATAGACAGGGTGGTCACAGCAATACCTGAACAAACATGGTACTGTTGGATTTATCTTACTTTGCCTTCTATACCTGTTACAGAACACTGTGATCTTAGGCACCCGGTGGAAGAAATGGTTTATCTCCCCTTTCAGATTACAGTCTATTATGGGGAAATCAGGACTGGAATCTGGGAGGCATGAACAGAAGCACCCTGGCTTGGTCCCCTTGCTTGCTCAGTTTACATTCTTTTAAAAAATTATTATTATTATTATTATTATTATTATTATTATTATTATTATTATTAAATCTTTTTTTAAAAGCCAGACGTTATTCCCCTCCTGGTTCTCCCTCTGACTGTTACACATCCCATACATCCTCCCCCATCTCCAAAAAGATGTTCACACACCCTTCCCCCACTCCACCCCACCAGACCTCAGCACTACCTTGGGGCCTCAAGTCTCTCCAGGGACAGGTTGCATCTTCTCTCACTGAGGCCAGACCAGGCAGTCCTCTGCTGTATATGTGCTGGGGACCTTGTATGAGCTGCTGTATGCTGCCTGGTTGGTGGCTCAGTGTACGAGAGATCTCAGGGGTCCGGGTGACTTCAGATTGCTGGTCTTCCTATGGGTTTGCCCTCCTCCCCAGCTTCTTCTAGCTTTTCCCTAATTCAACCACAGGTGTCCCTGGCTTCTGTCCATTGGTTAGGTATAGGTATCTGCATCTGACTCTTTCAGCTGCTTGTTCGGCCTCTCAGAGGGCAGCCATGATAGGCTACTGTCTGTAAGCACACCATAGTGTCGGTAATAGTGTCAGGTCTTGAAGCTGTCACTAAACTTCTTGAAGCTTTGCACCTGTCACTGAACTTCCTTTCCCTCAGTCTCTTCTCAATTTTTTTGTCCCTCCAGTTCTTTTAGATAGGAATGATTCTGGGTCAGTGTTTTTGACTGTGGGATAGCAACCCCATCCCCTTACTTGATGCAGTGTCTTTCTGCTGGAGGTAGACTCCATAAGTTCCCTTTCCCCACTGTTGGGCCTTTCATCTAAGGTCCCTTCCTGTGAGTCCTGAGAGTCTCTCACCTCCCAGTTCACTGGTATACTCTAGAGGATGCCCCCACCTCCTACCTCCTGAGATTGCCTGTTTTCATTCTTTCTGCTGGCCCTCAAGGCTTCAGTCCTGTGCCCCCAATTCCTGACCATGTTCCTCTTTCCCCCTTCCTGTCCCCTTTCCTACCAAAGTCCCTCCCTCCCTCCCTCTACCCCCAGTGATTGCTTTCTTCTCCCTCCCAAGTGGGATTGAGGGTATCCTCACTTGGGCCCCTCAGCTTCTTAACCTTCTTGAATTCTGTGGACTGTATTCTGGAAGAGAATTTTTTTTTTGTGGCTACTATCCACTTATTAGTGAGTACATACCATGCATGTCCACCATACCACAACGGTACATGTTCCACTATATCCATGGTATATAGCTAGGATGTGGAGAAAGAGGAACACTCCTCCATTGCTAGTGGGATTGCAAGCTGGTACAACCACTCTGGAAATCAGTCTGGAGGTTCCTCAGAAAATTTGACATACTACTACCGGAAGATCCAGCAATACCTCTACTGGGCATATATCCAGAAGATGTTCCAACTGGTAATAAGAACACATGCTCCACCATGTTCATAGCAGCCTTATTTATAATATCCAGAAGCTGGAAAGAACCCAGATGTCCCTCAACAGAGGAATGGATACAGAAAATGTGGTACATTTACACAATGAATTACTACTCAGCTATTAAAAACAATGAATTTATGAAATTCTTGGGCAAATGGATATATCTGGAGAATATTATCCTTAGTGAGGTAACCCAATAACAAAAGAAGTCACTTGATATGCATTCACTGATAAGTGGATATTAGCCCAGAAACTTAGAATACCCAAGATTCAATTTGCAAAACACAAGAAAATCAAGAAGAAGGAAGACCAACTTGTGGACACTTCATTCCTTCTTAGAATAGAGAACAAAACACCCATGAAAGGAGTTACAGAGACAAAGATTGGAGCTAAGACAAAAGGATGGACCATCCAGAGACTACCCCACCCAGGGATCCATTCCATAATCAGCCACCAAACCCAGACACTATTGCATATGCCAGCAAGATTCTGCTGAAAGGACCCTGATATAACTATCTCGAGTGAGGCTATGCCAGTGCCTGGCAAATACAGAAGTGGATGCTCACAGTCATCTATAGGATGGAACACAGGGCCACCTATGGAGGAGCTAGAGAAATTACCCAAGGAGCTGAAGGGGTCTGCAATCCTATAGGTGGAACAACAATATGAACCAACCAGTACCCCCAGAGCTCGTGTCTCTAGATGCATATGTGGCAGAAGATAGCCTAGTCGGCCATCAATGAGAAGAGAGACCCCTTGGTCTTACAAACTTTATATGTCCCAGTATAGGGGAATGCCAGAGCCAAGAAGTGAGAGTGGGCAGGTAGGGGAGCAGGGCTGGGTGAGGGTATAGGGAACTTTCAGGATAGCATTTGAAATGTAAATAAAGAAAATATCAAAAAAAAAAAAAAAAACCCAAAACCGAAGCAGAAACTATAATAGTAGTCTATGCCTGTAAATTTAACACTTAGGAGGCTGTAAGTTCCAAGTCAGTGTTGAAGTTTCTTTCCTGTGTTCTTTTGCTCTTGTAAAATACTTTTCCAAAGGCATCTTAAGGGAAAGAAGCTGTATTCTGGTTCCTGGATCAAGGGCACAGCCTACTTTGGTAAAAAAGTTTTTAATAAACCAAGAGCTTAAGAGAGCTAATCCACATCCAGGAAGCAGAAAACAGTGAATGTATATTCCTACTCAACTCCCTTTCTCCTTTTAAAGAGCTCAGGATCTCTGGAAGAGAAAGGTGCCACCCACTCTAGAAGTCTTTCCAGCTCAATTAACATAAGAAAATCCTCCATATGCATGCTATCTCCTAATCTTACTAAATTCTGAGAACTCACACTAAACCTTTCAGTCCGCATGGGCCATATACCACACCTAGTGAAGTTTTGTCTAAAATTATGAATAATTACATATAGTCATATTGCTCAAGATGCTATGAATTTTTATTTGAAGTACAAGATCAAAACAGCTTGTAATACTAGCCAAAGGATGTTTAGCTTTTTTATCAACTTTTTTGTCAGCCTGTTTAGCATTTTTGTCAACTTGATACAAATCTAAGTTAGCAGGGAAGAGGAGTCTCTATTGCAAACCTCCTCCATCAAATTGCACAAGCAGGTGGTTGGAGGTGTATAAGAATGTAAGCTGAGTACATACCATGCATGTGCTTTTGAGTCTGAGTCACCTCACTCAGGATGATATTTTCTACTTTCATCCATTTGCAAACAAAACTCATGATGTCCTCATTCTTAATAACCGAGTAGTATTCCATTGTGTAGATGAACCACGTTGTCTGTATCCATTCTTCTCTTGTGGAACATCTGGGTTGTTTCCAGCTTCTCACTATCAAAAATAAGGCTGCTATGAACATAGTTCTGAGTTTTTGATCTTAGCCATTCTGACTGGAGTTAGGTAGAATCTCAAGATTGTTTTAATTTGCATTTCCCTGATGATTAAGGATGTTGAACATTTTTTCTGCTTCAGTTTTTAGTTCCAGGTTCCTGCTGTGATTTCCTGCCTTGCCTTCTTCCAATGACCAGAGAGCTGTAAGATAAAGTAAACCCTTTCAAGTTGCTTTGGCACATGATGTTTTGTTATAATAGAAACTCTAAGACAGACAACATGCTTGGCTTTTATTTTTTTAACTGGGATATCCATAAATAAAAATATGTATGTTATAAAAAATATAAACATAAATGTATGAGATGAAATTAAACATAGTTGAGAGTTGAAATATTTTTTTTCCTTCATGCCTGTGGATATTTGAAAATTGTCCCTGGGCCAAGTTAAAAGTCAGAATGTTGCTTGCTTCTACTTTGTTTTATTGACTCTTGTAGAATTCTTCCCCCTCTGTTTGGCTTTGGTAGTAGGCCTTTTGTGGAAGTTTTGTCAAGAGATGGTACAAGAAAATGTGTTATTTATTTGAGGGCTGCTTTTGTATATGAGCTACTTCTTAAGCCATTGTCTCTCTTTCAAAACTTCTCTCAAGTGTTAATGACTGTAAATTCTAGTTTCTTTCCACAACTGCTCCATTTCCTTCTATATTGTTATTGGATAGGCTCTGTGATCGTTTTTTCCCACTGCCCTAGTCATTAGAATGTTTAGAATGTAATATCATTCTCTGCCATTTTTAAGAATTTCAGACACTGAGTTATCAGGTACTCTGACTTTAGCTTTTGACTAAAACTGTCTTTCACTTTATCTTGCTCTGAAATAATCAAATAAGAACATGTTATTGAGGTTATAGCATGGCTCTGGCATATTTCTGAGAGCTTTACACATCTTGCTTGTTTCTAGCAACTGCACAGGAGATCAGAGTAATGCCTTTCCATATATAGTCACCTGATATCCTCCACCTGTCAGACTATGTAACTATCTTAAATCAAAATTTATTTCACAAAATTTACCTTCTGGGTATCCTAGCTTAATCGGAGCAGCCATTGTTCACTCTAAGGATCCTGTGGCTTATTCTGATAGTGTGGTTTCTACCCAGTATCCTTAAAGAGCTCCACACCTTTATCATAGTCAAAGAAAATGAAAGAGATTCAAAATTTATAGCATGGCCAGTCTTAGCTATATCTTAAACATGGTTAAGGGTCATTGATTTTCTACCTGTGTTTAACACTAAAGTTAGCATTATCCTTCTGTTTATTATTATAGATATGATTTGATAGCTTAATTGCATCTCATAATGATTTTAAAGTCAAAGCTGAAATATGTTTAAAAGTTATTTTAAATTTAAAAGGTGGTATGTGAGTGTTTGCACGCGTGCATGTGCAGACATTCGCAAGCACGCACTCATGTATATGCACTCCCATGTACTCACATATACATGTATGTATATGAGTGTTTGTTTCTGTGGAGCCCAGAAATTGGGACTGTAGTAGCAGACAATTATGTGACCTAACTCTGGTTCTCTGCTGGAGTAGTGTATGCTCTTAACCCCTGAGACATCTCTCTAGTTCCTAAAGCTTATATGAATCTATAGAAGGATTCCAAAATTCCAAACAGTATTTCTTCAAGCAGTTCACAATGAACTATAGAAATAAGCATGTAATTTAAAAATCTCTCTTCTGAAATGCCTATATAAACCATCAGGACAATTGTCTGATATAGATGAGACAAGCTTTGGATTTTCCCACTTAATTTCCTCATTACCCCATAAAATAGCCACTCTTCCTTCTGAAGGTTCTCTTATAGGTATTTTGTCTGTTTGGCTAATCCTTGACGGTCTATGACCTGTCAAAACTTGCCTGAATCATGCTTTTTTTCTCCTGCTCCTTGTACTAGAGAGGTGCAGTCTACAACCACAGTTCCACCGAGGAGGACATGTCCCAAGGTGAGTGAAGGCAAGTTTTCAATAACCTGGTAGAGAAGTGCTACAGAAAGCATCCCTTTATTTTGTTTTACCTAAAAGAGACACTGGCTTTTTATTTTGGGAAGCCTTTGGAATATATGTAGATTAAAAAAAAAAACAATTTAGAAGATGCTTAACGTGCCACAGGGTTTTATTAAGCAGACTAAATAAAACAACACAAAGGAATGCATATGAATATTTAATCTAGATTAATATTACCAATATAATATACATAAGTCAATGTTGGTAGCCCTGGGACTTTGATGCTAATCCTAATGATAATGATAATTCCTCCAGTTTTTGGAGGCAGATGACTCCTATTCATGTATAAAACTTCTGGAGAGGAGTATAGAGGACAGTAAAGTGAGTTCTCTTCACTGTATATGGAGTATTGTGGTGAGACACTATTTGAATCAGTGAACTGCATGCATTTTGAGAAAATAAATATAAATCAGATATAAAATTTGTGTCTATGATGTTTGTTTTCTAGAAGACAAGATGATGCTGGCTATGAATAATAGCCAGTATTGGGAAGTACAGAATAGCTGAACTTCCTGGGAAGTTACAGATTATTCTTAGAGTTCCCTTACACAAATTTAAATTCTGGAAAGCCTTCTAGGCTAAGAATGGAAGATAGATGCCAAGACTGTCTGTGTTGGTCTCTGGGACTCTGGGTTTCTGTGCACCAGGCAAGTACTGGCCTCTTAATATAATCATAACAAATATAGCATACTTAAGAGTATTTTCTTAGTTGCAAGGAATCAGTTTAAGCACTTAAGGTGTCTAAATAATCTTGCAGCAGCTTTGGAGTTGGTTGACATTCATTTTCAGTTCGCAAATGTGAAAGTGAGCTGTAGAATCTTTCCCCATTTCATCATCTTAGAAAGAAAAGACTTGTATCCAAAATCTCTCTCTGAAGAACTAATGCTATGATTACATTTCTATTTTATCATCAAATATCTGGATTCCTATGGTTGAAAAGAAAGTATTTAGGGACAAGTTTATAAACCCTTTGTAGTGGGTATACCAGTCACATCAACTGGGTCTTGTGCTGAGGAAGAGAGCTTGAACTCATCTGGGCAAAGTGGAAAACTCATAGTAAGAAAATCAGGATGTGGGTGATGGATGGAAATTTGCTATGGGGAAACATAAAGAGAAGGAGTCAAATCAATTAATCTAAGAAAATCTTTGCTGAAGACATGATGTAGGGTTTGGAATTGGTTGAACAAAGAGATGGGATATAGATGCTGGTCAGGTAAGGAAGACCCAGTGTTCTTAGAGGGATAACTGAATTTCACACACACACACACACACACACACACACACACACACACACACACATACACACACACACACACACACACTATCCAAAAGATACCAGAAGGAATATCAGATACTTGACCTATCTTCAGCCAACAAAGACTTCATTGACAAATACTATGAACATCTATCTACATTGTGGCAGGCATTAAACACATTAATTAAGAAGAAGATGCTTGACCCTCATGGATCTTGTGTTATAGGCCAGGAAAAGGGCAAATCAAGATTCAGTTATAAATCACCAAATATTATATACCAGGTACTTAAAACAAATAAGTGAAAACCCGAGAAATTATTACTTTTACTACTCTAGTAATTTGCATGAAGAATTCACATGCGGTATTGCTTTTATTGATCATGAATAAAATGGCAACAAGGCAGAGCTAAATACATTAGTGTGCATGTATGAGATGTAGAATTCTTTAGCTGGAAAAATTCATCTTTGAAAGACAAGAAGACTCCTTAGAAAATGAGAAACAGAACAGGCCCAGATACAGAGGAAAACATTAGTCACCAGATGGAGGACAAATGGCTTTTTCTTCAAGGGAAGTTACAGAAGAGAGACAAGAGCAAACGGGTTGAAGAAAGAGAGAGAGAATGGAAGATTTTCTGGGAAGAAATGCAGAGACATTATTTAAAGTCAACTCTGGAATGTAACCAGATTCTTTAGACAATGGTATCTGTACAAAATGCTCTCAAACATATCTAACTAGAGTTATCAGTTCATATTTCATTCATTTTTTATTTAATTATGTATAAGTGTACATACTTTAATGGTCAATAAACAAAACACAGGAAATGCAGCATGATATTTACAAAGCCTCATTAGCCAAATAATTAATACTTATTAATTTCTGTCATCTTCTATTTGCATATTATTGTTGATACTTATGGTGGCACTATTTAAGATAGCCTGTTGTCTGATTTTTCATTTCACGTGTTGTGAGAAATTGACGAGATGTCTCAGTATCATCTGAGTATTTTTTTTCTATAGTAGAAACATAATTCATTTTTATAGATTTTTTTCCCCCTTCTCAATGTTAACTTTGAGACAATCTGCCTTGGCAGGGCAGCTTATTCTTCCTTGTCAAACAGATAATGAAATCTAAGTTGATCTGAAATAAACAACCTGTCTAAAGAAAAAAATTCAACAAAAGAGAATAAACAAGCTCCAGTTATCTCTTTCAGCTTTTCAAGAACCTAGATATGAGACTCACAGCTGCATCATCTATATAAAACAGCTCCTTGGAGTAGAGAAAAACCACACAAGTATTTCCAACTCTATTGCTAAGGCTGGAAAACATAACTTATGCACGAGTACATTTCAAAAACAGTAAGAAAGATTTCATTCAAGAATTACAATAACAGCCAAGACATTTGCAACTAAGGAAAGGACTTGGACTTGATTCTAGATACAACAAGGAAAAAAGAGAAATTTATAACCAGCAGGCGCAGTTGGGAAGTCAGATGGAATTAATTAAAGAGTTAAGAGTGGAGCTAAGAGAATCTTTGGTCAGAGGTCAGCCCTAAGGAAAAAAAAAAAAAAAGTTGACAGTCTAGGGAAGGTGGAATTCTACGTGTAGCAGAACTCTACATGAATATGGGCACACCATAGGTATAACCTGGAATAGCTGAAAAGATCGTTCAAAGCAGATGAACTAAAATTCAATTAAGGAAGGAATTCTTGTCATGGTCATGGGGGGTGGGGATGGGGTGGGAGGAGGAGGTTGGTCTTGACTGGGTCCTGTGTGTCCTCAGGATACTCCTTTGCATTCTCTAAACGAGGCCATAACTTTTATCTTTCTTTTTGGAAGCTAAGTCTACAGCCTGTAAAGATCACTGCCTCTGGGTGCCATTCCATTTCTTTAGGACTCAGTCCCAGAAAGGGAGAAGAAGATTGAAGGACAGATTGTGGGATGGGGTGGTTGATGGTGGTAAGGGCAGAGGAAAGTAACCCACCCATGGGGCCTAAAATTGTTTTTCTCTGGGAAAATGCGAGCTGTGTCAGCATGTCAGGGAACTTACATGAATCGGAGGTTACTTACATGGCTTTCTACCTCCTGAGTAATTCTTTAATGAAAACAGAGTCTGTAAAGTGATCTTGCAGGAGCTTTCTCTGAACAAAGTGTTTATCGTGTTTGCATGCATGCTTACAGAAAGCCACCATCCTAGAGAGAAACCTACTACTGTCCAGCAGACCTAGAAACATTGTCTGTGTGGCTAATGGTAAAAATGTACATCGTGATCTCACATGGGGATCATTAGAGCAGCTTTAACATTCAAGATATATCACTTTCCCAGAAAAGGCAGTCTAAGCACACACACAAAGTCTTTGGGTGATTAATGATCAGAATCCCTTAAGAATGAGCTGTGGAGGAGCCAGACAAGGTGGAATTAAAATGTTGCATGTTAAACATTTCCTCAGACGACTCCCTGAACCTTTGTCATTCACTGTGTCCTGTTAAAAGTTCCCTACGTTTCCAAGTATCTGGGAGTTTAATGAGAAACATGAAGGGGGTTTCTTGGCTTCCATTCCTTCTAAATGATGATTGCCTTTAAGATTAATGCTTCAGATTTACATAAATCTGGTTCAAAAGTAAAATGCAGATTTCAATATTAATGCCATGATAATGCAATAAGAATGAATAAAATAATGTAGATGCTTCTCCTTGGACAGGGGGCTACTACAAAGTATATCTTAAGCCAAGGTCAACACTATTGTTACATTGAATGGCCACTTAGTCTTTTGTCTACCCAGGATAACATTCTTGTAATTTTTATAGAGGTATGTCTAATTGTATTTGGGATTCTGTTCAGATCATACTGAGAAGATCAGGCCTAATGAAGCATCAGTAATAACCATGGTGAATTATTATCAAATTTTTATCAGACACCAAGCATTGTTGTAAGTACTTCTTATAAGTACACACTCTCACTAACTATAGTATATTTGTGGAGAATACTGTGTGTGAAAGGAATGTAAAAAATAATATAAAATATCATGTCTTAGTGCCATAACTTGACCGTCTCTCCTGAGACAGCCCTGATGCTAGGTCATAGGTTGGCTAGGTCAGTTCTACCTCACATAGACAACAGAGGAGATATCCAGGTGGTGCCCTGTAGGTTTTCCACTCCTCCCGATATATGTGGTGGTGTCAGGTGTGTATATTAGCCACCTATAATGATCTTTGTGACAAAGCATCACTAAAAAATGAATCACATCTTAACTCCAAGTTCTTGAAGCCCATAGAACGTCCAGTGTATTGCCATTAGTAACAACTTAGTAGTCTACCCAACTCCAAGACAGGTTGAAAATACATCAGTGAAACAGGACACCAGTTTTCTTTTATGAGTAAGAAAAGATAATCTCATTAGGCATTTAGAAGTTGTAAGAGCAGAGGAAAAATAAGTAATACAGGTAGGTAATTATTCACTAAAGTTTGTAGGATGCGAAAACAGACTTAAAGAATTGATGTCACCATAAGGGATATGTCAGGGCTCCACCCACAGACTTAACTTTACCAGTTTCTCAGTCCATCTGTTTCCTCAATGACTCTTCCTTAGAAGTAATTACAGTCAGGAATAATGGCATAACGACACCAGAGCTTATGCTATTAGTGGCACCAGAGTTAGCGCTGATCATTTTAGGTTAAGAATTGGATGTATACTCTTTAACTTGCCTTGATACAATTCTGAGAAGAGTTCTACAATAACAGATGGGCCCAAAGGGGAAATGAGCCTTGACTTCTCACAGGAAGAGACTTATTATTAATATATATTTTTTGTTCTAGCTAGTATTTCTCTACTTGACTCAAACTAGCATTACTCGCAAAGAGGTTATCTCAGCATGACCTCTATCAGAATGTCCCGTGTGAGTTCCTGTGGGATATTTTCTTAATTTTCAGATAATGTGGAAGGGCCTAGCTTACTGTGGGTGATGCTATCCCTATGCAGGTGAGTCTGGGCTATATAAGACAATTAGTTAAACAAGCCATAGGAGGCAAACCATTAAGCCATATCCTTCTATAGTGTCTGTTTCAGTTACTCCTTGTAAGTTTCTACTTGAGTCTTGCCTTGCTTTTCTTTGATGCTGGACTGTCACAGTTAAGCTAAATAAACCATTCCTGTTCCAAGTTGTTTTTGGCTAGTGTTTATGCCAACAAAAGAAAACCAAACTAATACAGTCCTTCTTTACTTTTTTTTTTCTCTTTATTAGATATTTTCTTCATTTACATTTCTCATGTTATCCAGAAATTTTCCCTTACCCTCCCGCGTCCCCGCCCTGCTCCCCTACCCACCCCCTCCCACGTAATGGCCCTGGCATTCCCCTGTTCTGGGGCATATAGAGTCTGTATGACCAAAGGGCCTCTCCTCCCTGTGATGGCCAACTAGGCCATCTTCTTCCATATATGCAGCTAGAGATATGAGCGCAGGGGGAACCAGTTAGTTCATGTTATTCTTCCACCTAGAGGGTTGAAGACCCCTTCCGCTCCTTGGGTACTTTCTCTAGCTCCTACCTTGGGTGTCCTGTGTTCCAACTAATAGCTAACTGTGAGCATCCACTTCTGTGTTTACTAGGCACTGGTATACCCTCCCACAAGACCGCTATATCAGGTCCCTTTTTTTTTTTTTTTCAATCTCTCCTCTCTTTTTCCTCTTCCTTCACATGCCTTTGAGGATCATCCCCTAAATAAATTGCATATATCAGAATCCTTGTCACAAGTTTAGCATTTGGGCATGGATACTAACAAAGCCATGCAGTTAGTCTGAAGTTGGCTGGCTGCATCCTGAACAGTGCCCTTCACCAGCCAGAAACTTCTTTCTTCGGTCACCAAATCTGAGTCTGATCCCACTTGTTGGGTGGGCTGATGCACAGGGGAAGAGGAGCAGGGGCAAACCCTGCATGTAGGATTTCTGCAGAACAGGCATGCCATATGAGCTATTATACATTATACATGCCTTTCTTTGAACATTTATCAACCCAGAGGCTGGTCTCTGGGTCCTATTTATCTCATTTTAGCATCTCCAGAATGCATCACAATAGCAAGCAGAGCTCATGCTCAGCAAATGAGCATTGGATATAACTAAATTAAAGGTGCTACTAATGCCTATGAAGCAAGAACTACTACTATATCATTATTTTTTCAGATTAAGGAATTTAACTTTAGAGTAGGGTAACCAGTAGCATTTCATAATCACAGATCATGTGGAGATATTAAATGTGATGATGATTAAAGGAAGACGTTCATCTTAACATCTATATGCTTTCTAATATATACAATAATAAATAATTAATAGCAGTCATTAAAGAGTAGTATTTGGCACATACTGTGTTAAGTAGTTTCCATCTATAACCCATTCTACTCTTGTAATAAGCCTACCACAGAGATGCTATGATTATACCTGTCTGTAAACTACTAAGACTCTGTTTTGCATCATTGACAAGAGTGTGTGAGAATCAACAACTTACATGGGAACGTGTTAGGTCAGGCCCATTCTTCCAGGATTTCAGCTCATGGTTGCTTGGCTCCTGTTCTGGTTTGGATATAATAAGGTGCCCCACAAGACTCATGTATTTGAATACTTTCTCCTCTGCTGGTGATACTTTTAGAAAGATTGTGGACTCTGTAGGAGGTTGGACCTATGGGAAGTAAGTAGGCTAATGGGAGCAGGTCCTCAGGTGTATATAATTCTTGGGGCCCTGCTGTCATCTTCTCTTTACATCCTACACTGTGCAGAAAGGAACAAATAGCTTAATGCCCTGGCCACCATGCATCCTTGAGCTTTTCCATGTCTTCTAACATGATGGATTGGTACCATTAGTCAAAATAAGCCATTATTCAAAATAAACTACTGCTCTGGTAAGTTGTTGCTTATCAGGATTTTATCACAGTCATGAGAAAAGGGACTAACATAGATGGTTGGTAATAGAAGGGGAGCTGTTATCACATAAACCTGGCCACGCTGTTCATGGGCTTTGAACCTGGTTGGTGAGAGAAATGTGCAAAAGATTGCAGCTGTGAGATAGGGAAGCCCCAAATCCAGTAACCAAAGCTTAAGAAGCCATTCTGGTGAGAGTTCAAAGAGAATGCAGGTTGAAATGCAGACAAGGAAGACTACACTCACGAGGTTTCAGAAGTGGAATGAAACTCCATCAGAACATGGGCTGGAGGCCAGCTAGTTTACATTCTGCAAAGCATTTGGTTACAGTTTGCTCCTGTCCTGGAAATGGGAGTGAGACTGAATTAAAGAGTAATGGCCTTGCTTGTCTGGTGGAGGAAATCCTAGGGCTGCATCTCATTCAGGCTGTCGCGAGGAAACTGCTCATGACTTTCACCAGGTGTATAGTGAGAGGAAAGAACTGAAGCAGAACAATATGGAAACTACAAAGTTTAGAGAGAGACATAAAGGGAAGCTGACAACTGAGGTATAAACAATGCTATTACATTGTTTAAAAAAGGTGATTATTAAATAACTACATACTTTCTTCCTTCCCTTTCCTCACTCCAAACTCTCCCATATACCCCTCCCCATTCTCTTTCAAATTACTAACTTTATTGTAGGTGCTTTTCTGTTATAATAACTGTTAGTGTAAGCATGTATATGTGTGCATATATATGTGTATGTGTATATATATATATATATATATATATATATATATATATATATATATTTGTATGCATTTACTGGCCTGGTGTGCATATCTATCTATCTATCTATCTATCTATCTATCTATCTATCTATCTATGTATCCATCTATCCAAGTATCCATGTATGTATGTATGTATGTATGTATGTATGTATGCATCTATCTATCTATCTATCTATCTATCTATCTATCTATCTATCTATCTACCTACTTATCTATCTACCTATCTATCTAGATATATGTAGATATATTCCTAAATATAACCTGCTCAGACCATATAATGTCACTTATATGTACGTTTGCCACTGAACAATCAATCAGTGTGCTCTTCCCTGGGGAAGACCACATCTCATGTTCTCAACTTTCCTCAGTGGCCCTCTAATTCATTGTGCAGGGTTGAGACCTTATGAGCTTTCTCCTTTTTCATTTGTCGCATCCATTGCTGTCATTCTTGTTCAGCTTACATTTGAGAGTTTCGGCAGTCATGGTAGTAAGACTTTATGGGTGCTGTTTTCCAGAAGATACAGTCTTACCAAAAAGTGCAGTATCCTCTGGCTTTAATAATCTTCTGTCTCTCCTGCAATGCTCCCTGAGCCTTAGGTTCAGGAGTGTTTGGCCAATGTGTCCAATAAGACTGGTTTCTATAACTCTGCATTCTCATCGGTTGTGCTTTTCTGGAGTGGTGGCAATGAGACAGGAGAAAAGGTTCCCTGAAGGCAAGGCATTACCCATCAATGACTCCAGGTGTTAAAACAGAAAAAAAAATCATTTGAAAACCTTACATCTGAATGGAGGGCACCTGAAAAGATGCACTCTACCTTCACAGACAAGCACCTGTCATGGCAAGTAGCCCAGAACGACCTTTGGTTTTTACTTAGTCCTTCATAAGGGATCTTGAAATATTGATTTCTTAATACTAACTTAGTTAACACTAATTCATTTAGTTATTTCTTGTTGGGTACCAGCCTATTCAGAGGCCTTGCCGTCCAAGTATGATGTGGGGCAGTGACTGACTGCAGGGCCACTCATTTAGATAGGATTTTGTTTCTGATCTCCCGGGCTCCTTGGCCATGTTGCCACTATGGTACTCCCCATCATTTCATCCTATTTCTAGGTCTCCAACATGATTGTTCATCCATTCAGAACAGAGGAACACGGTTGTTGTTGTTGTTGTTTTAATAACATCTGCCCTTCCATGAGTCCTCAAACAAAGGCTAGAGAAGTGTTGCTTTTTTTTTGATAGATGAGCTAAAAATGCTTTTTTAAAAACATTTTTAAATATTTGGAAAAAAATCCAAAAGATTTCCTGATACAATGAAAAGAAAATTACGTGAAATATAAATGTCAGTGTCTATAAATAACAGTTTGCTGAACTGTAATCCCTCATTTCACTAATGTGTTGTCTCCATTATCTCGGTTTATTGGGAAATAATTGAGTGGCTGCAAAGGAAACCATACGGACACAAGGCTGAACATATTTCTTATCTCAGCATTCAAAAATCTCCAGACTCCTGGTCTAGCACATTAACCTTTTGAACGAATTATGTGGGGAGCAACTCCAGAATCAGATAAAGTTTAGGTGAGAAGAGAAAAGAGAGGCTCATTTTCGGAACACATGAACCCCACGTGGTGTTCTTGTATGTGAGTCTCTGGAGAGGACCAGGAGACACTGTGTCACTGGGTCTTTCAACTTCTTTCTTTCTAAAACTAAAGAACAGCTTCATTCTGTCATCATTTTGAAATCATTGCAGAATTAGGGTCAAGGGTAGAATGTGATCTCAGAACAAAATAATTATTGCCAATAGTTAGAGGTAGGGGGTCCTATGGACTGAGGGGAAAAAAACCTGTGGGGATGACTAATGAGAAGGGGGAAAATAAGAAAATGATAAGAACTGGACAGGAGATGGGATGAACGCATAGTAAGCCTTCTTTAATATATGAACATCAGTAAAACAGAGTATGCTTTTAGTTAATAGTCTGGCTGTCTTTTAAAAAATATTGAATATATTTTTAGATTGCTGAAAACAAAATCTTTCTCTCACTAAATCTTTATGATGTGGCCCCTGCTTCCCTCCGTTATCCCAGCTGTGTTCCAGCTTCCCTACAGCCTTTATGTTACTCACACAGAGTTTTCTCAACATAGGGCTCTTCATGGTGGTTCTTCTTTCTGGAATATTCTTTGTCTTTGATTGACTTAACTGTCCTGCCTCTCAGCTCAGCTCAGATCTCACCTCTGCATTGAGCCCCTTTCTCTAAACAGTTTCTTCACTGTTTTTATTCTATTTCCTAGCACAGTGGCTCTCAAAGAACTTATCAGCTTCCCTAAATATTTCTGGATTTATTTGACTGTTTGGTCAACTTTCCTGTCCTGTAGAAAGCTCCCTAAGGACTGAGATCAGCATAGTTTTATTGGTCAGTGTTTTATCTTCTGAATTGAAATCATTACTAGAGCAGGATTTACTAAGCTACTATACATTTTTCTAGCAGAGTTTTATAACTTCGAAGATGAAAACATCGGATATTCTGTGGCATACAGTCTGTTGTGAAAGAAAATATTTGGATAGTAAAGAACATGATGACTCATGGTAAATAGCTTAGAGTTTTGTCATAGCAGGCACATGTTAATTTAGTGCTTGGTTCAGGGTTAGGCCTGTTCTACCTTTGCCATTTCTATGCAAACACTTGCTTTAAGTATTGGTTATTGAGATCAGGCCTCTAGTTGTCTCTGCCACTGGTATGCATGCAAGTATGTAGTCTCCTTGGAAATTGAATCAGAAGTGATTCTGAAACTTATGGGATATTTCAGGTATGGTAGCATATGGTGGCATATGGTGGTTTCCAGGCTAGGCTGTAAGAGTTGGATTTCTTGACTTGGAGAAAGGCAGGCGCTATGCATTTGGGACACTGAAGTAGCTTTAAAAGAGCTCCACATAAGGAAGTGGTGGAGTTTCAGGCCCTCACTCAGCCCTTGGATGAACACAGAAATAAGACTTCCCCAAATTCCCACCAAAGGAAACTGAAATATCAAAAAGACTCTTGATCTTTAAGTGGTTATGTCCAGGGGTACCCTGTTCTAGAATAGTGAGTCACCAGTGTACTCATCTTTCCTGTGACCATCTGGCTGATCAGACAGCTACTACTGTTGCCTTATTTCTTGTTCTTCTCTGGGACCAACACATACTATTGCAGTCATACCAGAGAGTAATTGTCACCTGTCTTGGTTCTGATGGGAGATGTTAAGTTATGGAATGAATGTTTATGCCTTCCTCTAAATCATATGATGAAACCCAACCTTGCTGTCAAGAAACAGAGGGAACAGTAGTATGTATAATCAAGCTTTTAGGATATTGTAATGGCTGGTTTTGTGTGTCAACTTAACACAGGCTGGAACTATCACAGAGAAAGGAGCTTCAGTTGGGGAAGTGCCTCCATGAGAACTAGCTGTGGGGCATTTTCTCAGTTGATGATCAAGGGTGTAGAGAGCCACGCCCGAGCTGGTTCTGCCACCATTCCAAGATAGCGCCGACATCCTGTCACCACCCCCAGCCTGGGACAAGCAAACAAGTTCAGTGCGCATGCGCTTGTTACAAAGCCACATAGGTCACCGCCCATCCCGGGGTGTAACTTGAGGTAATGGGCAGTCAGCCAATCCTGACGACACATGTCTCACTGAGGTGTATATAAGTGGGATCCATCTTGGGCTCGCTGTCTTCCTCCTAATGATGTAATAAAAGTTTTCTGCAGAAGGATTCTCTTTCACAAGGGGAGAGGGCCCATTGTGGGTGGTGCCATCCCTTGAATGGTAGTTTGGGGTTCTATAAGAGAGAAAGATAGCAAGCCAGGGGAAGCAAGCTAGTAAGTAACTGTCTTAGTCAGGGTTTCTATTCCTGCACAAACATCATGACCAAGAAGCAAGTTGGGGAGGAAAGGGTTTATGCAGCTTACACTTCCATACAGCTGTTCATCACCAAGGAAGTCAGGACTGGAACTCAAGCAGGTCAGGAAGCAGGAGCTGATGCAGAGGCCATGGAGGGATGTTCTTTACTGGCTTGCTTCCCCTGGCTTGCTCAGCCTGCTCTCTTATAGAACCCAAGATTGCCAGCCCAGAGATGGTCCCACCCACAAGGGGCCCTTGATCAGTAATTGAGAAAATGCCTCACAGCTAGATCTCATGGAGGCATTTCTCCAACTGAAGCTCCTTTCTCTGTGATAACTCCAGCTGTGTCAAGTTGACACAAAACTAGCCAGTACAATTGACTCCTTGTCAACTTGACACACAAATACATCACTAGTAAGCCTCAATCCTTAGTTCTTACTCAACCCCAAGATCTTAAATAACTTTAAAAGTCCCACAGTCTTTACATATTAAAAAGTTCAAATCTTTTAAAACATCTTTTAAAATTCAAAGTACTTTAAAATTCAAAGTCTCTTAACTGTGGGCTTCATTTAAAAACTTCCTTCAAGAGGGAAAAATATCAGGGCACACAAAGTCACAATCAAAAGCAAAAATCAATCTCCAACCGTCTAATGTCTGGGATCCAACTCACGATCTTCTGGGCTCCTCCAAGGGCTTGAGTCACTTCTCCAGCCATGCCCTTTGTAGCACACATGTTGTCCTCTAGGCTCTAGATGCCTGTACTCCACTGATGCTGCTGTTCTTGGTGGTCATCTCATGGTACTGGCATCTTCAAAATGCTGCTGTCTTCCGCTGTAACTAGGCTTCAACACTAGCCTCTCATAGGCTCTCTTCATGGTGCCAAGCCTCAACTCCTTTGCATGACCCCTTCAGTCCTGGGCCATAAATTGCAACTGAGGCTGCACTTTCACCAATGGCCTTCCATGGCCTCTCACAGTGCTTCCATGGCCTCAGCTGCTCTGCATGACCCTTTCATGCCTTCAAAACTAGTACCACCTGGGTAACTCTACACATTACCAAGTCCAGCCACAGCACAAGGCTATCTCTGGAACACAGCCTCTGTGCTCTCAGAAAACACTTCCCAGAAGATGTCACCTCAACGATGCTGGTCTCTTCTTAATCACCGCTAATTTCTTAGCTCCAGCTAACCAGCATCAATAGTCCCAGTAATTCAAAGTTTTTGCTTTAGTAGTTCTGGTATCTTGTTAATCACAGCTGACTCTTCAGCCCCAGCTAACCAGAACCACAGAATCTTCACAAACTAGTGATGGCCCTGAAAAAAGTCTTTAATCTTCCCTCTGAAATTTCACAAGCCAGGCCTCCATCTTCTGCACTGTTCTCAACATTATCTTCCAAGCTCCTATACAACATCTGACAAAGCTCTTAACACTGAATGGATCTTCTAGCCCAAAGTTCCAAAGTCCTTCCACAATCCTCCCCAAAATGTGGTCAGGCTGTCACAGGAATACCCCACTCTGCTGGTAGTGCTCTTATCGGGAGCTACAACAAACATTCCATTGAACTGGAAGCTCAGACTTCCCCCTGGTCATTTTGGGCTTCTAATGCCCCTAAACCAACAGGCTAAGAAAGGAATAACAGTGTTAGGAGGGGTGATAGATCCAGATTATCATGAGGAAATTGGATTACCTCTCCACAATGGAGGTAAGCAGGATTATGTCTGGAGTGCAGGAGATCCCTTAGGGCGTCTCTTAGTACTACCATGTCCTGTGATTAAAGTCAATGGGAAACTACAACAGCCTAATCCAAGCAGGACGACAAAGGACACAGACCCATCAGGAATGAAAGTATGGGTCAATCCTCCAGGAAAACAGCCAAGACCTGCTGAGGTGCTTGCCAAAGGTGAAGGAAATACAGAATGGGTAGTAGAGGAAGGTAGTTATAAATACCAATTAAGGCCACGTAACCAGTTGCAGAAGTGAGGATTATAAAGTAATATGAATGTTCCTGTCTTATTTTGCTAACGAATACATTTGTCTTTCTCTCAATTTCTTTAACATCAATTTGTATTTAAGTTGAGACACTAAAAGGATGCTCCCAAGGGACATTGCCCCATTGTAAATTTATAAATGCGTTTGCAATTGTATGAGGGATAGTTATATCATGTTAGGCGTATTCACAACCTTGTTATTGTATCATATGAACATGAGATATTATTTGTGTCAAGTTGACAAGGGGTGGATTGTAGTGGATATCCCTGGTTGTCAACTTGACTATATTTGGAATGAGCTACAATCCAGATTTGGAAGGCTCACCAGTGACCCTAACCTGGAGGCTTGGATATAGAAGTCTCTGATCTGGATCTTGGTATGGAGATCTTGATAGCATATCGGCTATGGATTCCAGAAGATTAAGACAGAGAGATCTCCGAGCTCAAGATCATCTGGGATTAAAGGTCTGAGATTAAGACAGAGAGATCTCCGAGCTCAAGATCATGTGGGATTAAAGGTGTGAGATTAAGACAGAGATCCCGAGCTCAAGATCATCTGGGATTAAAGGTCTGAGATTAAGACAGAGATCTCTGAGCTCAAGATCATCTGGGATTAAAGGTGTGAGATTAAGACAGAGATCCCGAGCTCAAGATCACCTGGGACTAAAGGTGTGATGGCACACACCTTTAATCTGGGTTACACCTTCTGCTGGAGACCATATAAGGACACTGGAAGAAGGGAGACTAACACTCCTTCGCCTGTTCACCATGTGGGACTGAGTAACTGCTAGATCCTTGGACTTCCATTCACAGCTACTACTGAATCATTGTTGGGAATTGGGCTGCAGACTGTAAATCATCAATAAATTCCTTTACTCTGTAAGTTCTGTGACTCTAGAGAACCCTAACTAATACAATAACATCCCTCCATGGCATCTGCATCAGCTCCTGCTTCCTGGCCTGCTTAGCTCCACTCCTGACTTCCTTTGGTGATGAACAGCAATGTGGGCATGTATGCTGAATAAACCCTTTCTTCCCCAACTTGCTTCTTGGTCATGATGTTTTGTGCAAGAATAGAAAACCTGACTAAGACAGACATTATTAGAATTTTACTAGATTATCACAATGGGCCCCATGTGGGGAGCTAGTAGTCACACAGGAAGAGCAAAAAGTAATGTATTACTCTCCAAGTGCAAATACTGAGTTGGTTAGTCACTTTGATTTACAATAACAAAGTATGATAACCAGAAGTTCATCTATCAGCTTTAAGTATGGAAAATCTAAGGCCACAGAGAACCATATTGGTTGTATTCTGGTGTGGGCCTCCTTCTGCAAAGCTGACTCCTACTTCTGAAAGCAATGCATCAAGAGAGGCCACTGGGCTTTTCTTTATGATGGTAACAATCACCTCGAGTGGCCCCCACCTCCCAGCTCTGTCATATGGTAGCCTGTAATTTCAACATGTGAAGAAAGGAGCTTTGCAAACCTTTAGCTCATACCATAAAATGATTTAGGAAGACAGTGGCTGTGACCGTGAGTATTTGTTGTCAGAGCAGTGTGTAGGGGCTCACACCTTTAATTCCAGCACTCAGGAGGCAGAAGCAGGATGATCTGTGAGTTCAAGTTCAGCTTGGTCTACAGAGGGAGTTCCAAAACACCCATGTCTACACAGAAAAACCCTGTCTTGAAAAACAAACAAACAAACACCAACCTACCAACCAAACCTCAACAAAAGTCAATTTTAACAGCATCTAGAATTATGTAGGAGGCAAATATCCAGTGGTATTTGTGTGATTTTGTAGACTGAGTTGATAGGATTGAAAGAGCAGCTCTGCACAGGGCCATCACCAATTCATAAACCAAAGTCCTAGCCTAAATGAAAAGAAAAGTAAGCTGAACATCAAACTTTGACTTTTCTCTTCTTTTTGATTCAGGTAAATACATGACCATCTTCTTCCAGTTCCCTCAACCATTGCCATTCCACCTCTGCTATTATGGGCCATACTCTCAAACTCTGAGCCAAAAGAAATCATTCCATTGTTAAGTGGCTTCTGTCATGCATTTTTTTTTCATAGCTACAATATGGTGACCTTCTGTAAGACAAGAGGACTTCCTCCACCAGGATTCAATCCCTAGCTCATGGGTTTTATATCATGAAAAGTGGTGAGGAACATATTTCTATAAAATGACTTGAGGCACCCAACCTCTACGTTTTGTTCTCATACTCTGGGATAAATCAGGCAACTCTTTTCTTATTCTTACAATAATGAAAGAAAGTGAGTCACAAGATACTATCACTACTGTGATATTTGGGACTTTCTATGGTGAAATTAACTTCAGTCCTCAGTGAGAAGTTGACCATAGTCTTCCTTAATGGTTGCCCATATGTGAGTACCCTCATCTTAGGTACAGTGCAGGATGGCTATGGTGGAGTTGAGCACTAGAGAGAAGAGCTTCTGCTCTTCTAGAGGTTCTACTTCTGTTCCCAGTACTCTGATCAGGCGGCTTATAACCTACTGTAGCTTTAGCTCTAAAGGGTTTGTTGCTCTTCTCTGGCCTCCACAGGCACCTACACGCATATGCCATATATTAACACAAATGCACACAAACATAAGTAGAAATTAAATTTATTCTGTTTAGGGATATTTATGGGGTATGTTGTCTAGGATTCCTCCAGAAATGAAAGAACTTTCTGGAAAAAATTTCTTTTATATATTTTTGGAAATAACTACCCATGTGAAGCATGGTTATAATGAAGCAGGCAGCCACTATGTCAATTTAGATAGAACTGTACATTCCCATGTGAGGTGGATATTGTCTCTTTCTGAACCTCAAAGGGAGTTTCCATTGTTTTCTCATTGCTTATCACATGAATAAGACACAGGACTCTTCAACATCAGGTTCCTCATGTTCCACCCATCTGGGTTAACACCTATGGGTGGAAGGGGCAGAAGAGGAAAAATAATATTCTGATGTCTTTAAAATGCTGCAATTGATCTTCTGGGTGAAACAGAACTGATAATGATTCTTCATAAACCTCATATACATGCTGGTATATTCTGAGGACTGGGATGGACCTCCTCCATTATATTCTAATGTGGAAGGGAGATGCAGGGAAAGTTAGGCCCTGATGCTCTCAGCCCCATGATGTGTTTCTATAGATGATACACTTTTTATCATGGTCCCAGTGGTTGGCTTCCACATTTTTCAATAATAGTCAACTGAAATATGGAAATGGGATTAGTGGACACCGAGATTTTGCTTTTCAAAGGAATGAAATCCAACCAAACATGACTGTTGTACACAAAGGAACAATTAGTAACTGAGTTGTTATTAGTTCTACCAAATCTGTGGGTAATTTGTTTATACTTCTCTGTCTGTTCATCTGTATGTCGCTCTCTGTCTCTCTGTGTGCATGCATGCACACATGTGTGTATGTGTACATGCATGTGAGTGTGTGTGTGTGTGTGTGTGTGTGTGCACATACAGAAGTAGAAGGACACCTCCAGGTTTCATCCTTTGGTATTGCCTGAGTGAATCTCTTGTTTTATTGGTACACTGGGATTCTACTGTCCTAGGTTGTGAGGGAAGTAGGGATGGGAACCATTGTTCTAAAACCTTCCGTCCTCTGACTGTCTTTTCTATGATACAGTCATGTGTTTATAGTCTAAGCTATGAGCCCATTTAAAATAAGGAGGATAAAGAAGAACAAGGACAAGTAAAGAGAAACACAGAAGGATTTGCATTTCATTTTCTGAGTATTTAAATCATCATGCTTTCTCTTTGCTAAATGATAAGAGATTTATTTCCTAATTAGGAAGCATTGGGAATGCCACCCAGAAACATTTTCTTGTTCATTTCAAAGTTTCCAAAAGGAGTTGACAAGCAGAAAGGAAGAATTGTAGCTCATCTCAGAATAAACAGAAAGAAAAAAAACAATACTCAATGTGATGATGTAATAGATATTGGAGGGGACTTAGGGATAGACCACAAGCCTACAGCAACCAGAACCGAATAACGGCAAGGCTGGACACTCAAGTGTGCTTCTGTCCCTTTCCTGTGATAAAACAGGCCTGAAGATTAGTGAGAAGAATCCATGTTCATCTAAACAGAGCTTTGTCCACACCTTTTGTTTCATATTGGTTTTCTTTACAAAGAATAGCTTGTGACTATGAATGAATTCAGGAATGTGACTTTGCTTGTGATCCTTTGGCCATCCTAAGCAGATGCAGATCTCACCTGCTCCTAGGCAGCACATCTGCCTAGTAACAGTGAATAAAACTACTGACAGTCAGATAAAAAAAATCCTCTTGCTTTAGTTTCTCATATTGGAAGAAAATCTCATTAAGAACTGTTTTCTTTCTTTTCAAATAAGCAACGATGAGAATGTTTTAATGTATCTTTACTGGGAAAGTGTTATTCATTGGCAGTATAAAAATGTCCTTTAAGAAATATTTTTGTCATCTCCCAACACCTGAATTTGGCAATTCAGTCTGTCTATCAGATCTGCAAAATCAATATTTTATTACAGCCAAAGATTTAGGAGACTTGGACTGTATAACCTTGGGCAAGTCATTTAATCTCTTAGCCACCGTCTATGCAGAAAAATGCTAGATATGTCTCCAAGGGAGAGTAAGATTAATGACAGCAAGTCTCATAGATAATTGTCTCTGGTGCTCTTTCGATAGTCCCTATTTTTGTGTGTGCTTTTCAATTTTTATTTTCATCTGAATCCAACTTTACCCATCCACACATTGCTGCAAAGAGAAAGCTTATTTGAAACGTGAGTGGGCATTGCTCTATCCTTGAATTCATATTTCTGGACAATGGTTGAACTTTTGGGTGCTCTCTTTTCTCCCTTTGTGGTAGGAAGAGGAAGCTGACAGAGAAGACCTTTCTGGTTAAGAATTACCGTGTATATGCACTTCTCCACCCTGGGTATTGATGGGGTTCTTTTTCTCAGGCATCTTGTTTCCGCATCCCAGATTTCTCCTGTCTTGTTCAAAACCAGGCAGTTTAATGGTTAATCACAGTCCATCCTTCCCTTCCATTATAGTCATGAACATTCTCTTCAGAGTGTATGCCCTTTCCTGGGCTATGACTAAGGTGAGCCAAAGTCAGTGCATGCTGACCCACCAAATGTCAAACCTATGATGCTCACATATTTTCCAGTTGCTTCTTTGCCCTTCTTATGTTGTCACTAACAAATGGCTAACCAGTCAGGCCTGTTTGTGTTAGAATTGCCCCATTTTTCTCTCCATTCTGGGAAAAAAATCTTCATTCTGAAAATGGAAGCATAATTTGAAGTCAGATGCTACTCATCTGTCCAAGTGCTTCCTGATGTGTTTCTGAATTAGCACCCATTTTTTTTTTTTTTTTTTGGCTTCAACTACAACATGAATAGGGGACACTTCTGCCTCTTCCTATGTCAACATCCCATAGTCTACAATTTGCTTTTAAATATACTTTGTTGCCATGTGTCAAAATAAGAATAGCTCTAGAGAGATGGCTATAGTACTTCTTTATGAAGAATCTGGCATAGCAGATTGGGTCTAATTCTATACATAGTGGGAATTAAAGATACTTTCCCATGATCTAGAGGAATATAAAGTTTTATTCAATAGATTGGGCAGTAGGCTGCAAGATAAAAGCCTGGGTTTTCCAAGTCATCTTCTTTGACATTTCCAGGTATTTTCAGCTCAATAGGATCACCAAGATTTAACCAAAGTCTAGATTTTCAGTAACATTTTTTTTAATGTATGGTTATTTTCTGCTAGCTTTCTCTTTGACTTACTTCCTAAGTGTCTGGCCTTGGTATGAGCAGAAAGGAGGAATGTGTTTCAGCTCAGCTTTGTCAGCAGCTGTTTCAATTCAGCGTCACTAGCCTTTCAGTTTGTGAGGTTTGGAGAATAGTAATATTCTTAGATTTTAATGTTATTATCAGATGTTACTTTCAGAGGAATTGGGAAAATGCAGGAAGCTATATTTGCATAGCTCATTAGCCATTATTTTAAATGAGAAATATGTTTCATTTGTCTTTTGGAAATTCCACTGCTAATAGGTACTCAATAGCAGAAAGCATGCTGAACGTCAAGAAATAGCCAATATTGTATTGTACACATGTATAACCAATGCACATCTCATGTAGGACCCACTCGATTCCTTCGCTTCCTTGACAAATGCTTCCATAGCTTTATGGCCAGGTTGCTTTCCTTGGATAACCTGCTCCAATCTACACACAGACTTTTATCACCTCCATTCTTCATTGTACTTTATCCTCCTTCACAGAGTCTAAAGCCATTTGCTCTGAGAACCATTCCACTTCATGGTATACACGTATGTGACTGAAAGTTCCTGTTGTATTTTTTTCTAATATAGTCAAAGATAACCTTGAACTTCCAATCATCTTGCGTATAGTGATGGGCAGTCGTAATAACATGTTTGTACCACCAAGAGTACATCTTTTCTTTTTCATCACACGATAAAAATGTTCCTTTGAGTTTTGTCAACCTGACACCAGTGTGAGTCATCTGGTAAGAGCTTCAATTGAACAATGCTTCCAGAAGATTAGCCTGTAGGAAAGCGTACAGGTCACTATTAATTAATAGTTCATGTATGAAGGCCTATCCTAGTGTGGGCAATACTCCCCCTGGACAGGTGGTCCTCCTTTTATAAGAATAAGGGAGTCATTGAGAGCAAGCCAGTGAGCAGCATTCTTCTATGATTCTCCTTGAGTTCCTGCCTTTGGATTCTTGTTTATATTCCTGCCTTGGCTTCCCTCTATGATGGACTGGCAGCTGTAAGATGAAATAAGCCCTTTCTTTATATCTCTTTTGTTTTCTTCATATCCTTGGAAGCAAGGTAGAGCGTGGGGATCAAATCTATTGGTTTCATGCTTACTAAATAAGTACTCTATCAAACAAGCAAACATCCATAGCTGTACATCTTCTAGTGTGCCATTGTTTCCTAAAAGGTGTGACACGGTCTGATATTATATAGTCAGTTCGATCATTTGTGTAGCATCTGTCTTGGTTACCTTTCTATTGCTGTGATAAATCACCATGACCAAAAGCAACTGGCGTAGAAAGGGTTAACTTAGCTCCCACTTCTATATATTTCACAGTCCATCATCAGAGGAAAACAGGGAAGGAACAGGGAGGCAGGGACCGAAGCAGAAGCTATGGAGGCACTCTGCTTACTAGCTTGCTTCCCATGCATTTCTCAGCCTGCTTTCTTATAGCATCCAGGACCACCAGACCAGAGGTGGTACTGCCATAGTGACCTGGGTCTTCCCATATCAATCAAAAACCAAGAAAACATACCATAGGCTTGCCCACAGGGCAATATTGTGAGGGCATTTTCTCCATTGAGAGTCTTTATTTGTTTAAATTGCTTCAGCTTGTGTCAAGTTGACATAAAACTTGCCAGCACGGTTATCCAGCCTACCTTCAGTTCCATATCCATGAAGCATAAGCTATAACATGGGAGAAATGGTCCCCTTTATCTGTACTGCATGAAATAGTTGCTATCGTTGTTTGTAATTGATAGAAGATACAAAACAGAAATCATCTGTTAAATGACTTGAGAGTACACAAAGAAGATGAAGAAGGAAAATAGCTTCTATGTTTTTATAGCTTTCTTTACTTTATGTAATACCTTACATAAAGCTTCTTATACTTTTTATAGCTTATATACTTTTACAGACATCACTTTGGAAATAATGGTCAGTAGAGGAGGCAGATGACACCATAAAGTTCAAGATCTTTATGTCCTGAATTGATTACAAGTCTTTTAATCATTTCTCCTGAAGGAAATGTTGCTGACAAAGCATATCATCCATAAAAGAAAATGCTCTGGGTAATTCCAAAGCTAGGGTTGCTCAGTTACTGCAGGGAAACAATGTCAATCTGTGGGCAGAGAAAGTCTCAGAGACTGAGGTGGTTATTTAATGATCACACTCTTCAATTGATTGCATGTCCAGTTTCCTGATGCAGTTTCGCTTACGTGGGGATTAAAAGTAATTAGCCATGGGTGCTTAAGAACTTCATCTTTCAAGTTTCAAATGGACATTTTGTATGCAATACTTTAAATATTATATTTAAAAAAATCAATTTCTGTCATAAAAGCTCTAGAATGTTTTTTTAATTTAAAAGTGCTATATCAAGGGCTTATAAGTGAGAAGCAGTTTTTAACATGAAAAATTGCCTTTAATTTATGTCCTTTGCTAATAATTATCTGGCTGTGGGATTTTTCTCCATTAAAAGCTCATGACTGGAAGACAAATTAAGTGTGACCCCTGCAAAATCAACTCTGCTCAAATGCCAGAGAAATAGGACTGTATTTTGTGACTTTATAATCAGGAAGAATAAAAATTTGTCATGTAAAAACCATTATGATGTCTTTTTTTTTTCTTTAAAACAGAAGCAAAAAGTCCAATCTGTAGTAAGATTACCTAAATATTCAAGATCAATAGCCCTGAAAATAAGGTTTCAAGGCTTAGTAATCACCAAGTAGAGTCAATTTGTGACTTAACTGCTGTCTATATTACCAGCAAGTACAGTGGTATAAACTGCCTGATACTGCTCTTTAAATTTCCAGCCTTGTATACCTGATAAACTAGGAGACACAGGAATTCCATTCATTTATAGAGATGGAGAGTTTACCTATAAAACTTATAGCATAGCTCTTGCTGTGCAATAAGCAACCCACAAACACTAGCCATTAAGATTAATGTCTATCAGGGATATCAAATGGACATCTTGGTATATTTGCAGATGAGTCTTTTTCAGTACTTCTGATAAAAGCAGCAACTCATACAAACACATGAATGAATGTTTTACCATGGTTATTTAATATTTATATAATACAACTGAAGTCATTTTAATCAAGAATGAATATATGATTGGATGTTCATACCTGGAAGATAGTGTATAAATCTGTGCATGTGTATGTGTATATGCACAATTTTCTTTAAAAAGAACAATACAGTGGAAATCAAATATTAATATTCTACCCTGACAATGGCACTTCCTTGACCTGAATGGTTGCCAGTTCTGGATTGCTGGTTCAAGCTAAGGCAGTGAGACTCAAAGAAGATGCTCTGTGTTATCTCTATTTCATCTTATACTTCTTTATGGTGGGATGATTTTATTTAATATGCATCTGTCCTAGCAAAGAATAGTTTATTCTATCTCTTTTATGAGGACTCTAGATGTGACAAGATATTAATTTCAAAGCAATTTCTGGTGACTTCAAGGTATAGGTTGCCTTTCTTGTTCATTTCATGTCACTGGTTCAAGTTCATAAACGAACACCTGCAGTTTCTAAGAAAAGGGCCAAACTGTTAATGAAGTAGATATCTTTTAATTTACAAACAGTAGTGTAACGGATATTAGGCTGGAGAAAGACAAAGGATACTGAATTATACATGTACATCTAATTTTCATTGTTAAAAGTGTTTTCCTTTTCTTGTTTTTTAAGAAACATCTGCATCTTCCCAGGGGACCCTGGGATTTTAATGAAAGGAGAGCACAGTTCACTATAAATCATTATCAACTCTACATTGTAATTTAGCAGCAAACAGGTTAACGTGGGGAGCAATAGGTAATAAAGGAATTTTATTGTTTGGAGAGAAATTACAATTTTTGACATAACAGTCTTTCTTCTCCCACCCTCCCCCCAAAGCATGGCAGGGAAATGTTTATTAATTAATTTGTAAAACATCTACTTCTTACTGGCCATTGCTACAGGTAAGTTCTTTCTTCTTGTGAGGACATGTGGCAGGTGGATTCGCTTGCTGTTCCTACACTGAGACTTTGCAAGCCCTCTGCGAGTGTCCTGAAGGAGGCCACAGTTAGGTGACATCAGTGGTCAGACGTCAAGGTCAGCCAACAGAACAACATATACTTATCCCAAGATAACAAAATAACATCCTATGTTAGTACTATTGCCAAAAAAAAATCCTGATTTTTTTAAACTTTGAAAATGTACAAAAATATCAGGATAATTATAAATTAATATATATTAAAGCATCAAGAAACAGTCCAAAATGATGATCTAAATCGTTAAGTAAAATGTACTTTAATACAATAAATATTCCTCATTGAAAATGAATACTGTATAGGGCTATTTAGAACTCATAGAAACAAAAAATCATATTATTACTAATTTTTTATTTATCAATAATCTATTGGTTCTTTATCATCTCCTTTGTCATTTATATTACAAAAAAATTTAATACTGGAAACTGGTAGCTAAACACCTTCGTGTGCTGTTTCTGCCTATGCGCTGACATTGCCAAAGACAACAAAATACATCACAGCACTCCACACCCTTTTCTCTCAGAATGAAACCCAGATGTCAGGACACTTTAGATCTTGCACAAAATATATGTCATCCCTTGGACCTATCTACAGATTCTGGATTTCCATTCATCTATCTCTCAGTCTCATTCACACACTTGTGCTCGATGTGTCCTTGGGAACTGATGTGAAGGGGGTCACGGGTTTAACGCTCTGGGCAAGCGCACATGAGCGTACAGTCCCATGTCAGGCTCTTGTATATGTGCTTCTGCTAGTATTATCGTGTTCCAAAGATGGCTCCGTGTTGCAATGGTCCCCACCGCTGCACTAATGCGTCAAAGTGTGGCTTTTCTTCACACTTCTCCAGTGTAGGGGAAACTTTAGTACAAGTGTGTCCTTTATTATTTTTTTTTTCCAAATGCAGACAAGTCTTTATTATCATAATAAAAATAAGTCTGTTCTGTATTTTACAATATATTTCAAATATTTCCATTATGAAGCATGAATTAGTCCAACATGGTCAAGAAGTGTACAACCTTCGTCGAAGCTAGAAGCTTCTAGAGACACACTTAGGAGGTACATCTCGCGCAGCCGCACTTCACCACTTTCTCAACCTCGTCTACAAATGAGGAGCCATCTGTGCATTCGAAAGAGTATTTCCGCCTCTTGCTTCTCAGAGGTCCACAGCACTGGCCTCCAGCACACCCACCTCTGCATTCCAAGCGAGATACTTTCTTAGTTGTTTGACAGGCAGCGTAACCCTGCTGCTTCTGGTAATAATCCCTTATCCGTTCCCCTCGACAAGAAATTTCTAGAAAAGAAAAACAAGGACATAAGAGCATTTTTAAGGATAGACACTGTAAGTTTGGTAGAGTAACTGAAAGTCAAGACCTCCATACGGTGGTTGCTCTCCTTCCATCCAGTTTGTAGCTGCTATTTTTATTGTGATGCTTGTGGTCCATATTATGGGCTGATGGCATGACCTTGAAAAATGTATCTTTTAGGCCCCTATTTCCACCAGAGTGAATGCTCTATATGTAGACAATAAATGCAACATGTTTGTTCTGACAAGAAAATTGGACTCCTAAATCTTTTCCTTTAATACCAAAAAGGAGAAATAATACACATCTTCTGGTTTTTTACAGGACTAACAGCTGGTTTTGTTTACCATGGGGAGCAGTTTCAGAGAGAATGCAATTTAATTTATTAGACCTGGAATTTAATATTATCCAATATGTTACTTAATACAAGTAACATTCCACTAACTTCATAAATTAGGCTAGCATGAAGTAGTTCAAAAAAGAGACATCTGTTAAAAGCTTCCGCAGGCACGTTCACGTTCATCTTATTTGTCTGATGCACCAAAGTCAGTGCCAGCTGGAGGCCAGGCAAGTTCTGATCTTGGAAACAAAGCAGGGAGAGGTGGTCTGAAAACTCAGGCTGTTTCTATCCCTCTCACCTGCACAATGTACTGTGATAAATCAGTCCATTCTAAGACAAAAGATGATTTTGTACTCAAACAAGAGCAGATTTACCATCTCCATAGTCTCTCTGTGCCCAAAGTTAGATTAAAAATACATGTGGGTCAAGGGACCAGAACAGGGGCTTAAGGTGAGTTGGGTAGCTATTCTCTGAAGAAGGGTAAAGGAGACTTTCCCGAGCAAATCAAGTTGTGCTAAGATGTCTGATGGCCACGGAAAACCTTATGGTGGGGGAATTCAGTGCTTTGCACATCAGTTTGTGCATAACACTTGAAAATCAGTAATAGTAGCGACCAGACACACAAAACCTCTCAGTGCAGAAGAGCAGGTGCCGAACTTACCTCTATCGCAGCTGTCCCCGGTGAATCCACTGTTGCATTCACAATAAGGCTGGCCGACTCCAGAGAGCCTACACTTCCCATGCTTGCACTTGATCATCTGGCAGGGGTTAAAGAGATCTTCTTCTTCATCACAGAGGACACCACCATGGCCCTCCAGGCACTTACAACTATAGGAGAAGGCATTGATGGGCAGGCAGGTCCCATGCACACATCTTCAGGGAAGGAGAAACAGAGGAATGTAAACACCATTGATAGAGGATGTCAGAAGGTATGGTGGTTAGGCAAACACATGTCTGAATACAGAAAACAGAATGCTAAGGTGTTGCTTTCGCTTCCACCTCCCATCCCGCCCAACTCCCGCCTTCTTCTCTTAGATGATAATTTGAGAATTTAGCATGTGTACTCAGTACCAAGCAACTGGCACTCACTTGTTTCCGAGGCAGGGATCATTGGTTCTCTGGTCACAGAGGGGTCCCATCCACCCTTCCTCACATTCACAGGTGAAGCCTGATTGGCTGCTGGGCTGGCACGTGCCATGGGCACATACTTTCTTGTGGCACGGTTCACAGCCAGGCAGAATTCCGGTTTGCATAGGCACTTTCCGGAAGTCCTGCAGCTCACTGTTAATGTAAAGGTTCCGGATACAGCCATGGAAGCTGGTGCCATTTTGCCCAGGGGCCTGGCGCAGCGATGCCACATTATTTTTCCCAGGCATGCCTAGGAAGAAACAGCATGTCAGTTAAGAAACTGGATGTGCTCCTCAGTAATTTGCTACTGAGAAATATGACGATGCATCAGCCCATCTCTATTAAATTGGGATATATGTGTTCAGATGAGGTAGAGAAGACTTGGGCATCTTGCTGTGATACAGTAGGTTATTCTAACTTTCAACTAAAATAAACCTAGTTTATTGGTGGTCAGTTTTTAATGTGTCAACTTGTTTCCAAGAAAACTTCAATATATATGCAATGCATGATCTTCAAGAAGGTCTACTCAAGGTAAAAAGTAGAGGCCAATGCTATTGTTCCCTTCCCTATGGGTCTATACCAGACACTGTGAACATTGGGAAGTCATAGTTTATAATTCTCTGATTAGCTTTTTCTCCAATTAAAGGGCAAATCCTAAAGAGCGTGAGTCAGAGGTTCCATGTCACTCGAGTCAGCACTTTCCTGACTGTGCAACCTGCTTAATGCTGAAGCCCTGGATCAGTCCATCAAGACTCTGAGGGTGAGATCTGGGCCTCACAGTAACCTATTTCTTCTGTAGTAACCTCCTACATCCCTGCCAAATTCTAACTTAGCAATTAACTCGTCACTTTAAGTTCATTTTGCTTCTTATCAGGATAGCACCTCATTCCTTTTCATATTTTTTCTTGCTATTTATATTGAAGCTTTCATGTTAGAAAATTAAAAATAAAACACAGAATAAGTCCCATCACAAACAGTATTTTTAATCTTGGGGCATATGTATTCTAGAAGTGACTATTATCTGGTAACTGCTATTTTGGCAAAGCTGAGGAATCTTTCCATGGCCCGATCCAGACCCTAAAATAGTTCCCTGACAGCACTTTACACAGAGGACCTAATAGGACATTGGGTGAGGAGAAATCAAGGCATTAGAAGCCTCTGAGTCAATGACTTAACCTCCCCCCCCACCTCCCCCCCAGGGCTCATGCTTCAACTGTGCTGGCTCTCTGAACTACTGCCTGGGCTTATAGGCTGAAGAGACTTCACTGGTTATAGGCTGGACTTCGCTTTCTAGAGGAGCAATGCCTTCCATGGTCCTTGCTTAGTGCCACAATTCCCTTTCCTAGGCAAAGAGCCCCATTTGCATCTTAACAGGCTCCAAATCAGGCAAGTAGGGTACAAGGTCACTAGTCTTTAAGTCAGGTTGAGTGTTTCATGGATAAACTTCATCATCAAGTTGACACCATTGAGAATTACTGTGGATCTGAGATTCTTTTCTTGTCACTTTTGTAAGATACCCCAACAAAAGGAAGTCAAGGGAGAAAGGGTTATTTTAACCTCCAATTCAAGAGTACTCATCTTGGCAACAAAGTTAAGAGCACAGCAAGTTGAAGCAGCTGGTCACATCACATGCACAATCAGAGAGCTGAGAGGGAGGAAAGCTAGCTCTCAGCCCTCTTTATCCATGTTTGAGTCCTGGATTCCCATCCAGGGAATAGTGAGTGCCACTCTTATTACAATGGGTCTTCCCACATCAATTAAAATATCGATATAATTCCTCACACTCATGCTCAAAGGCTAAATAATCCTTCACAGGCAAACACACCTCAGGGTATACTCAGAATGTTTTAACACAACAAGAGAGACATATCATGAATGTGGGTGTTCCAGAACCCAGGGCTTGGATCTTAGGCTAAACCAATCCCTCTGCTTGCTGACTGATACAATGTGAGCAGCCAACTCAGGCCTTCACCACTTTCCTTTTAAGATAGACTGTGCTTTCAAACCATGAGAAAGAAATTGACCCTTCCTACCTCAGGGTTGTTTGTTTATCTGTTTATTATCACTGCAATGAGAAAAGTTACTAACAGAGAATATCCTGGCCAGTCACTTTCCTGCTCTGGATCTTACTTGCCTTATCTCTTACTATGAAAGATAGATCAGATTAGTTACTTATCAGCTTCTCATACTTAAGTTCTATCAAAAATGTATGTTAAAAGAAGATCTCAGAAGATGGAAAGATCTCCCATGCTCATGGCTTGGCAGGATTAATATAGTCAAAATGACTCTCCTGTGGAAAGCAATCTACAAATTCAATGCAATTCCCATCAAAATTCCAACTCAATTCTTCACTTAGTTAGAAAGGGCAATTTGCAAATTCATTTGGAATAATAAAAAACCTAGGATAGCAAAAACTATTCTCAACAATAAAAGAACCTCTGGTGGAATCATCATGCCTGACTTCAAGCAGTACTACAGAGCAATTGTGATAAAAACTGCATGGTACTGGTACAGCGACAGACAGGTAGATGAATGGAATGGAATTGAAGACCCAGAAATGAATCCACACACCTATGGTCACTTGATCTTTGACAAGGGAGCTAAAAACATCCAATGGAAAAATAACAGCATTTTTAACAAATGGTGCTGGCACAACTGGCAGTTACCATGTAGAAGACTGGGGATTGATCCATTCTTACCTCCTTGCACAAAGCTCAAATCTAAGTGGATCAAAGACCTCCACATAAAACCAGAGACACTGAAATTTATAGAGGAGAAAGTGGGGAAAAGCCTCAAAGATATGGGAACAGGGGAAAAATTCCTAAACAGAACATCAATGGCTTGTGCTGTAAGATCAAGAAATGACAAATGGGACCTCATAAAACTGCAAAGCTTCTGTAAGGCAAAAGACAATGTCAATAAGACAAAAAGGCCACCAACAGATTGGGAAAGAATTTTTAACCAATCCTAAATCTGATAGGGGACTAATATCCAATATATACAAAGAGCTCAAGAAGCAGGACTCCAGAAATTCAAATAACCCCATTAAAAATGGGGTACAGAGCTAAATAAAGAATTCTCTACTGAGAAACACCGAATGGTTGAGAAACACCTGAAAAAATGTTCAACATCTTTAATCATCAAGGAAATGCAAATCAAAACAACCCTGAGATTCCACCTCACACCAATCAGAATGGCTAAGATAAAAAATTCAGGTGACAGCAGATGCTAGTGAGGATATGGAGAAAGAGGAACACTCCTCCATTGCTGGTGGGATTGCAAGCTGGTACAACCAATCTGGAAGTCAGTCTGGCGGAAAATTGGACATAGTATTACCAGAAGATACAGCAATATCTCTCCTGGGCATATACCCAGAAGATGTTCCAACTTGTAATAAGGACACATGCTCCACTATGTTTATAGCAGCCTTATTTATAATAGCCAGAATCTAGAAAGAACCCAGATGTCCCTCAACAGAAGAATGGATACAGAAAATATGGCACATTTACACAATGGAGTACTACTCAGCTATTAAAAACAATGAACTTATAAAATTCTTGGGCAAATGGATGTATCTGGAGGATATCATTCTTAGTGAGGTAACCGAATCACAAAAGAAGTCATTGGATGTGCACTCACTGATAAGTGGATATTAGCCTAGAAACTTACCCAAGATACAATTTGCAAAACATAAGAAAATCAAGAAGGAAGACCAACATGTGGATACTTCATTCCTCCTTAGAATAGGGAAAAACTACCCATAGAAGGAGTTACAGAGACAAAGTTTGGAGCTTAGATGAAAGGATGAACTATCCAGAGACTACCCCACCCAGGGATCCATCCCATAATCAGCCACCAAATATGCCAGCAAGATTTTGCTGAAGGGACCCTGATATAGCTGTCTTGTATCAGGCTATGCCAGTGCCTGGCAAATACAGAAGTGGATGCTCACAGTCATCTATAGGATGGAGTATAGGGTCCCCAATGGAGGAGCTAGAGAAAGTGCCCAAGGATCTGAAGGGGTCTGCAGTCCTATAGGTGGAACAACAATATGAACTAACCAGTACCCTCAGAGGTCATGTCTCTAGCTGCATATGTAGCAGAAGATGGTCTAGTTGGCCATCATTGGGAAGAGAGGCCCCTAGGTCTTGCAATCTTTATATGCCCCAGTACAGGGGAATGCCAGGGCCAAGAGGTGGGAGTGGGTGGGTAGGGGAGCAGGGCAGGGGGAGGGTATAGGGAACTTACGGGATAGTATTTGAAATGTAAATGAAGAAAATATCTAATAAAATAAAATTAAGCCAGGCAGTGGTGACTCACGCCTTTAATCCCAGCACTTGGGAGGCAAAGGCAGGCAGATATCTGAGTTCAAGGCCAGCCTGGTCTACAGAGTGAGTTCCAGGACAGCCAGGGCTACCCAGAGAAACCCTGTCTCAAAATAAAATAAAATAAATTAAAAAAAAAAAAAAAAAAGAACAATTGCCTGTCTCTCCTCATCCTAAGATACTGATCACATGTGGAAGAAAAATGTAGAATTCTAAATGCCAAAATGAGCCACAGGTGATTCTGATGCAGAAGGGCCCTTGATCACTCTAGAAGAGATACCAATTTACTTGGCATATATCTGGCCTTGGAGAATGTGTTAATACACCAAGATCAAGGCACATAATTGACTATTTCTAGTGGAATACCAGAGACAGGAAATTCTTTCCTGTGGAGTAAACTTAAGTCTTTCCAAATCATGTCCACCCATCAGAAACTCATGGATTTAATGACCTTCCTTTTGGGTAATTTCTTAAAACAGTTAAAAACAAACTTCTTCCAAAGCTATTTTAATGGCTCATTGAGACTAAATCGAGATTGGCAAAGTTCCTCAGCAATGAGAAGCAATGAGTGGTCTTGTGTCATTTAGTCCCAAAGCTTACAACTACAGGGGGTGCACTTTTGATGGTTAAAAACATGCATAATACAACATAGCTACCCACTATGCACAGACTCAACTTTCAATAGTACATAAAATCAAGACCTTTTCTTGATTAATTTTTGGACCTAGGAATTGACCCAAACACCTACTCACATACCAACCACATGCTCTAGCCTGAATTATCCCTCTAACCAAGAACTGCTCTGGGTCAGACCTTTATATGTTTGGTTCAAGTGCTAGTTCTTAGCTGATAAACAGAAGCAGATCTGTATTTTTTTTTCCTTTGAAACACCAATTTTCTGCACAGCCAAAGATGTCCTGGAATCATAATTACCATTGTTTCAGCCTCCTGAGTGAGTTCGGACAAATATTCCCTTGCCATATATGGTAACCCATGATTTTGTTTTTTATGACTTTCATGGACTTTAGTTGGAAGTAAATTAATCCATTGATTACTCAGTAAATAACTTAGTGAGTGAATTTTTAAAAAAGTCTTTACAGTCTGTTTTAAAATGCGTGTAATGGGTAGAGTATCATTAAAATCTTTTGCCAAATAGTGATACTATTTTTGTATAATATGCATAGACAACTATATTTGTGTCTTCCTTCCCTCTGACAGTTAAGCAATAAGTGTTCTGGTTGAATTGTTATATGGAAAACCAGGACAATTTTTCTGGTTTGTGTTACAGAAAAACAATATGATGAATAGTCAATAAGGCAGGAGCACATGTAGCTCCATGAGCAGTTTGCATTTTTCCAGAGAATGCTTCTGCAATGAACCAAGGTCTAGGATGTCTAGTACAGCCCTCCTTGGGACAGCTTTGGTTTTAACTAGACTTAACCTTGCTTCCCTTTTGTTGACTCAGTTCCTTTTGCCTCTGCCATGTGATAGTCAGGCTGTGGTCTTATGGGCTCCTTGTATTTTAAAATCTCAACCACCCCAGAGACCACAATCTGGGAAGGAAGGCGACTGGGCTCATTGTATTCTCTGGGAGTTATGGCTGAGACAGAGATGGTTTCCCATAGAGTTGACTATTCAGAGGTGCTTCGGGATTCTTCCAAAACCTCTAGCCTCAGAAGGCTTAGCACTTTTGATTTGGGAGTTTAAGTGCTTTTCCCTTTTAAAAATAATGTTCCATCTTAAGCGATTTCATCTGGATTTTTAAACTGAGTACCATATTGTAAAAAAGGTCTTAAAAGATTGATTGAAATACATTGAATGAAAAGCACCATAAATGCAAGTCAAGGACAAATTCAGAAGTAAAGAACAGCCACATTGCTTAAGCCATTTTGTTTTCTGATCTTTGTCAAAAAGTTAAATGGCAACGTAGGTAGCTTTAGAGTAGACAGACCTGGAGTTAGACAACATGCCTACCACAGTTTCCACACTTGGTAGAGCTTTATAAACTTCTTGAGGCTGTCCCTTTGGGACTGTGAAATAGAGAACCTAATGTTTAATTTCTAGTTTTACTTCAATTTTCTCTGAAGATGGAAGGTTATATGGCTGCTAAAAAAGTGCCATATAAATAAAAACATTATTGGAAACAAAGGAAGCACCATGTTAGTTATATAGAACGCTTAGCAAATATAACTCATCCCTTTACGCCATTGTTAACACTGGTTTTACACACTACAGGGCAGTTCTGTTAACTGGAAAATAGGTGAAAATAAAAGCTTAAGGCAGCGCCAAAGGCAGAACGTAGAAGGAAGGTGGTGTGGAGAACCTTGGGGCTCTCCAAAAATTAGCAACTGGGACAGAGAAGGTTTAAGAGGGACACTCCATGTAAGTTGGGCAAGCTCTGGTAGAAGATGACAAATTTATATTATAGGCAGCACAGGCAGGTCTTGCTTTTGTGGTTGTTGTTTTGTTGGTTTTCATTTTTTAAAGACGCAGAAGCATAAGAGAAAAACAAACAACAAAATAAAATAAACCAAAAGGTCTCAAGGGTGAATGGGTGGGCATCTGGGAGGACTGGGAAGTGAGGGTGCAGGGAGTTCATGATGTGAAATTTCTCAATAAACAATAAAAATATTGATGAGAGGACACTGATTTAGCTGGAAATCTACACAGGTAGCTAGGAAAGGGTGAATTTAGAAGCTGTAGAAGGAAGGATGATGCAATCAGAACACATGGTATAGAAGTTTCTAAAGATCTAATTACAAAAGAGTCTCATAATCCTCATACTTGTGATTCCTGCATAGCAACAAGGTGGCCATTTTGCTGAGTATAGTCAATCTGCAATAATTTAATTCTAAGGACTCATCTGTGATTTGGATATGTGCCTGCATGCTTCATGTCTTCTGGCCAGCGGGGATATTTACTTTTCAGCTTTGTGACATTAATCATCCATGAACTGGGGTCTCAGGCTACAGTAGATGTCCCATAAGCATTGGTAGATTTGAATCAGAAATATCAGTGTGGTAACATTGGGCTGAGCTGATATGGTTTGCCTCCTTAAGAGAACTGGGTTGCAGACACCTCTTTACTTTGCATCATACTTGTTTAATCATTGTGCATGTGTGTGTACACACAGGTACATGTGTGTGTGTGTTCAAGTGCATGGACACACACATGCATGTGTGTGTGTGTGGAGAGGCTAGAAAACAACTTCTGGTGTCCTTTTTGAGGATAGGTGCACTTTTTCTCTTGAAACACGTTCTCTTATTGTCCTAGATCTCATAGAGTAGGCTAGGTAGACAAAGAGATCCCCAGGGATCAGTGGCTCTAGGGATGTGCTTGTAAACATCTTGTACAAATACCACAATGCCTGTCATCTTACATGTGTTCTGGGTATTTATCTCAGGTTTCTTGAGTATTTTATACACTGAGCTCACTGAGCTATTTCTTCAGTCTTATCATTTGCCAACTTTATCTCTAACCAATTTTTTTTTTTGCATCTGTAGGCAGCCAGATATACAATTAATGATACTACATAAAAATTACCTAGCTGGCATGCCATAGATCAAGAACTATTGTCCTTCACTGACCCGATGATACACTGAATTAGACCTAAAACCAGGATGACGAAATAGTCCCTGAACAGACACTTCCATCTCTTTCTGTTTTATGTTTGTTGGCCAATTACAGTGTAGTGTCAACGAACATGGCATGAGGCACCAGTAACTTCAGATCTGATCTATAATGAGAAGTACAGACTTGGAAGACAACTGGATTTGGAAGGAAGTTCACCTCCTACATAAAGTGGAGAGTCAAAATTCAGAGTAGATTGTTTTGACAAGTTGGTGATGACTTTAGGGCTTCCTCCATCCACAGAGAGGGAAAGGCTGGAATCCAGGGTCAGTAGCTCCACAATGTGGAAGTTTCCATCATTGATTGTCTCCACGCTGCATTGGGAGGAGAAAGAAAAAGAAACAACTTTACTTGAAACATAGTTAAAATAGAAACGTCAATAAATCCAGCTTCAGAAAAGATATTCATAGCAGAGATTAAGGAAATTGACTTTTAAAGGGTATTCTGAAGGAGATACAATTAATTTTAATTTCTCAGGATCTGGATACAAAATAAAACTGTTCTCCCACAGAGAGATCTGGAAATGGGCACACTCATTACCGAGCCAAAGTGACTCCGTTTATGGCGATCACAAATGATAACTTATGTGTTTTATTTTCACAGGACATAAAAGTTCTATTTATAAAGAGACAGTCTATAACTCCAGATGGTATGAAAAAGAACCCTTCACTTCCTCCAGAGGCTCAACAGGATTGGAGCTTCTTCAGTGGGCTACAGTGTGTTAGTACCAATCAGAGTCAAGCATGCAGACAAACCAACTTGATAAATTGAAAATATATTTTCATTTCTTGTGTATTTTTTGAGGGATGCCTCTTGAGCTAAATTACTGTGAAGAAAACTTTGTTTAATCGAGAGCTGGCATTAATAGTTCAATTAAATGTTTAACATAGAAACATGACAGTGCTTTTCTCATTTCCTTTTTAAAATAATTTTTGAGATTGTAATATAATTACATCATTTCTTTCTTCCCTTCTTATGCTCCAACTTCTCATGTACACTGCTTTGCTCTTTGAGATTTGTGACCTTTTTTCTTTATTTGTTAACACACACACACACTATCATGTTTTCCATCTTAAAAATCTTTGAAAGGATTCAAATTCATAGCATGTTTAGAAGCAGAAATATTAAGGAATGGATGTTAGTAGACAATGAAGATTGAGACATAAGATGATGTTTGGTGCAATTCATTAATAGATGCCATACAATTTTTACTTGTGTTTACACTATAATTAACTTTGGTGTTGTACTGGGCTAAAATATTAGCAGGATACATGCTTAACTGGTGTGGTAGGAACACTCTCATAACTCAGTACATAGACAAAAGATGTCATAACAGAAGCTGTGTAAAAAAAAATGAATGATGAACATTAAAGACCTACCATACTGGAAAACACTTTAAAATAATTGACAAAATGCTTGAGACATGAACATATGTAGGAGTGTTATAGAGACATTATTTGTCAATATGAATGCATAACACTGGGTACAAAAATGATTGTTCAATTTTCTGATACTAATATTTAAATTTTGCAAGGAAGTCGAATATTTCTGCATGTTTTTACTACTGAATCTAATTATACTCCACTCTTTGTTGACCAAAAACAAAATTTTGATTTGAGGACAGTTTAAATGTTCTGCAGAAATACAAAGATATTTTAAATTCTTGGTACAGTGGTTATAGTTCCCATGTCTGTGGCTGTGGGGACTGATCCACGAGCAAAATGCCTGTGGGGCAAGTATAATGATATGAATTCAAACCCCCAGTACTTACATAAGAACTAGGTAGTATGACTGTGTCCCTGTAACCTCAGTGCTGAAGGAATGAACACAGTTGAACCTTTAGAGCATGTTGGCTAAAAATGCTTGCTGAACCAGTGAGCTATGGACAGTTCACTGAGAGATTCAGATAGAAATGTCAAAAGATACTTGGCTTTAACCTTTAGCTTACATAAGTACAGATGAAGATGCATGAGTACACATTGCAAAAATACCATCTCCCCCCTTCTCTCCTCCCTCCCCTCTCACACACACACACACACACACACACACACACACACACACACACACACACCACACATAAAAATGAATTTCCATATTCAGAGATCTTTGATATTTTGTCTTATATATCATTTAAGAAATAGACATATAGGTTGAAAGATAGACAAATGGGTAAAAATACTTGTTTCCCAAGCCCAATGACCTGAAAAATTTCCCCAGAAACTGAAAGCTAACTCATGTAAGTTCCTCTCTAACCTCCTGCTGGAGCACACATGCACACACATATGTGTGCATATGTACACACAGAGACACACTCACAGGAAATAAAGTAAATATAAGTTAGACATGCCAATTAATATTTTTCTCTATGCCTTTAATTAACTTAACATTTAGCAACATTAAAATCAGCAAACATGATAATTTACTCCCTAAATCAAGTCTCACAATATAATGTGCTTAAATATGAACTTCTTCCACCATAAATTTTGGACACAGTACCCAGAGGTTCTAAGGCCTATGAATGGCAGCAACAACTAGCATGCCACTATTACCCTAAGGGTGCAATAGGGGCATATGTATTTTAGTGGTATCCAACAGCTCTCTAATTATACTTCAGATCCTTTTAACAAGAAGAAAATAATTCCTGGTACTGGAAACCTAGCAAAGTTCCCAGGACTAGTGACAGCACAGATCTAAGAGGAGAATTTACAACTACTACTTTCCTATAGTAGCATCCTCTCTAAGTACATTCTAAATATTTATCCTTATCCACTCAGATAAGTATAACTTTTACACCTCACCTCAAAAAAAAATTCTCTTTGCAACAGGTAAGCCATTATAGAAAGCTACAACTCATCAGAAGGCAAAGAACATGTCATGTTCTCCTGCCCAGCAACAACTGATCCTTCTATAACACTCTACATAAGACCCAGAGAACTTTGACTAGGAGAGGGCAAAGAGATTATAAGGTAGGGGAATGAACAGTTTGTGATGTTTTTCCTAGACATGATAGTAAAGCTACAGGAGCCTAGCATGGCTACCCTCCAAAAAGTACAACACGCAGCTGAAGGGAGTCAGATGCAGATATTTACACCCAAGCAATGGACAGAAGCCAGGGACCCCTGTGGTTGAATTAGGGAAAAGCTAGAAGAAGCTGGGGAGGAGGGCTACCCTAAAGGAAGACCAGCAGTCTCAACTAAACTGGATCCCTGAAATCTCTCAGAAACTGAGCCACCAACCAAGCAGTACATACCAGCTGATTTTAGGCTATATATATATATATATATATATATATATATATATATATATATACTGTACAGAACTGTCTGGTCTGGTCTCAGTGAGAGAAGAGGCACCTAACCCTCTAGAGACCTGAGGCCCCAGGGAGTGGAGAGGTCTGCTGGAGTGGATGTGTGTGTGTGTGTGTGTGTGTGTGTGTGTGTGTGTGTGTGTGTGTTGGGGACATACTCTTGGAGATGGGGGGAGGAGGTATGGGATAAGGAACAGCAAGAGGGCAGACCAAGAGAGGGATAATGATTGAATTGTAAAAAGGATGAAATAATAATAGTAATAATAATAAAGGAATAAGCCAGGCAGTGGTGGCGCATGCCTTTAATCCCAGTACTTGTGAGGCAGAGGCAGGCAGATTTCTGAGTTCAAGGCCAGCCTGGCCTAAATAGTGAGAATTCTAGGACAGAGAAACCTTGTCTCGAAAAAAAAAAAAAAAGAATATAAATAGATAAAATAATTTAATAAAATACCTGAAAAATATTAATTAAAACAATTTTAAATACTGTAAAAAACAAAGCTATACTCATGAAATCTAAACAACATGGTGTCTCTAAGGACCATGGTCTAAACAAGGACTATGTCAATAGATATGCTAACATGAAAGGGGGAAATCTCACAGGGCCATAACTCTATAAAAAGAACTGTAGGCAACTAAAGAATGGTGAGAGCAGGAGATAAAACCTTCCCTAGGGAAGAACTTCACAGTTGGTTATACAGTACCAAATGGTCAGTCTGAGATAACAAGAAATATTTTCCACTCTGAGTATGTTGTACTTACATATTTATGAGTGAAAAAATATATCAGCAATTAAAGAAATAGAGAACAAGAATTTGAAAGAGAGCAAGAAACTACTCCTACACCATTATGGGAGATGTTGGAGGTAGGAAAGGGAAGGGAGGTAATGATGTAATATAGTCTATTAATCCTTTTTAGAGATTTATTTTACATATATGACTGTTTTTCCTACATGAGATTTGTGCATGCAAGTGCTCTTAATGCATTAGAGGTCAGAAGAAGGCATTCTAGAACTGAAGATTTGGGAAATTATATTTTAATTTCAAATTATAAAAGAATTAAAGAAAAATGATCCTCTTTCTAATAGATACATTGAGTTTCACTGTTAGCACTTGATTAAGTTGGGAACTATTTGGATTTGAATTCTGATTATTTCAATTATTGTGACTTCTAAAGGAGCTGAGGGGATTGCAACCTCATAGGAAGAACAACAGTATCAACTAACCCAGACCCCTCAGAGCTCCCGGAGATTAAGTTCCCAACCAAAGAGCATACATGGATTGATCCATGGCTCTAGCAGAGGACTGGCTTGTCTGGCCTCAGTGGGAAAGGATGCCCTTAGTCTTGTAGAAACTTGATGTTCCAGGGAAGGGTGAGGAAGGAGTGGTGGGGGAGTACTCTCTCAGAAGCAAAGGGGAAGGGGGATGGGATAAAGAACTTGTGTCAGGGGGAGCAGGAAGGGTAGACAGCATTTGGAATATAAATAAATAAAATAATTAAAAATGTTTAATAAGTTATTTTATTAAACATTTTATAAATTAATTTATGAAAACACATTGGTTTTCTCTGGTGAATGCTATAAATATTCCCACCTCTCACAGACAATTTTCTTTCAAGAAGGGATAATTTTACAAGCATGCATAGCACAATCAAGTTAAATGTTGGATATTGGTCTCATCATCACACTCAGCAACAGCACCATCCAAATAAACGGGTCTCAAATCTTAAGAGAAAAAATGAATTTAGCTCATTTTATAATGTTGATTGAAAGATAATGCTAAAAGATCAACAAAATTTTAACTTCCTTGAGATATAGCTTATTTAGGCTACCAAAAGTTAACAACTGAAGTATTAAAATATAAACAAACACAACAAAGTAGATATATTTAGCCAAGGTCATATCCAATTGGTGCAATCCCCAAGATCATATGAGGTGGTTTTAAATGGATGTTCTATAAACACTGGCCTTAATTAGATTATAAATATTAATAGAGAAGCACTTTTTTTCTCTTCAAAATTTCAAAAAGGTCCATACTGAGGACTGGGAACTTGGTCACATATTGATTTTAGACAATCAATTCAGACGTGTCATTACTAATGATAGAGTTTGGTGCAGTAAAATTGAGTGGCTCGAGACCTTTAACATTTTATGCTTCTTGAAGTAGTGTGCCAGCTGGGAAGCCAGCAACTCAATTTGCTTACTTTCCAATCATGGTCCCCCCCCCCCCCCGTTTTATTTGTTTTTAAGTTTTACATCTTTAATGCAATCTAAATTGTAAGCTCCTTTTAAAGTAGGGGTCATATATTATTTATTTCTGTATACATTCAAAGATTCACATGAATATCTGATTGTAGATGTTCAATAAACAGAAGTTATGTAAACATAAATGAGATATATTTAAGGTAACAGGAATTGTTAGTTATAGCATCAGGTGATAGCTAGAGCTCACGGGTTTCTGGTATATTTAGAGACAGATTCTCAAAGATACGTTTTAATAAGGAACCTGGAACATTCAGGGTCAGCATTAAGGATAATGCTGAAAGGTCTAGCTTGCCTACAGCAGGTGTAGTAATTTCGTCTTCATTAGAGAAATATAAATAATAAGGACAACAATTATTTGATATAACCAGTGAAGTACTTTTTACAAACATTACACACATTCTATTAGTTCTCTGAAGACTCATAAGAGCAGAACACCTCATTTTCAAAGATGGCACATGTACCTCGTGGCTAAGCAGACCAGAGAACAGATGCCTGCCTTGAATGTCTACACCTCTGATCATCATGCAACACTTTTAAAATGAAAATTACTTTACCTACAATAAGCTTGTAATTAAGTATCCACATGAACATGCTATTATCAGCTCTTCAAAACAACTCAAGGATAGTTACATTTTAAGTGAATTTGTATGAGGATTCTACAATTTGGTACATCTAATAAAAATTACTGAATTGCAAAAAAAAGTAATTTCACAATGAAGGCCTGGAGGTTATAAAAATGCATATTAAGTATGTCTTTAGCACATTGGGTCTGGAGCCTCTTTTCAAATTATGAGTGAGATTCATATTAAGATTTTTTTTTCTCTCACGAAATGGTCTAAGTGTCTAATCTGATAAAAGCCTGATAAAAATTATCACCAAAGAGAATTCTATTTATATAATTTTACAGTGAAGAGAGTACTGATATGGGCCTTTTAAAAGGTTTATAAAATTAATGATCTCATTGTCTCTGTTTGTTAAGAGGGTATTGTATCCCAGGACCAAAAGAGACTATGTCTGGCTGGAAGATAGTCAACATTTAAGTTAACATTTCGTACTGTCTTTTCTAGTATGAGATGCACTGTGTCTGATTTTTAAGAATGCTGTAGCTATGTATTCTTTTACAGTTGAAGCCTGACAGACAACCAACACACTTGCACTGTAAGGCTAGCAGAGCTGTCATTGATTTTGCAATCCATTAAGGTCACCTCCCTCCAGGCCCAGGTGCAACGTTCAGTGTCCTCTGGGGTCATGATAAGTATTGATAAACCTCCTTCTACCACTCCCTGAGGGGATGCTACTACTGAAGACTCACAAAAGTATCCATTCAGCCATCTAACTTTGCCCCATTCAAGTGGGAACATACATTTTATTTATTACCATTAATATGTAATTTAGGTTCACTCCCCTCTTCTTCTCAGTATTATTTGAGTTTCTGCTCTTAAAATGGTTATAAGAAAATCATGCAATTTTCCAACTGTGTGGTTTATTATATGAAAACAGTTTTAAAATTTGGAGCTTATAAGAAAACTGGAACTTCTTCCCTTTTGTATTCATCAGCACATATTAACAATAACATTTTTATATTTGCACAATCTACCGGTTTGAAAATATTTCAACAGTTTAATAAGGATGAAAATTCTTGTTCTGTTTTCTCATTTTTCCCTCTCCCTCCCTGCCCCCCTCTCTCTCTTGGTGACAACTGGCTTCAGTTGTTTTACTTAAGAAATGTAATTATCTGGTGACCAAGGAACAGGAATCTAGGAGCCAATAAGAACAGCTTGTCATTTCAGGTTGATATTGTTATGTTGGGACAACTAATCCATAGAGTTGAGGATAATAACAACGTACACTCTAAAAAATCACTTCTGCCTGTCCTTTTAAACTAAAGGGATCAGAAAGCCAAGTGACATCAAATGGTATTTATGTCTGCTCCATGTGTTAGAGTTTTTAAGAATATGTTTTTCTAGTCTAGTTTTTCCATATAATGTATTTTGATCAATGGTTCGAAGCAGATTCATCTGAATAAAATACACTGAAATAGACACAGTGAAACTGTACTCTGTGTGTGTGGGGTCTCAGTAGCATCTTTATCCACTGCTTTCTAGAGATGAGGTTAATTCATAATCTTCCAAGAGTATCATGTACTGGGTCCTATCCTCTATCCTGTCTAGCATTGCAGCATTCGCCCATATCATTCCAAAGTTCTACAACTGCATGGGAAAACAATAATGGTTCTAATCCTTAATAGATGAGATAGAGAAATTCAAAGAGCTGTCACAACTTGCCCAAAGTTATAGTGCCCATGTTGATGCCCAGACAACACGTGAGAATGGCAGAATATTTATCTTAAAAAGGATGCAAACTATCCGTCCGTCTCCAAAGGACACTATCTTTACTGTTCTATTGTGTGGAGGCTCTTCTTTTCCTCCATCTCTATTTCTGTTTGTCTCCCTTTCTCCCTCTTCCCTCTTTCCTTTTCCCCTTCTGTCTCTTCTACTTCTCTATCTTATGCAAGCAGATAATGCAGACAGTATAAACCCGAGGAAACCTAGCAGCTGGCAGCAGAAAATGTCATGGAGTCATAAAGGCCTTACATGCACGGTCCTGTATACCAGCATGGTAGATCACTCTGATTGGCTAATTTTCACAGTGCTCCTGAAGAAGCTATCTCATTTTGTGTATGTTGTTAATATTTATTAGAAAAAAGAAGTATATAATTTTCATTAAGAATTTCGTAAAAAAAAATTCCTTTATAAGTTTATGTTAGTATCAGTTAAAAGAATGTTGCTTTGATAAGCAGCAAATTATCATTGTGTTTGAGAATTATAATGCACTTTTAACCTCTGAATAGTGTTGAATATAGTATTATGGTTATGCATTTATTCATCCTCCCACCCCTTCATGGCATTATTATTGAGTCGTTCTATATGCCATCCTCTAAATTTAAAAGGCAGGCATGTTTCCAGAACCTGCGTTTGATCATTTGTTACACAGCTCTCTTCATCTGTTGTTGCTGATCAGAACTCTATAGATTGTGGGGTGTTAGCAAATGTTTAACAACCGGTCATTAGGAAGAATGAACCTGTATTTGTAGCACTCGATGATTGCTGTGATGGAAATAATGTGGACATGGTTGATATCAAAACAGATCTAGCCTGATATGTGTCTTAGGCATGGAAAGGGATGCCTGTCATGAACTTGAAAAACAGCTTAAAGGATTCCACTTGTACAAGTTATTCTTCAAGTCTACTCCATACAACATAGCAGTGCCTGGGAGTTTGTGAGACTTGCAAAATTTCAGACCCTGGATCACGCCCAATCAGAAAGGAGTGAAGGGCCCTAACCTCTTTAACTACTGACTGTATTCAAGATGCTGGGAATCTATACATATCTTAAGAAAAAGGGGGGGGGCACAGTCTTCTGTGATGATGTAATAAATAAGATGATAAAAGGTGCTACTTTATTTGTATTGCAAAAATATACTATACCTTTTGTTTCATCAACCCATAAATGTATATTAACTGTCCTATTTTTTTTAAAAAACTTTAGTTTTTATTTTTATAAGTTATGTCTATGTGTCTCTGTGTGGATATGTGCTCATGCATGTAGATATCTGCAGAGGTCACCACTACTGGAGACCTGGAGCTAGTCGTACAGTGGTTCTGTTTTCCTAGTGTGGGTGCAGGCAGCCTTCTGGGGGAGCATCAGTGTTTCTATTCTGGGCTATGTCTAGCACCCATAATTTATAAATAGTAGTTGATGAACTTTACAAAATTGTTGTTTTCCTAACAAAATGACCTTTGTTCCATCTTTTAAAAATGACATTTTTTATTAAAAACAATATTCTATTCATCTAGATCAGAAAAAATGGAAACTTTGAAGTAAACCTTATCAATCTAGGTCTGACCTGTGAAGTCCTTCTGTTTCTGCTAATTCATTTGTCACAATAACTGAAAGGTGGTTTTTAAGTGAATTTTAAGTGAATTTAAGTGAATAAGTGAATGTTTTAAACTAACAAATAATCCTACAGGAAATATATATATATATATTTATATATATACATACACACACACACACACACACACACATATATATATATATATATATATATATATATATACATACATACATATATATATATATATATATGAATGATTGTTTTTCTCTAATAAAAGTAAAACCCATTTTAATCCAAATTGAGAAGAAATCAATCAAATGACAAAGTGTACTTGATGTAAAAATTTAATTTCCAAATGCAATTTCCTCAGAGCATTAAGCAATACATAATGTAGAAAATGTTCCTCAGAAACATAAAATTTATATACCATAAATTATGGCAAGGAAACCAAACCAAACAAAAACACTTATCTAAAATAAGGATATTTTAATTATGTCCTTTAAAGCAACAGTGTGTACTTTTCCTACTGTTATATCGAATTGAATGGAAATATAATTTGGAAATTCAATTTAACTAAATATTTTGTAAGTACCTCACAGGAGCTGATTGCAATGATGCTACTGATGGATTTTTACTTAAGAACTGCAGAAATAGCACCTTTCACTCCTAACATCTAGAAAGGAGGGAAGAACCACGAAACCTATGCCATTTTCTGTCCTTTGAAGATAAGCCAGAAACTAGAACTGTGTTAAACTGCAAAGTGAACGTGGAAGGCAACACGATTAGAAGTAAATCTTTCCTACCCCAGGTGCCAAGAAACCAGCCCGTGAATAAAGAACTCGAGGGAAACATCTTTGTACTGAAGTAACGTTTTCTTTCTAAAAGTCATTTTGGGAAATTGTGAATCTATGATTCCAAATAGCTATTATTATTTACGGATTTATAGTAATTGTCTGGATATTTTGCTTCTTTGTTACTTGTCAGCATAATCTCACAAGACAGCACTATTATTTATTGTCTGCATGCTTAGACTGGACAGGTGATGAAAGGTACCAAAGACGCAATTTTCGGAGCACATTTTCCTATCACTTCAGCATGCTATGAGAGCTGATGACATCCAAATGGTTCACGACTCAAATTAATGTGCCTTGGAATTTGGACAGGAATCCTCCTCTACCCAACCTCTCCTTTTTACCTCCATATTTATTTTATGTAAATGCCTGGAACACAAATATCTATTTCTTAACTCTTTTATGACATCATTCATGCTTCAAATTTTAATTTTTTTTTTTAGAGACAGGGCCTCTCTCTTATGCAGCCTTGACTGTCCCAGAACTCCCTATATAGATCAGGCTAGCCTTGAATGCACAGAGATCTCCCTGCTTCTACTCCCCAAATGCTGGAATTAAAGGCCTGTGCCACCACACCTGACCTCCACTTTTTTTTTTTAAAACATTGAATATTATACCTTGATAATCTCTCAATTTCTTGCTAAGATTTTCTCATTTTTTTCTTCCCTGACCTTTTTACCTTTAGGTCTTTAGACTATTAATAATTTTCTTAATCTTTGAGTATTATAATTTAATATATTATAATACATGAAGATTAGCTTAAGTGTTGCCTGTCTTTTTAGACTATGAAATACTTATATTTGCCAAAATAGCTTGCCAAAATTGCATGTTTTAGCTTGAAATACAAGAATTAAATAGAACCTGTTGTCAAGACCAAGTAACATGTCTCTATTACATAATTTTCTAATAGAAACATGAGCTTTTAGTTTTAAATAGAGAGTGTGCAACATAATTTTATTTTTATGACTGTCACAGGACATGTGCTATTTTTCATTGAGGTTAAAAAAATGACATTGAACATAGAATCAAACATAAAAAGCCCTTTCCAGTAAGTCTTCATTTGGGAAAAATCATGTGGGTTCTTCCAACTTATCTAGAAATATTTTGGCATATTTTATGTGAATGTTAGTGTTAATATGCCAACCCAAGAATCTTTATTATGGTTTGGAATGGTTCTATAGTGCACCATTGTCATCAAAAAAACAAAAAACAAAAAAGTAAAAATGGACCGCAAATTTATGAAATCTTTTTATGGGCTGGAACACTATATACTTTAAAGCCTAATGATTCAAAATGTTGGCTGTAACTCATCAACAATTGGAGATGAAATAACCATTGTATTCCACTTGAAAAGCAATAATTATATGTCTGTTTTCGTGCTCTAAATAGACCCAAGTGGCCTAGCTCACCACCAGAAGGACTGAGCAAATTCTACTCATGGTTGCAACTGGCATCTATATTCCCTGAGTTGATTGAAGGAGCCAATGAGCTATGAAGGCTTTGAAACACATTTCCGTATTCACATACAACACTCATAAGATTGAGAACACTTTCGATACTTTATATATCATAATCAACATCTAATCATGTGTGGCCAAGTGTGTGTAGCCTGTGGATGTGTTTTGTTCATAAAAATGGCGTTATATTATAAATGTGAATTAAGTTAGGCATGGTGGCATCATCACACAGGGCACAGAGGCTGGTGGATGTCTGAATTGGAATCCAGCCTGGCCTATCAAGACAGATAGGACTAAACAAGAAAATCCTGTCTTGAAACAATAACACCAACATAAATATGAATCAGCATTAAAGAAGACAAAAATTCACACTGAGTAAACAAGCGAGCAATTAACTGTGAACCGTATCTCTATTTTGAAGCATCCAAGGAGATAAAGAGATTTGATTTTACTTTCCTCCATTTCAACATTTGTATTGCATTGCCTACATCAAGGCTACTTGTCTTGGAGGAACATATACTTACAATGTGGGGCTTTTTAAGCAATGAAAGAGTGAGAACATAGTCTTTCCCTACAGTTGACTTGCTTAATTCATTTAAGTTAACGTGCCTGGAAAAATTATGCATGTAAGTAATGTCTGCTGCATGATCAGGGGGATTACTGGTACTAAGGGTATTATAGCTTGAGCATGCCATTAAATTCATTCATAAAATATATAACCTCCAATGAAACAGTATTGAAAGGTAGGTGGTAGGGAAGCTACAAGATAATCAGGCCATGAGGGCTCTGCCCTCACAGGAATTGTCTGGCTCTTTGGGGAGATGGTTAGTTAGCATGAGTGGGTCCCTAATGAAGGTAGTGTAGCCTCCTTCCTCCCCTTTTCTCTAGCATGTGTTCCTCCCTCTCTTTCCTTCAACCATAGAATGATACTTCTAAAAAGAAGAACTTCCTTGCAAGATGTGGGTGTTCTAAGCCTAGATTTTCTAGTTTAAAAAATATAAAACATAAATCTCTGATTTTTATATTACTTGGTCTCAACTATCCTGCTTTAGCCTTTCATAAAGAACTAGGCAAACTGCTATCACCAAAATGTCCCCATCCCTTTCCATTATACAATTGTAGAAGAGAAACAGTTCCTCATTGAATAAGTTTTTTCACCTTTACCAGTAATTGAGAGATCTTCACCTGTAAATGGCAGAAGCCGGATGAGAGCCGGTGTCATAGCTGGCTCGAACTCGCCCTCTATAGAGTTCCACTGCAATGTGGTCTTTGTCACCTTTATACAAGAGGATGCCGCTGTCTTCATCTGTGGCAATCTAGTAGGAGGTAGCCCTGATGTTAGGATGCACAGTCAACCAAACGTATTCATTCAAAGAAACAGGCTACTAAGTGAATTGGGGGCAGGGTGCGGGGGGTGGGGTGGGGGGGTGGAGCAGTTCTTTATGGTTTGTCTTCTGGGTATAAGAAAAAGAATGGTCATTGAAATTGTGCTTAAAGGCAATTTGGTAATTGTTTCATTGTAAATAAATCCATAAATAATTAAGAAAACCAGTATCAAATATCTAAGTAAACCTGTTAGAATTGTCTTTACTGGAAAATTTTGTGTTATCTGTATTTTTTTCTCCTACTCTAAGCTTGATCCTTAGCACACACTAAATGTGACTATATTAAGGATAATCGGTACAGAATTATTTACACTCATGATATGTGCAGAGAGAAATAGGACATATCTGCTTTTGTATTAATTTTTCTTCCTTTTGGGGGTTTATTAAGGGACTTAAGTGAAAGTTAGAATTTAAAAGTCCTAATACTAGTGCACTTTACATAATTATTCAATGTGGCAAGCATAAGAAGGTGGATGGTATAGAGAGAGATTCTTAAAGGGAACCTGGATCCATCCCAGCATTCTTGCCCCATAATTTTAGAATCTATGCCTGTTTTGTCAGTGTCTGGGTAAAAGAAATACAAGGAGGGAAGTCTATAAGAAGTAGGTTAAAGCTACTTAAATTTAAAATATAGTCAAGAGTTTTATTTACTAGATGAAACAAGTATGTAACCCCAATTTGTCCAAATACTCTACATTAACCATCCCTAATCTCACACAATTCACACCTCACGGGTATGAATGACTTGCTTAGTTGTAATTGTCTTTGTGGTAAGACATCAAAATGTTTGTTAAGTCCATGGCTCTTTCTCAAGGCTTTGGGTGAAGAGTTAACAGACAATAGAGAGCCAAGTTAAAGTGTGGTGTCTCAGCTGTGAGCCTCTCTGCTGCAGGTTTTAAAGAAAAGCCTTTCCAGTGTGCAGAGAAGAAATGGCAGGGCCATAAACATTAACAGGCAAAACACCTTCACTTAAAGTGTCAAATGGAGAACAGGCCCTTGGTATTGCGAACATCATATGTCTCAGTACAGGGGAATGCCAGGGCCAGGAAGCAGGAGTGGGTGGGTTGGGGAGCAGGGCTGGGGGGGGTATAAGAGGCTTTGGGGATAGCATTTGAAATGTAAATGAAGAAAATATCTAATAAAAATGCCTTAAAATGTGTCAAATGAAGTGTCAACTTTGGTGTCCCGCCCCCTCCCCTTTAATGAATTAACATTATCTTATTTTAAGAACATAAATATTGAAAGGAAAACATCTGCTTTTTACACAGAGGAGTTTTTCTTCAGCTCGGGGTGGGGCGGGGGGATCTCTCACCTGAAGTGTGATGTTTGTCTGAGGCCGAACCTTGGCTGAAGGAATCTGAAGGTAGGACTCTTTGTTCACAAAATTCACACTAACCAATTTCTCACACTTCTCTCCCAGGTAGCCAGGCAAACACTGGCATATTGGTTCATTTATCCTGATGATACACTGGGCTCCATTCTGGCAATCAAAATTATCACAGGGGCTGGTGCGAGGGAGAACCATGGGTGGAGAAAACTCACAAAACAAGCCACTGATAAATACAAAGAAACGTTGGGTTAGACCAGATGTGCCAGAGTCCTAGAGATACCTCCCTATACACAAACGTGTTCTCATGTTCTCACCTGTAGCCTTCAGGACAGACACACGTGTATCCGTTCACTGCATCTGTGCAGTGAGCACCGTTTTTACACTTGTTATCTTGGCAGTCATCAAAGTCAATGTCACAATGCTCACCAATGTATCCTGGAGTGCAGTCACACCTGTTTCAACAAGGACATAAAAGTTTCAAACTTGACTGAGCCAGAAGATCATGAAGAGCCATGCCTTTTCATCTGAATAAAACAGCACCATCACAATATGAAAACTTATTTACAACAGTCTTGTCCTTCTGATTAATTGATGCCTGCACAACCGAACAGGATGCACTGCAAGGCATGGTCTTCTTAGTTGAAGTCAAAATGATTAACTCCTTAATGATCCTAAATACTGATACAAGGGACTCACTGTATGAGGGTTTCTTCCTTACTTCTTCACACTCGGTCTTGTCTTCTCTTTCTCTCCTTATGCTGCCCAGGGTCAGTATTTTCTGTTCTTTTCAATTCCATTGTCTATTTGGATGATGACAGTCTTATATGTAAATTTTCAAAGGGGATTTTAAATAGTCTGGGACTGCAGTCATGTGTTACAATGGCTGACAAATTTACAAGGAATATTAAGTATATTTTGAAAATAGTAAGAGTTTTATTTTGTCACAGAAAACATAATATTAGAAAAGAATATAATGTAAGGAAGTGAAATTAACTATATTGAAATTAATGATATTTAATTATTAATATAAAATCATATTAGCTATGATTTTAAATTAATAATTAGGGAAGAATTGGGTTGACTTGAAGGGTTGTGATATTAGATCAAGCATAAAATTTCTGAGGTCAATTCTATGGCTCTTTATTTATTTATTTATTTACTTTAGCTTCTTCATTCGTGTTGTATAGTGGCAAAATAGGTATCCATTCTGTTGATGGTGGAAAACAGGGGTAATGGAGATTATACTCTTTGAACAACTTGTCCATCCTATTATGCATTTTAAGAAACACGTAAAATACCATTGTATTATACTACTCTACAGCTCTGTGATACAGATGATCACATCACATCCTTGTACAGGCATAAATATTATTGGGGAAAAGCTCAAGACTTTATCCAGTGACATGTACTTATAAGTTCCTCTTTGGGGAGTATATCTAGGGAATTTGACTGGACCCCCCTCCCCCCGAGTTACTACACCACACTGTTGGGTAACCAGTTGTTCAAGGTTCCCTTTAAAACTGTGCTCTGCTGCTGAGCATTGCAAATCCAGCAGTGACATTAAGGAAACCAGGCCTGCCTTATTCTCTAGGGAAATGTCTTCCAGCACGTACAATGGTTTATAGTCCATTGTAGTACTCAGTTAATCATAGTGACAGCTACCCATGATGTAAATTATTTGCTGAGATTTCAGATACAAACAATAGTAAAACAATGTGTTTTATGTTGTGAGTCCTTCTGAGTAACATCAGATCCTGTCTATTCTGTCCAGCCCTGCAAACTTATCATCTACTTATCCATGCTGGTTATCTGCTACCTCCCCAACAGGAACTAAGCAAGGTGCTAATAGTCACATCCACTTTTACAGCATTGAAGTAAATGTGTTCAGGAAACCCTTAGGTAGTAGCCATACTCAATATCACCACACCTATTGCTCACATCTTGTAGGCGTTGCATCAACTCACATATCATAGGAAAGATAAGCAGAGTACAGTACAATACATAGAGACCAAGAGATACCTCTGCATAATTTTCATTATGGTACCCCGATAAAAGTTTTGTTGTTAATTACTGCTCATCTCTTATTGAACCTCCTTTTCTAGCGACATTTTATTATATTTAAGAAGTATAGAGGGGAAAGAGTATATATGGGGATTGGCAGCATCGGATGTTTCAGACATTTCATGGATGAGGATTATACTCCCATATGTTTTGTGAAGATATGGGGCATTGGAACTTGCACAGGTATGGCCACAGATGGGATAACACTTTTGATAGCCCCGTCCATCCTCCACTCTTCCCTCAGAGCATTCTTTTAATATGATTTGTTCAGTTTAAGTAATGAGGCTTCCATGAGTGTGCTTCTTTTGTGTTTAAAGAAGGGTTAGTTTCTATTTTATGTGTGTGTATACATATATGTATATATACATGTCAGAAAACCATGGTTTTATCCACTGAATTTTCGCTTTTCAGTTAAATAGAATTCATATTCCAGTCTACCTTCATTGTTAAGTCTATTTTTTTCCTCTAACAAATCAACATTTCTATTTTCTAGCTTAGTGAAACTATATATTTCAATACTTACCACATAATATTTAATATATGTACACCTTGGGTAATAATACCCACAATCAAATTAATTAAATATCCTTCACTTCACTGTGATGGTTAATATTGTCTGCTTGACCAGGGATCACTTGAGAGATTGGTTTCTGGGCATGCTTATGAGGGATCTTCTGGACTGTACAGGTTAAAATAGGAAGGCTCGCCCACTTCTGGTGGGTGGTGCCAATCCCTGCCTGGGATACCTGACTGCATAGATGAGAAGGGGACTGAACACATGTGTGTATTCACCTTGCTCTCTGCTTTCCAGTAGTTGATGTAATGCTGCTTCATGCTCCTGTAACCTAACTACCAACCAATGTACAGGTGAGCTATGCATTGGATTGTGAACTATACACTGAATTGTGTACAGAGTAAATGCTTATGCCTTCAAGTTGTTTTTGTCAAGTGGCTTTTTTCCACAGCAACACGAAAAGGTTTTAACATAGCTTTACAGGTATGTTAAATATCGAGTAAAATTCTATGTGTAAAGTCACTAATATTTATTTAGGTATTCGAATGATCAAGAAATGGCTTCAATTTTCATAACTATGAGCCGAGATTTTTCAAGAAAGGTTTTTATATGTATTCTCTACTAATTATGCAGTATTCCATAAAATGTATACTTAAATAAATAAAAATAGTTAAAAAATACCAGATTGAATGTGATATTTCTGAATGCCAAAGGTATTGTCTAAAGATGTAAAATAAGATTATTTACTGGCAAGCTGATATACTCAAAAAATGGGGGTCCAGTTCTTCTAAGACAGCCGTGTATGTTGCATGTATGTTTTAGGAACAAATTGAGCTCCTTCAGAGACATGCTCGCACCGAGGCTGCTTGGCTTTAATACTAAATCACAATAAAGAGAAGTACACAGAAAGCCTGAAGCTAAATGGACCCTAAGTGGTCATGCACATTCTTGAATAGATGGATAGGGCACTGGAAGGGAACTTCCATCAATGTTAATGTGGGCAGCGCCACTCAAGTGCTGAACATTAAAAAGAAGACGGGCTTTGAAACGCTCTGAATTATTTATCTGAGAAAAGAAATCAAAGTAAAAGATAAGAGAACCAAACACTTAGCACAGTAGCTGTCTAGGAGATATTTTATGCCCTCTTTCCCCCAACTACTACTTTTTAAGTCCCTTAGAACTAGCAGCTACATCATGACCGATTATTCTGTCTTTCTCTGTTTTAAGGCAGGAAGGAGCATTTAAATAAGAATTTCCCACCTCTTCTGTGACCAACAAAGCTATCAAATATCTTAAATTCTACTACCTGATGAGGAGCGAGGGAGGAGATATAGAATTATATATATATAGTTGTGAAATATATATATATATATATATGTATATATATATATATATATATATATATATATATATATATATATATATATATATATATTACACTGTTTAGGACTCTAAATGCTAACTAAGAAAGATGTATTCTTTTTTTTGCTTTTAATATTTTTATTAGATATTTTCTTAATTTACATTTCAAATGCTATCCTGAAAGTTGCCTCTACCTTCCCCCCACCCTGCTCCCCTACCCACCCACTCCCACTTCTTGGCCCTGGCATTCCCCAGCATTGGGACATATAAAGTTTGTAATACCAAGGGGCCTCTCTTCCCAATGATGGCTGACTAGGCCATCTTCTGTTACATATGCCTGGCAAATACAGAAGTAGATGCTCACAGTCATCTATATGATGAAACACAGGGCCTCCAATGGAGAAGCTAGAGAAAGTAACCCAGGAGATGAAGGAGTATGCAACCCTATAAGAGGAACAACAATATGAAGTAACCAGAACCCCCAGAGCTCGTGTCTCTAGCTGCATATGTAATAGAAAGATGTATTCTTGAAAATACTGCTTATGGCGTATCGTGCTCTAAAAATATCTCACAGCAATTCAGGAGATTTATGTAGTGTATGATAAAGCATGAAAAGTCAAACCAGTCCTGTCTACTTACTAATAAAATAAAATTGAAGTAGTATTACAACTTGTCCAAACAACATTTCTCAGGAAAGCTTCCTCTTGTTTGGTTTTCAAGACCATTTTCTTTCTGCAGCCATGCTTCCCACAGCCTGCAATTATTTATAAGATGGGAGTAATAGCACTCACTCTGACTTAACCTGTTTTCAGCTCAACTCCATACAGCTCTAAAATGAGCTCGTGAATTACTGGCTGGCGAAAGCAGAGGACCTTCAAATCAGTCTGTCTAGCTTGCAGCTTGCAGCTTGGCACACTCTCGAGAGTATGCAACCTAATTGCTAGTAATAGAAAATACTTAATTAAGAATCAGTCCTTTGTTTAAAACGAGTTCCTCTCATTTAACATTGTTTCCATTAAGTCTTACTAATAACATGGCTTAGAATTACACCACGTCCTGTGGAACCTGCTTATCAGATACAGTGTCCCAGGAAACCATCCTTGTTAATTCTCCGCAAAGTGGTGTTTGCTCCACATAAGGAATGTAGATTTGACATGCCAACTTCGACTGTGGGCAGATGAAAGCCATTGGGAGATAAAGCAATTTTCTTGTGCAGAGTTGGGCAGAATAAAATGCAATGAAAGCATTGTGTATAAAATGAAAAAAAAATATAAGACTTTCTAATTTTGGCTAGAATTGGAAATTAAATGTAACTAAAGATGGACTCAGAACCACATCCATTTTTGTTTGTTTGCTTGTTTGTTTGTTTCTCAGTAAGGTAGTGCATATAGTCAGGATGTGCCACACCTATATTCATGTATTCTGAAGATTTAAATTTTAAAACACATTTACTGGTAATATTGGGAGGAGAAAATTCTGTTAATATTTACTTCACTAACCACTCAAAGTCAGTGGTCTCTGTCAGCACTGAGCACATATTACCCCTCTGCTCTGAATATGTGATAACCTATTTAGTAATTATTGAAATCCTTGCAGGGTCTAGGGCTGCTACCTATTACTTTACCAACCCAGGAGGTTAAGTGAACAGACCACAGGTTTGAGGGGAGCCTCAGCAACTTGGTAAGAGCCTCTCAAAAATATAATTAAAAATAAAAAGACTGGAGAGACACAGATGAGGGTGAGGGCCTTTGTCCAGCCAATGCAAGGCTGAGTTGAATTCTTAGCATTCAAAAAAAGAAGAAAAAGAAATAAAGAAAAATCAAACTCTTAGATAGACGGTTCAAATTCCATTTGCTCATAAAATGTACCCCAGACACGAGTGAATTTAACTTCCGAGTTGTACTATGAGGCTCCAGTTATTCCACTGAGAAAATTAAGTACGAGAGGCATATAGTGGTAAAGTACTTTGGAAATGATGTATGGTGTCATCCCATACTTTGGTGACTATAGAGGCTGCAAACAGTGGCTGACAGAGAAGTTGCCTTTGCCAGCTATCCTATGTAACCATGGTTTCACTCCTGAGTATGTCTCTGTCATCTCCTAGAATCCAGTCTAGCCTTGATTCCAAGCCAACCCTGGTAATACCAAACTAGAAAGTGTATAAATAGGAATATGGTTTCCATGAACCACATAATTGCAAATATCAAGTCTAGGCTCAGATCTACCAGTAAATTAATATGCAGCCGTTAGCACAGGTACCTGACCTCTCTTGGTTACAGTTGCCTTGTGTTTAAAATATAGAATTTAGGTGAGGTAAGTTACTGCCAGCTCTAAAACTTCTGGTAGATCTTTAATATTTTTTTCAAGGTTGTAACAAAAGTTTCATCTAATTTGGTATCTACCATATTTTTGAAATTTTTTTTTTGGGGGGGGATGACTTTGATTAATCTGCTAGCTCACTAGTGGGACCTCTCTATGCAGTGTGAATGGGTTGTCTTAGTTCCCAAGAAGGAGGTTAATGGTCCTTATCAGTAATTACAGAAGGACAGCACTCACAACCCAGGGCTGAACAGTGTAACCTAGCCACAGTATCTCAGCCTCCATAGTCAACTGGCTGTTCTAGACCACACAATTTTCAGTTACATTAAAACCAATTTCTCTGTTTTAAAATGCGTTTACCTGGTGGATGTTAGAAACTTAATTAGATTGGCCTTTAAATACATGTAAAAAAGCTAATTCAAATGCTGTTTCGTTGTATAAAGGGCTTCCTAGACATTGTGGTGAACAAAAGCTTTCTCTGTATTATTGATTTATTTACTTTTATTGCTAATTAAGAGCCATGGCTCTTTGCAAAACTGTCACAAACACTAGAATACATATGACCCATCCTGTAATTGTTGGCAAAACTGTGAAATTCAGGATGGTGGAGGAGATACATTCCTCAAAGAAAACCCCCAATCCAATTCCCAACTCCACTGTGAGCCCCAACTGGCCTTGGACTTACTTGAATCCCTTTGAAGTCAGGATGCACTTGGAGTCATGCTGGCAGGGATTCAGGTCTTGTGCACAGAAGTCCAGCTTTTCCTCACACAGTTCACCTGCAATAGGGCAAGTAGTGTTAGTTCCGCAATGAGGGTGGGCAGGCATAAGCCAGCAGGCTGCATCACAGCTCATGGTTGAAAACAAGGCAAAATAGGACCCACCCCACAAGATATGGGTGCAGAAGATGACATGCCCATGTTCAATATTGGCTTCACTGCTAAACAGGCTCAAGGCTTCAGATAATGCCGATAAAGTGATATGTGGTTTAGGTGAGACCCCTTAGAATTTACTGGACTAGGAAGAGGGCTTTTGAATGTTTTTCATTCTTCTGTAAGTTTTACATTTAATCACACATTATTTTTAATCTGGAGTATAACATACAAACATAAAATAAATGAACACCAAAAGATCTATTCAAAAGTAACTGATTCAAAATGATCAGGGTCTATCTATACCCAGAAAGGGATTTATCCCTATCCCTGAAACCTCCCTCACCACAATTCTTCTTAGTACCTGCTATGTGCCCATTACTAACTTGACAAGATAATGGGATTTGGACCTATTTTGACCTTAACATAAACAAGGTAATTTGAAATGGAATAATTTGATATTTGCTTCTTTTAGTTTGGCATATTCTTCTGTAGTTTTATGTTTGAAAAAATTATCTTTATATTCTCTAATGTCTTATAAATCTAGGCAAAAAACATTTTAATTCTCTCTATGTGTCAATAAAAAGACCAAGGAATACTTACTAACCATCCCACATATACACACATAAATAATATAAACATAAATAATAAATATATCATACACACATATATGGAGAGAGAGTGAGAGAGAGAGAACAGAGCAGTTTCTCTAGGACTTGTAAATTTTCAATGTGGATTCTAATGAATTAAAATTTAATAAATGAATGAACTACAAACATAACCATAACATACAGATAGTAGGTACTCTACATAGAACTGCATTTCTGATAATCCATAAGAAAACATCTTCTAATGATTTGTGCTATTACTATTTCAAATAAGTTCAGGCAGGTATTGTTCATTTACTTCCCATGAGAATTTCTGTTTCTATAAACCCGTGACAGAAAGTTTAACCTCATATGTATATGATAAGGTACTTTTTTTTTTTTTTTTGTTTTTTGAGACAGGGTTTCTCTGTATAGCCCCAGGTGTCCTGAAACTCACTCTGTAGACCAGGCTGGCCTCGAACTCAGAAATCCACCTGCCTCTGCCTCCTGAGTGCTGGGATTAAAGGCGTGCGAACAGTTTATTTAATGTTTATTATTTCAAGGACTCCTACCCTAAGTGACTTGGACGGAATTGATTCATTGTATTGTGAAACTCATCTGGGGTTGCCGGCTATATATGATAGTCTATATCAAAGAGTCTGTGATACACGTTAAAGGAGAGCAGCCTTTTGAGATAGATAAATAAAAGCACTAATTCTCTATATGTTTTGGCTTGTCAATAAATATGAATTTGCTTTGTAAATATGGGGGAAGGGCAGGAGTCCTCCTTTGTTGACTTTAACCCTGGCCAACCTATGAATTCAGGGAATGCACAATCTGACAACATCGTGTGTCTGTTAGAGATGCTGTGGTTACTGCGATAAAGTGAGCAGATCTGCCTTCAAGTGTTTCCCAGGATACGAGCAGAGAGGAATGCTGAGCTTGGAAAAGATCACCCAGACTGGGTTGCATCTCCAAGGGAAAACCCCCAGAATGTAGAACCGACCTCCCCTTCTTACTGAGGGACTGCTCCTTAGATTCCATATGCTAAGGAGTGAAGGAGGAGAAACGGCTCAGGAAATGCTGGACGATCAGATTGCTAAATCCATCAGAAATGGTTTTACAGTTTTAGAGTGAGCACCCAAGTTACATGAGAAAAGCCACCTAATGTCACGTATGCATTCCTTATTGTTACACAAAGAGCATAAAAATGTTAGTCATTATAGAATGTAATTTTTTTTTGTATGTAATTTTTGTTTTTTTGTATACACGGCTAACTACACAACTCTGGTATATGATTGGCTGATTACTTCGAAGATTAAAAGGCTTTCAGTCATTAATAAATACTGCAAAAACACCTGGTGCATGTGATTAGTGTGTAACTCTCCATACTAGCTCCATCTACCTCGACTCTTGTCACTGTGGTCCATTCATCAAATCTATAAACTAACTCCTCATGCTTGAGCTGACGTCTCCTTTGCTTTGTTAAGTCCCTCTCACATTTAAGTTGTCAATTTCCTCTTTCCTACTTATATCAGTAGCATGACTATTATGGTAAGGCTGGAAATGTGCTGTTGTAGATACATTTTATTATTATTATTATTATTATTATTATTATTATTATTATTATTATTTCACTCATTCTTTCACTACATGATCAGACTGGGCACAAATCCTGGTGTGTTTGAGTTTGCCTCTTCCTAGACTGTGATGTATAAGGTGCTAACTCAAAAGCCATCTACTGAGCAAGCAAGAGTCAAGGCAAGAGTTCCAGATTGTCTCATTATATTCACATTAGGGTAGTTTTTAACCCTTTCATACTTCTTAATTTTGCATGTAATAACTAAATCATCACTAATAATGTAGCTAGGCTCTTAAGTTTGTACTCTAAAATTTCCCAGATGGAACATTAAAATAAATGTTTTCATTGGGCTCGTGCTTTAATTTCCTAATTGTGTTAAATTCTGCTACAGTTGGAAGAGAAACTTATAAAATGCAAATGGCACCATGAAGTGAGAGTCTTGGGAGCTGAGTTTGTGATGGAAATACACAAAGTCCCCCTGACAGGCACTGCACTAAACATGCACATTAAATCTGGAAACTGTACGGGCATAACAGCGCCCTCTTTCCAGGATGAACAGGAGCAAGTATTTCAGGTATTGTGAAAGCAAAGACTCCTGACTTATTACTGAAATATTGCACAGCCCTCATGAAATGAGAAGGGATGTCTTACTTAGTTTTAAAGTATATGTATCCAAATTATTCTCAGAAGGAAAACAACAGAAGGTAAGATAGTTGAGTTCTGTTTTCTAATGGTCACAAGATTGAGGTAACCTGAGTGAGTGTCCCTCTTTTGAGAGCACCATTTCCAAGATGACAGGAGAAACAAGGTGGACATATTCTTAATTCTATTCTGTATAGCTTGGGTTATAAACTATTGACCAATCAGCAGGTCTTCATGTTGTTAACTTGGCATGAGAAAATGTGTCAGCTAATTTGATTGGCTTAGGAAAATGTGTTATAGTGATGGATCAGTGGCTGTACCCATCTAACTCTCAAGACACATGAATGCAGAAAACCTTTGTCTTTGTGAAGCTCAGGAAATCTGCACTGCCTTTCCATTTGAGTCCTTAAAGGTTGCAATAGTCTAGTAATACATGGGACATAGTGGTTTCATGGTATTGTGATCCCACTTTTGATTACATGAGCAAATTCATTTCCTAATGTACCCGCTTTTAACAGTGTTTGAAGGAAGGGGGTCACAGAGATTGTGTTGCTTTTGCATATTGAAGCAGATAGGGTGAACCCTGATTGTTGGCATGTCTGTTACTTAGCAGAACAAAGAGAAATTAATGATCCATTGTATGTAGACCTAAGATGGCACAAGGATAACATTTGTTCATGCTAGAACTTTCCAAAGACGTGACACCACATACTACATGTTTTAAATGGATGTATTATTATTATTTTTATTATGGAATCATGTCTAGTTCTTTGATCACCTTCTCTCTGTATGTCTGATTGGTAAGAATAATGGATTAGAAATAAACAAATTGTATATCATATGTATGAGCTCCGCGAAAGCATGGAAAGCATGATGTCAAGGAGAGTATGATGCTACAAAGTCCCACCCTTGAGAAGTAACTACAAACCACTGGTTACCAAACCTCCCTGAAAATGCTTTTCCTGCATATTTTGCTGTAGTGTTAACATGAACAGTCATTCTGACTTGCTCAGGACAGTTCTAATTTACGTCTACTGTTTCAAGATAATGACTCCAGTATATCATGGATGCGCAGGTTTGCTGAAAAACTGTGATGGTCATTTCCTCGGCAGAACAGTAAAAGTTGTATTGTCAGAATTTATAATACCTGTTTTGGAGTGAAAAATGACCCCAACATGGAGAGATTTTGTGAGGAATCTATTCTTATTGGTGAAAATTTGCAAGTATATGCTATATCAAAGAATTGTCTGATTGAAATACTAGTTTTAATGCTCTGGGCCCCTGTTCTTTATTGGTAAAGGGGGTTTTAGAATTGTTGATTTAAAGTTTAACTGTGTCTCTAAAATAGCCTTTTGTAAAAGAAAAATTCCTCTGAAGAGATGGTACTATAGTGAGCGACACAATACGACATTATGGCTTTCAGTGGCAAACAAATGTCAGCACGAGCTCAGAGCCCCAATAAACAAGGTAGACACAGAAGCCTCAATACAGACTGAGGGCTCCTCCGGGAAACAGTACCTTGAGCGAACCTTGACTCCTGCTTTATTTCAGACATATGTGTTTAACTGATATTTCGATTGCTTTTTAAAATCCAATGGGGAACTTCTGTTTATCGTCCTTCTCAATTCTCCCCTCCTGTCATTTTTTAAATTTACATTTCTTACTGCAATCTACTAAAGTCTTTAATATTTATACCATATTCCACCAGTTGTTCTTTTTAAAATAATTCTTTACTTTTAACTCTCACCGCATTTTTATTAATTTTTTACTTAAATGTTTGCTTTAATGATTTTACTTTTTATAGAAATTCTAAGTTTGCTTCCAGACTGATAACAGTTTTGCTGTTTGCACAGAAGGATTCTTGCCTTTAGATTTCTCAAAAGACCTGTAGGTCTCAAAATGGGGCTGCTAAGACATTTAATCTGACCATCTTTCTCCCTCTTCTATTTTTGAAATTGTGTTTTTTTCCCCTTTTGAGATTACAATACAATCACATCATTTTTCTCTTCAATTTTTTCTTTTCAAACTCTGCCATATTTCTTTGCTCTTTTGGGTTTATGGCTCTCTTTCCGTTAATTATTTTTACAATCATAAAGTTATATGCATGTAAATATGTGCATGTAAATATATGTATATAATTATACGCTCAGTCTGTATGAATGTTATTTGTATGGCTGACCACTTGGTATTGGATAACCAAGTGGATTCTCTTCCTTGGGGAAGACGATTTCTCCTGATCTCAGCCTTCCTTGGTTTTCTGCAGTACTTTGTTTAGGGTTGGGACCTCTGTGGCTTTTTCCTCATTCACTTTGGAGTGTATATTGCTATTGTCCTTGTTCTTCTCTTGCTGAGGCAGTTATGTTGGTGAGACTTAATGAGTTAAGCCTCTGAAGTTAGTAGGAGTCACAGTCTCATTTCAGAATTTCTGATCCTCTACTTTTTTTTTTTTAAGATTTATTTATTATCATATGTAAGTACACTCTAGCTTTCTTCAGATGCACCAGAAGAGGGTGTCAGATCTCATTTTAGATGGTTGTGAGCCACCATGTGGCTGCTGGAATTTGAACTCAGGACCTTCGGAAAAACAGTCAGTGCTCTTAACAGCTGAGCCATCTCTCCAGCCCTGATCCTCTACTTTTATAAGCTCTCTGCCCCACTTCCACAACATTCCCTGAGTGTTACATTTGGGTATGTTCTGTTGATGTGCTCACTAGGACTTAGCTCCACAACTCTGCATTTAGATTGGTTGTTATTTTTCTGTAATGGTCTCCATCTGTTGCAAAGAGACCTTGCTTGATGAGGGTTGAGGACTGCATTTATTTCTGTCACACCATAGTTTTATTGCCAACTATGTATGGTACCCCATGAACATGCTTGGGGTATAATGGTGACCACATGAAAAATTGCTCCTATTCCTGTGGAATTTGTCCATGAGGGAGAGGATTAAGGAGAACATATTAATGCTTTATACCACAACCATACTTAAAAGTGCCTCTGGCTTGAATCTAAACAAGAAAAGATCCTAGTGTTCTCAAATGATGATGCTGTGGGGAAGAACAGACTGGGATTCTGAATGAGAGAGACTTAGAGATGTCATGTGAAGGTCGGGAACATAGAGAAGGATCCTCGAATTAGGATAGAGAGTAAAGCTGAGAGGGGTAAGGAGCGAGTCAAGGATGCCAGGGTTCCACACAAGCCATAGAGTTAGCAATGGCCACATTTAATTTAGTTATATAACAGAAGCAAAGGAAAGGAAGGAAACATTTTTAAAAGCTGTGATGAAGACAATAGACTATCTTCTATCCAGAAGATATAATAACCTGGTCCTTTTGTACCAGGATCAGTATTTCTGGAAATTTCTAACTCAAATTCACTGTTTAAACTATTAATTTATTTTACACAAAATGGAGCAATACAGAAGAGCATTAGAAGTACCCGATTGAGAGACCATCCAAATTTTCTAATAGCTCAAACTTTGAATTCCAGTTAGCAATGCATACCACAAAGGGAACAAAAGGAGTATTAGATGGTGTTGGTGGTCACTCAACTGTTGGTTCCTACCATATCTAACATCTGCTAGTTCATCTAGATTCAGTTCTTCTTTTGTTTACAGATGTGTGTTCTGGGAATATATTCTGAAAATTGTGAATGCAGGGATACCTGGGAAGGATGAGGGGCTGACAATGTAGGCTATTCTTGAATCTAGTCAAAGTAGTTATTTTGATATCATTAATATTGATACGAGGGAGATGAAATACAGGTCAGTGATCTAAATAACTGAATTGGAATCCCAGTGTTAAACTTAATCTGTTTTGACATCTGAAAGTACGGTTGTAATGAGGGAGGAAGTGTGGTTGGATTCTTGAGTAAATCCCCAGAGTACATACTTGTAAAGTAAAACACATCATTCTTTGAAAGTTTGTGCTTTCAATTTTGTGGAAGAAAGGCCTGGAGAGATTATACTAATTTTATTATATATGCATTAGATCAGCAAAAGAAGGTATTGAAATATGCAAACTAACCTGATAAACTACACAGAATTTTATTCTTTAAAATATATCCTGCAAAGGCAAGGGATTCTTTTATGTACATTTTTGGAAATCTCCATTCCCATCAATCATGTAATCAGTGGGGAAAAAAAAACCATGAAAAAAAAAAAAAACCAAAACACAACACTGGCTGGCTTGCTGCTTGTGGGAAAATATATTTTAAATGTTAATGAAGGTATAGAAGGCACAGGTGACCTAAAGGAGCAAGAGAATTAAACAGCTGGAGATTGTGTTGAGTCAAACATGACTTGAACATTATCTGAGGTCAGTCATCTTTACAATTTATTTTGCAAAAATGATTACGTTTGTAGAAAATCAAGATGAGTTCAGTAACAGAGGGCCTGTATATCTTAGCCCCAAAATGGTATGTCTGAGAACAGTTAAGACAAACAGAGCTGGTTGTTCCTCTTTGCTGAATTTTAAAACTAAAGGCAGAATCTCAGTTATGTTGAAGGGGTCCCATCTGCTCTCACTAGAGGAAAGCATAGTCAACATTAGGACCACTGAGGGATTTTTTTAAATTATTAGAGAGTTTCTTCATTTACATTTCAAGTGTTATCCAAAAGTCCTCTATATCCTCCCCCCGCCCTGTGCCCCTACCCTCCCTCTCCCGCTACTTGGCCCTGGCATTCCCCTGTACTGGGGCCTATAAACATTGTTAGACCAAGGGCCTTTCTTCCCGAATAATGGCCAACTAGGCCATCTTCTAATACATATACAGCTAGAGACATGAGCTCTGTGGGTTCTGATTAGTTCATATTGTTGTTCCATCTATAGGCTTGTGGACCCCTACAACTCTTGGGTACTCTCTCTAGCTCCTACATTTGGGGACCCTGTGTACTGCCCTATAGATGATTGTGAGCATCCACTTCTGCGTTTGTCAGGAACTGTCAAAGCTTCCCAGGAGACAGCTATATCAGGGTCCTTTCAGCAATGTCCTGCTGGTGTATGCAGTAGTGTCTGTGTTTGGTGGCTGATTATGTGATGGACCACCCGGGTGGGGCACTCTCTGGATGGCCCATCCTTTCATTTTAGCTCCAAGATTTGTCTCTGCACATCCTTCCATATATATTTTAATCCCTATTCTAGGGAGGAGTGAAGTATCCACGTGTTGGTCTTTCTTGATTTTCTTATGTTTTGGAACTTGTATCTTGGGTATTCTAGATTTCTGGGCTAATATCCGCTTATCAGTGAGTGCATATTAAGTGACTTCTTTTGTGATTGGGTTACCTCATTCAGGATGATATCTTCCAGATACATCCATTTACTCAAGAATTTCATAAATTCATTGTTTTTAATAGCTGAGTAGTACTCCATTGTGTAAATGTACCACATTTTCTGTATCCATTCCCTCTTTTTAGCAGTTACTCTTAATTGTCAGTATGTAAAATGAACTAGTGCTTGCTTATAAGCTAGGCATATTTCCTTGCACACTGTAAAGTTTTATTTTATTATTTCTACAGTGTGTGTGTGTGTGTGTGTGTGTGTGTGTGTGTGTGTGTGTGTGTGGTTTGTGGATGTGAGTAAAGTGCCCAGAAGTCCAGAAGAGAGCATTGAATTTTTGGAGTGAGTTCAGGTGATTGTGAGTCAGATGATGTAGGCCATGAGAACTAAACCCAGATCGGCAGCAAGTGTAGTTGGAGCTTTGAATCACTGAATCATTTATTCACCTCCCTGTTGTATACACTTTAAACCAGCTCTTGATTTCTCAATCTCCTTAACACTCTTTAAAAGCAAATGGTTGCCATGCTGTTGGACATGAACAAGAAAAAAGTGCATATGCATATTCAGTTCAGAAATAAGCTTCCTTATATATTCCTGATCCATGGTTGGTTTGGTGTTCAGATAAGCAGTCTGTTGAGATGAAGGACAGATTGTACTTATGTTTTCTCCTTATGTGTTGATGTAATGAAGGCCTGTGTTACATACTGCATTAAAAACTACAGCTTTAGGCAGCAGAGCATATTAGTAAAGTCAAATCAATGTCGAGTCTTCCATGTAAATATTTAGCATGCTTACTAGTGATAAGGGCAATGAATGATCTAACTTCTGTCAGTAAGTGAGGAGTGATTTATGAACACCAAGTTCCCAAGGATTCCCTTTAATAATCTACTGCTTTTTGGGGTCCACCATTCTGAAACTTGTCTTCTAAATTAGAAATAACGAATTGACTTTCAAGATATGACTGTGAACTAGTTAGATGGTCCCGATTTTCAAACCTTAATGAAGTTCAGTTGTTAATATAGGACTATAGGGGAGTGGTGTAGAGGACTGTGGCATCTTGAAGATACATGAGTTACTGACAACTGTCCTACCTGTGAAATGTGCATCAAAGGTGGTCTGTGCTTAATGCAGGTTGTGCTATAGGTAAACTCTGTGAAATAAGTTGAATCAGAGTTCAGCACAGGAAGGTTTTAGAGAATTTTGAGGTAGGCAGGTTCCTTGATGTTTTATAGTATGAAAAACACAAACAAAAAAAAAATTTCTGAATTTTTGCTTTCTAAATGAAAGTATCCACGGCTGCTTAATCATATTCGATTCCCACACAGTGTGATCAGTGTTCACAGGGACAAAGTCTATCCCCAACAGCATCTCTGTGTTTATTTGTGAATGCACTTAAGACATGTGCAGCAATGCCTTTGCACCAACCTCGTCTATGACCTGATTTGAACCTGCAGTTGAGAACATGGCTAGTAGTGATCCTGGAAGTGCTTGGTGGGTTTTGTATCGCTTTCAATAGTTAGTAGTGTTCTGACTTAGATATTTTCTCAGCAAACATCTTATGCACTTTTAGATGGAAAAACTCCCCTCTCCAAATAAACAAATCTAGAGAGGAGTTACGTCCTTCAAAGATTTCTATGGCTAAAGAATTTAGCCAATTTTAAGAACTACTGCAAGTCCAAAAGAAATTAGGCTCTCTTTTCAAAGTAAATAAATCCAAATGCGAGGGAGTAAGACTGGCTAAGTTAAACTGTTGTTTTGGACTCAGTGGTCACTGTGAACAAATGAAAGCAAACAGTTCCTCTAAAATGTTTTCTGGGATTCAAAGACACTGAAGAAAGTCCGGAAAGGTTGGAAGATGAAGAGAAACCACATGGCTTTGCAAGACTGCCAAAGTACTTTCTCCAGTTAAAGTGGTTAAAGGAGGCTACAACATTAGCTTTCCTTATTGGAAGACCTCAGCTATGCCCACAGCAATATTGACTTTGAAATGCAGACCTTGTACATTTCAATACAAAAGTAACAGCAGGCCTCCCTGTTGTTATGAAGAGATCATGAATATTGAAAATGATGCCGAAAGCCTAAAATTACCGCCAACAGTTCTTTGGTTTTTCAGTATGTCCTAGTCCAACAAGTTTAATATGTCATTTTACAGGTGTCATTATGCACGAGCTAAGAGAAGTGACCACGTATCCCTACATGCAGTCTTTCTGTTTAAAATGAGCATAAAAAGCAAAAACTTAAAAATAAAATAAACTCAGTGAAAACATGGAAAGATCTATTTCATGTGCACATTTCTTAAGTAGAGCTATCTACCAAATTCCATTCTTCAACCTGAAGATATGGCATCAGATAATGCAAAGCATGTCTCACCAGGCTGCTCTACAACATTACAGAAGTATGAAAATTTACCATGACAGTGTTTTCCTATAGACTCTATTCATTGTTGTTTTTCCTCAAACATCTACATGGAGGAGGATAGGAGTCATTACTCCTATGGTACAGAAGAAAATAACTAAATCATAGAGGCCCTATACTTTATACATGCTGGTTCCAGGACACAAAGACTAAAGACTATGCATTTACAATCCCTCTATACCAATATTAAACATTCTGGGACAAAGTGTAATGTCATCCGAAGAATTATTAATGGTTTAAGCATTGATTAGGTTCTAATAATTTGCAACTAATGCAATAAATTATCTTTATGCACTTGAGTTTGGGGACCACAACTAATGATTTCAAAGGTCCACAAGGATGATTGTCTCTAGCAATCAGTATGGTAAAAAAAAGTTTGTTTTGCAAAAACAATTAGAAATATTATGTGATATGAAAAGTAGCCAAGACTTGAGGTAGTGTCAAGTGGGACTGGCTATACCAAGAGGCATGAAGGTTATAGTGGATGCTGTAGGTAGACACTATACTTACATGGTGTATATTCTTGAGTAAGCACACATTGAATCATACAGTATCATTGATTTATCATGCTATTTCTCAGCAGTTACTGTCTGAATCCATACACTCATAGTAATCATTGCCATTTCAACCAACCACAAAGGTTTGCTTTAAAATAAAATCAGGTCAACAGCTAATTCTTTGTAGTAACACATCTTTTATAAACATAAGTGCAAAATATTGTCAGCTTATGAAGCCACATGGTGACTTAAAGTACTAAGCTAGTTTCTAAGAATGTGTGCGTATCACTAATTGAGTATATATTCTCATGGCAGAATAATTTCTGCTGTGATCTGGAGATACTGTAGGCCTTAGGCAGACCATCAGTTGTTTTTGTGCTTATAAAACGGAAAGAGGATAGTAAACCAAGGAAGTACTAGACACATTAACAGACAGCATAGGGAGCTACATTTCCAGTCTAAAAGATCACAGTATTTTTTACATGTTTTCCAAATTCACTCTTGATACAATATGACTAAGTGAGCAAACACAATAAGTCACCTCAACACAGTAACAGAAAATACACTGCTCAATAACAGATGAGAAGGAGATACTCTATATATCCCTCCATCATCGTTATAATACGAAAAAGTGTTTCTTGAATGCTAGGATCCATCAAGACTTGCACACTCTGTTGGTTCCTGTACTCAGGACCTAAAGTCTTTTAGAAGCCCAAATGATTCAAGGTTAACTCTTAAACTTTAACAGACATGTTCATGAAGATTCTAAGATATGCTTTCAGTATGGCTACTGCTCTAACAACTATATTCCCCCTTCTTGGCTCTGGATGTGTTTGGGAACCCAGTGGCATGTCAGTGACGTTAGTGACTATGCACCAAACTTTCTAAGGCTTTAAGAAAACTACTTAGAAGTCAGTAGATTCAGTAAGAGCAATTTGACAGCTTCACTGTACAAATAAATCACTTGGGCTTTATATGGTAAGTTATTTCATATATAACACATTATTTATACACAAGTAAAAGAAACACATATCAGCACATTGTTTATATGTATATTAGAATATATATATATATATATATATATATATATATATATATATATATATATATTTATTTATTTTTACCTATACTATTTCTGCAGTGGCGAAGTTAAAACAGGGTCTTACACATGCTAGGTAAGTTACTTATCATTGAAATGCAACTCTATTCATATGGTATAATGTTTCAATTACTACATATATTTTCAGATATTTTTTACAGGACATAGTAGCAAAGATAAGGACTTAAATTTATAAAAAAAAACTCTTTACTACTTTCAATGCTTTTACAAAGTAGAGTATATATTCTGTGTCAAAGGGCCTATATTTTTTCAATATATAATAACATATTCTCATGATATCTTTCAAAATGTAAAACATATAGTCGAGAAGGAAAAAGAAAATATAAGTTTTTAATTTTAGACATATATTTTTGTCACTCAGAGCTCTAGCACAGTCTTCTATAAATTGATGAAGTGAGTTTCAGTGAAGCATTTTATAGTGTTTCATGCAGCTATACATATATCAAGGATCTATAGGAATGATTTGACACAGCTGTCACTGACTTCATTTCTTGTCAACGTCTTTACCCAGCACACCCTGTGAAGTCTAGTAGACTAGTAGTTTAGAAGACAGAGGAGAACTGAAATGAAAACCATAATAGACTTAAAAAGAGCAACTAACCTTTTTCCACCTCATTCAGATTAGCAGCTGGCAGCGACAAAGACAGAAGAGACAAAAGACTTTTTACATTGCAATGTAAGAGTAGCACACAGGAAGCCAACGCGCAGCTTTAACAACAGAAAAGCCAGTGTGAGAGAGCAAACTGAAGCCAGGCTTACACTTCTTACCTACAGTTGGCTAAACACACAAACAGGTAGAAGGACAGGGCAAAAGTAGGACCCATCCCAGGGAGCCAGAGATTGGCATCTAAACCAGGAGACTAACACTTGCTTCTTTACTGTAGTAGGTGTGAAGGGAACATTTGCATAGGGATCCAGAGACAAATGGGAGAGTTAAGGAGTTCTTTATACATTTCACAAGATACAAACTCAGCTACTATGGACACTGCCATTGTGTTGAATAATTATTTTAATAGGAAAGCTTGAAAACATTCCTACTTCTACGTGGCCCTGAGAGGATGTAGTTATTGAAAACACACATAACGCAACCCAATAATTACTATTGCAAAAACTATTTTCCAAGATCAGCTCCAAATCTAACATTAAGAAAATATTTACATGGTTTCAATAATGTAGGCATACCATATTCCTAATTTTGTTTATACATTTTCAAGGAATTCCTTGAAATTTTTCCTATAAGAAATGTTTTGTTTTTATGAAAACTATACATTAATAATTAAGAAAATTGTAAACAAATCAAGTTCCCAAATATCTGAAACTAATTTAAAATATAGAATTATTTTCAAAAATTAATATCACTAAGTCCTTACTTCCCCACTCAAATACTGATTTTAATATAGGAATCACAGGAAACTAAATTTTAAAACTTTAACCTTTTCTGAATAATACTCGCAAAGTATCTCCAGCTGGGAGAGAAGCAGACCTAATATGTAGATACTAATATGTAGAGAATAATATATCTGGCTATTAAAGGGTGTGTGAGGGTTCAATAAAGTTTAGATAACAGAAGAACACTATTGAGTCATAAGTTTTTGTTATCAGTCCTTTGTTTTGTTAACAGAAAGGAGCAGGGAATACATCATCCCTCCATGTGATGTTTGGTTGCTCNGGAGAGAAGCAGACCTAATATGTAGATACTAATATGTAGAGAATAATATATCTGGCTATTAAAGGGTGTGTGAGGGTTCAATAAAGTTTAGATAACAGAAGAACACTATTGAGTCATAAGTTTTTGTTATCAGTCCTTTGTTTTGTTAACAGAAAGGAGCAGGGAATACATCATCCCTCCATGTGATGTTTGGTTGCTCGGGGTTTAACTATGCCACTATAACTTCTGAATGTATTTCAAGCATTCATCCTGATTCAAGTATTTCTAGCTCAGGTTTATAGGCTACTTGTTATGTGCTGATTTCCTTGTCTGATTCTCTTCAGGTCCCTGAATTTTCTCCATTGACCACCGTACATCTCGACATAGACGTTAAACGGAAGTATGTTTACCATGATGATTTCCAAGCTTTCCTAGTGAAGCTTTATTTGCTACTATCAAATAGAATTCATGTTCTCATTGTATGCATTTGAGGTACAGGCTAAAAAAAAAAAAAGGAATAAAAACAACGGACAGCTTAGATGATTTTTAAAACCAAGGCAACATTATTATATTCTGTGACTTTAGCTGGGTTTCTGTTCTCTGAACTCATGCTCATTAATCAGATTCCATGTTAAATTTGAAACAACAAAGTCCCATTATAAGATAATTCCTCTGTAACTGCAGACATGGATTAAATAGGACACAGAATTATAGAATCAGACTTATGCTTCCCTGTCAGCAAAGGTTACCTATATGCCTCCAATCTCAGAATTTGCAGACAATTGTTTGACATTTTGTAACTACACTCACTTCAGATGTGCACAAAAGTCTACAGTTAAGAGATGATTTATGAATTCATCCCATTTATGTATCTTCTCTATTGCCAAGTCTTCAAATCCTTTTTAACCCAGGGGACTCAGTCCAATGTAATAAAGGTAGCATCTCTCTGCTCTGTGCCTTACACGGTCTCCAGATCAATATTTTTCTTGAGCCTTTGCCCAAATTAAGGCAAAGCAACATTTGTAAATGTAACAAGTAAAAAAAGCAATGGTGTTTAGGTTTAAGTTCAGAGCCAGGTGGTTTATGACAGAGAGTCAGGGTAGGGTCTTTCATGACAACTTTTATGAATGCCACATTTTGTCAGACAATGGGTTTAGTTAAGTTTTGAATTCTTGAAATATAGTGAAAAGAATGAAACCTGACATAGTTGGAGAAGTGGGGTTGCATCCCACTCTCAGAGGAGGGAACATGGAACTGAATTCTGTAGGAGAGCACACAAGAGTTCAGACCGAAGTAGAGCAGGTAAGAGAAACAGTCAAAAATTGTTATGACTCATCAGAATAAAAAATAGGAAATGCAGCAGGACATGCTCCAAACTGAGTGTTGCAACGCTATGCCAATTATCACAGAAAGACATACAAGGACCTTAACAAACATGTGATCTCATATCCTGCCTTTGCTAAACCAGAAGAGTATACAGACTCCTGGTTTCTGTACCCAGAATAATATAGAGAGCTTTAATAGTCTTACAATGCCTGGGATCCTCGTAGAATCGAATAAAGTGGCTTACCAAACTCTCAAAAAATATGCGGGTTCTTAAGACTTTTCTATCACCTGAACAATGATGGAGATAGAGATATATCTCTATTTTAGGGATGACTAAGAAACATTCTTATTTAAATACTAAACTTCATACAGATATATAAATATCTTGTCCAATAGACCTTAGATTCTCAGGCTTTGCATAAAGGATTTAAATCTATGGCCATAAGCTAGTGGAAGAAATCTGATATGTGATAGAGATGGCAGAGATGTGTGTACAAACCTGTGTAACAACAAAAATCTGTCTGGCCAAGGTGTGTTCAAATATACTTGTTATATGTTGTTAATGCAAAAAACAGCAAATGATCAAATTCTGACTCTTAGCATGATAGCTATGTATGTATTAATCTATACATCTACTTTTCCATCTTTATGTGTCTACTCATTTACCAGTCATCTATCTATGTACCTATCATCTATTTATTTACTTACTTACCCACCTATTCATTAATGTGTCTATATCTAGTGCTTTTCTTGTAAGACCCCATGGAAAAAGCAACTTTAGAAACATCTAAACACGTCTAGATTGTTCAAAGAGAACCTCATTACTCTAGGTTGCATTTTTTCCATAATAAAATATACTTTACTATAAATACATTTAGTGTAATGCAAAGTTTTGTATTTTCCAAAACAATCTTTAAAGATTATTTCTTCAGAATTCTTGGAAAGTTGATTGCATAGATAAGGTTGCATTTTACGTTTAAAAACATTAATCTCATTTAATTATGCAATTATTTCACTATCCTAAATTACTAACTGTTCTATTATACGAACATAAATATAACAAATGAAAATGCCATGTAAAATGCAAACTGCAGCTTCAGAAACAATGACAGAATCTAGTTGTGTGTTAACCTCTAGAGTCCTGCAGTACTGTTATTGTTTCAGAAACAATGACAGAATCTAGTTGTGTGTTAACCTTTAGAGGACTGCAGTACTGTGATTTTTTCAGTAACAATGACAGAATCTAGTTGTGTGTTAACCTTTAGAGGACTGCAGTACTGTGATTTTTTCAGTAACAATGACAGAATCTAGTTGTGTGTTAACCCTTAAAGTACTGCAGTACTGTTATTCTTTCTCTGTCCCATGCTTGGTTAACACAAATGCTGACTATGACGTTTCTTAGGCATAGCCACACAAACTAACAGAAAAGCTATTCTTTCAAAATAGACAAGGCAGAAACTTGATGCTGCCTTCACAGAAAGTTGATCAAAACTAAGAAAAATAACTTATCATTTTGAGTAGTCTGATCAGGTTTATCAACCAGAGACAAAGTATTGGTAAAACGTAATAGTCTTGTAAGACTTTCCAAAGCTCATCTTCCTGATGGCGCACACATTGAAGGACAGAGCTTCCTATAGGCAAACTTTCACTACTAAAAGAAAGTATAGACATTACGCACTCAGATGCTGAGCTGTGTTTTGGCTATGTAAAGAAATGCACAAATATTCACTGGCAAAATAGTCTGTAGAGGGAAAGTAGTCTGAATAAAAATGTAATTGGATTATGGGTTCAATCATTTCAGCAGGTCAGCATCCTTTTTTATTCTTCTACAGATTATGACCTTATAAGAAAGGTTCATTGAACCAAGCATGCCGCATCTTTTATTTGCTGGGATAAACAAAAACTATGTGTTTCAGTTATTACAATTAAATCTCCTAATTATTAAAAAAGAATGGCATAAACATAATAAACATAATAGTGTGATGATGCTTTCAAATTGATACACCGATTGATGACACATCTCCCCTTCTTCATACCTGTGTATTCCGGTGGGCAAAGACATGTGTAGTTGTTAATTCCATCAATGCATGTAGAATTATTTTCACAATCATTATCTTCACAATCATCAATATTGACTTCACAATTTTCTCCTTCAAACCCATCAGCACAAGTGCACCTGAACATAGGAAAAGAAAGGAAAAAACTGTTGTAGGTTCATTTTACAACGTTGTGGTCTAAATATTTTTAAATAGAATAAATACAACATTACAAAACATTTAACTACATGAAATTGATTTTTAAGTCCTTTGAAATTATATACTGTAAGCAGCAATTTAAGGTACTAGCTAACAAACCAGAGAATATTTAAGAAGAAAATTTTAGGAGGGCTACTCATGACAGGATTTTCCCTGTCCAATCACACTATAATATTAGGGCAGTAGGAGGCCTGTGATTGGACAGGGAAAAGGGAGGCAGAGCTAAGAGTTACAGAGACAGAGAGTGTCTTTAGAGAAGAGGAAGAGGCCAAGATGGTCGTTGTGTGGGGCAGGTGTGGCAACAAGGAACTCGGGAGCTCAGGCCCAGAGAGACCACTGATGGAGATCACCTGGCTGGAGCCATGTGATCTGCTGGTTGCAGTTGGTAGCTGTGGAAGCCTGCTGGTCTTTTTCTTTTTTAAAAAAAATATTTCCCGCAACAGGCTACAAGATGGTGAAAGGCTCCAGGATCTTAAAAGTCAGTTAATCCCAATACATTTCAAGTTCAAAGGGCAAAATTTCCTTTATTTCCCCCTAGATATGCTATTCTCAAATTAAGTATAATTCATATTAAGAAAAAATAATGAAGATTGGTTCTGATTTTGTACTTGTTCATTGTCTGAGAATTTCATAGGTGAATATAGCATTCTTTGAGTGAATCCATTCACTCTGCCTTCCATTAAATACCTCTATTATAACTCATCACTTTTTCCTAAAACCTTCTTGTTGTGACCCACAGAATCTCACCTAGTGTCATCTACATGTGCATGGGTGTAGGGCTACCTATTGAAATGAAGGTAGTCCCTCAAGGGCTACAACCTGGAGGAAACTGACTCTTGCTCTGCCAGCAGCCACCAATAGCCAACAGCACTTCAGCTACAGGTGGGTTTTATGAGCCTTTTTCCAATTCATGCTGGGATTTTGTTTGACCCAATTACTCACAGATCTTATGTTCAGTGGTTCAGAGTACATATTGCTCTTCCGGATGACCCAGATTTTATTTCTAGTCCCCACATCAGGCAGTTCACAAGCACCTATAACTCCAACTATGAAAAAAATCTAACACTTCTGCCCTTGTGGGCTAACTACCCTCAGATGCACATTCTTACACACAGACACACACAAACATATGAGTAAAAGTAAAATAATGAATCTGACTTCTAAAATCGTATCATCTATAATTCTAGTTGTGATGAACTTGACGATTTGCAACAATAAGTAAATTTCAAATTTACTTATTGCAGTTATATAATATGAACATTTTCTACCATCAAAAAGACAGGAATCTGGTAAAGGGACTTGTTAGGAGGAGTTGGCTTTGATAGGATTAAAAACAAAATAAGTTGGTCTTAGAGAGTCTTACTGGTGCATATTTGATTGTCTAAGAATAAGCTTTAAATAATAAAAAACTGAACATTTTATTTGTCTCATTAAATGCAATTTTCACTGGAAATGCATTGTACATTTCATTTAGAGTAGATATCAGAATAATATTTGAGTGAGGCACATATAAATTAGAGACAATTTTATAAAAGAAATAGAGTATATTGCTTCTTAAAGTAAATTTTCTAACAAGGTTCAGTAGTAGATTATTGTCTTTATGTAAAATTATTAGTGTGATTAATAAAGAATTTATTTTGAGAACGCAACCCAGAGAATCAACTGACTGGGTCTCATGGGTAACTTGCAGAGATAAGGGGGCCTGTAGGGGTCTGAATATGTCTTTTAAATATATGTTACAGCTGAGTAGCTTAGTGTTCTTGTGGGAAACCTGATAGTGTGAGCAGGGGCTATTGCTGACCCTTTGTCCTAATTGTGGGACTCTTTCCCTCCTATTGGGTTGCATTGTCCAGTCTTGATATGATGGTATGTGCTACTCTTATTGTAGCTTGATACACCGTGTTTGGAAGAAGTCCCTGAGAGGGCTTCTCTTTTCTGAGGGCGGGTAGAGGGGAGTTGATAATAATAAATAATACATGTATGATTTGTATAAGTGGACTAGCTGACTATCAATGGGCCTAATGAGTCGATATCTTGTGTTGCCATAATCTGACTTGATTCATTGTAATATGTATTCTTCCAAGTTTTTAAAGCTTTGTACTTCTATGAACTGAGAGCCCTGTCGTATCTTTGATAAGTTTTCATATTGTGCTGTCTCTTTCATGGATCAATCAATACATGTAGTCTGTACACTAAAATTCTTGAAACAATAGCTTCTTATTTAAAAAAAAAATATCATGCCCACTTGTTAAGTTAATCTTGTTATGGTACATCAGACAAAGGAAATCACAGCCCGGATACTTACCAGAATCCATCATTCTCTCCTTCCTTTAAGTGACAAGTTCCTCCGTGTTTACATGGATTACTGATACAGGCATGAATGGGGACATCACAGTCCTGACCCTAGAGAAGAAACGCCCATGCTAATGTTAGTACAAATCAAACAAGCCCCCAGAGAAAGAACATATACTCTAGAAGGAAGAAATACCATAGGATGTAATTTCTTCCCACTATGGTCTCTACTTACCTTGAAACCATATGGGCAGGTACATCGATAAAAATCAACTGGGTCATTGTTACAGGTGCCATCATTTTTACATGGATTTGATAAACAGGGATTACACTTGGCTTGAATAGTGATATCCATGGGACCTACAAATTAACAGTAAGATATAAGAAAGTGGGCCTTTCTCTTTGTGCATCACCTAATTTATTTATGTTCCCTAATATAACAGAAAGATTTGTGGGAAATTATTTGTCACTCATCTTCACATGATTCTTCTCTGATGGGACTACTAATCAGTATCATCCAGTCATGCCCAGAGATGCCAAAGAAAGGCTTCTAACTGTGAAGTCTGTGAGATTTCTGAGTGACAGACAGTAAGATTCTGGTGTGGTAGCTTAGGTAGCAAGAAGCTGAAATTGAAATCAGTCTAGGATATGAAACCCTTTATGAACTGTCTAGTATTTCTGGATACTATCCATGTCCATGAGCCATACCCAGCCTCAGCCAGCTCAATGGAAATGCATAGCACAAAATTCCAGTGCTGTTTTATGAATGCGGCAAAACATTTTGAGCCATTTAGTTCTTTAGTGCAGAATGTGCCAGGTCTTATTTCAACCCTGTCTTCTCTAGCAGTAAAATGCCACTCAAACGAGCCTCCCAGTTTCCTGTTTTGTAACACACTTTATAGAAAACTCTTGATCAGTAAAAAGTCAGATTAACACATAGCATCCTCAGAAATTTTCTACCATTTACACTTTCTACCTGAGCCATGGATCTCTGTATTTTGCCTACTTGTGACTTTTGGTAGTGCTCTCCAGCTGTCGTAAAGAGAAGCTTCTGTGATGGGGGATGAGAGCCACACTTACATGTGGATATAAGAATAGCTACTTAGAACCCAATCACAAAAGGACTCACATAACATGTACTCACTGATATGTGGATATTAGCCCAGAAACCTAGACTACCCAAGATACAATTCACTAAACACATGAAACTCAAGAAGAAGGAAGATCAAAATGTGGACACGCCACCCCTTCCTAGAATTAAGAACAAAGCACACATTGAAGGAGTTACAGAGATCATGTGTGAAGCTGAATCCAAAGGATGGACCCGATGTCTGTGGCTGCCAGGGATCGATCCCACAAGCAGCCACCAATCATAGACACTATAGCATATGCCAGCAAGATAGTGCTGAAAGGGCCCGGATATAGCTGTTTCGTGGGAGACTATACCAATGCCTGGCAAACATGGAGGTGGAAGCTCACAGTCAGCTATTTGATGGAACACAGGGTTCCCAAGGAAGGAGCTAGAGAAAGTACCCAAGGAGCTGAAGGGGTCTTCAACCCTATAGGTGGAAGAATAACATGAACTAACTAGTATCCCCTGAGCTCATGTCTCTAGCTGCATATATAGAAGAGGATGGCCTAGTTGGCCATCATTGGGAAGAGAGGCCCCTTGGTCATGCAGACTTTATAT